>ML058512.1:2934877-3454877 GCA_003013855.2 Liriodendron chinense | reverse complement strand
GACACGGGGTGACTTATTGTCAATCCAAACCATTCATTCATTCATACAACTAAGAGCAAGCCATGGTATGAAAATCATGCCAATTAGGTGATCCTAAGCTTCGATCAATAGAATGAAAATGGGCAGCTAAGATTGACCGGATAAAATAAGTCCAATCATCATCTTGAAACATCTAGTAGATAGATCCCACTTTGTATTTCTTATGATTCTAAAGTACCACTTCACTTGATGATTCTAACCATGTAGTTTATAGGTCATAAACATGGACAATTGCAACAAATTGGTCCCATTCGAGTGAAATTCAGAAAAAAAAAGAAAAGTTAATGGTCCAATTTCGACCATTGGTTAGACTTTTTGTTCTAACCGCCATCATAATAAAGAAAAGTCATGTCACTCTCCTAAAACCCCCATAGTTCACAAGTTCCAACTATTTAACACAAGGACATTACTTCAAGTTCTATCTATTACCAAGGCAAAGAATGAAGTTGAACCAAACTTTCAGCTTCAATTCACGGTAAGCTCTTAAATCGCTACAAAGATAGAGAGTAGTCTAAAGTATTGAGACAAGGCCAGTATTGTGACAACTAAGGCATGTTATACTCAGGGGAAAATAGGCAGAATGAAAACAATCTAAGAAGAATCTATCAGCATGTGAAAGTTTGTACAACATTTTCATATGTGTTCACCTTGGCAACCACTATATGCTAAAGAGTAAAAGTATACCACTGAAGCATGTGCTCGGAAACTTGAAACCACTGACGCATCCACCAGATCCCAAAAGAAAATGAGTCCATCCTCAGATCCACCAGCAACATAGGCATCAGTGTTCGTAAGGCAACAGTCCATCTTGTAAGACTGAAGTAACAAATGTATTTCATTATTAGCAATTATGAGGGGGAACTAATTCAAAAGTCTTAGAAAGAAGGCTTGAGAGAAACGGAGTCAAAGTGAATGAGAATTGGAAGCAAAAGCATAAGCAATGATATGACACTCCAGTTAGATGAAACAATAGATAACAAGTTTCGAGTCTTCAATTTCATGATACACATGATCAAGATCATCAAATGTTACACATGATCATAAATATATTCATATGTATTGGGAAATGATCTTGTGGCTAAGTGATTGTAGCACTAGCATACAAATGGTGGGAGGCTAAATTATTAAGGGAAATAGGAATGTGTATTTGATGCATTTAGAAATTTTTCTTTGACACTTTGGGCAAGACAACCGATCTTCAAGCACCAAAAACAAATGAGTGCACACATCCAACAGCATCAGGTGAGCATTAACAGACAATCCCTCCAATTTAGCCCTGCTGTAAAAATCAGGCTGGCCCACTCACCAGGTGAGCGACGCCTCCATGTAGAATATAGTGTTGATTATAATTTTATAGGCTTTCATTTCTTCATAAGGAATACGAAGAAAGGTAAACTTTTATAAGCAGCCGGAGTTTAGAGCTAAGGAATATTCAACAAGGAGGCCCCCTGATCTGATAGGTATCCTCCATGTCATGACATGTTGAGCATTTGCATTTTGCGCACTTGAAGATGGTGCATCCAGGAAGAAAAAAAAAGTATAGCACTTTCAAATGTACATGCTTTAAAAGGGGCAAGATTTTGATGATATTTCACGATTGTAGGGTAGTTTCACCACCACTTGTATGATGGGCAACCAAACATCGATTCAGACAGTCAATTCTTTCCATAGTCCTATTGGCAAGCCATTTTGGAAAACGTCACACCGACTGGATGATCTCACTCCTAACCATTCGATCAATAGAATGAAGAATGCACAGTCAAAGAATGCACGGTCAAGATCCAGCAGATAAAAAAAAAGTTGTATCATCATCTTGAAACATCAATTCAATAAGCCCAATCGTGGATTGTTTATGATTCTAAAGAAGCATTGTCGTCAGATGATTCTAGCTTTGTGGTCTAAGTCTTGTAAAAACAGGAAAGTTACAACTATCAATCGCAGTCAACTCCACCACAAGTTGTGGTGGAATCAAGCAAAAGTGGGGCCCAAGTAGTCTTTATATGCCATCCAACCCCTCTATCAGGTGCACCCCCAAAAGTTGGCTGAACCCAAAAATCAGGCTGATCTAATCAACAGGTGAGCCACACCATAGAAAGATATAGAAAGTCCAAAAATAAATAAATAAGTGTGGCTCATATGATGGTTGCCTTGGCCTGACTTGGGGCATCCAACCATCATGGTGGAGCACACCTGATGCAGAGCATGGATGCCATACGCATACCACAGTGGGCCTCAACGTCGATCTGGGTTTTTTCTATGGTGGGTGTCCTCCCTCATGGTTGCCCAGGGTGTGCCCAGTCGATAATTACAATAGCCTAATTTCCGGACTCCCCAACAACTTTTTAGGGGTGCCCCTAATGGATGGGTTGAATGGCAAGCAAATATGGACTGCATGAACCGCACTTCTGCATGACTGCACCATAACTATGGTGGAGCCAGCTCCATATGATCATTCCCCATAGATATATGAGTGATACTCTGGGAGAACTTTTCTCTTTCATTCAGGATTTACCTCTTCCTTCTAAGCTTGCAATCTTTTCTGACAGATCAGGTTGGGCCTCTCATACATTTGAGTTTGTTGAATCTTTTCCTTTTTGTTTGTTTGTTTGTTCGTGCGTGCATGCGTGTTTTCCGATAATTTTTTGGGGGGAAACATACAGCGGGTTCCACAATTGAAGAGCTTTGAGAGTTACTGTATGCCATGGGATTAAAATTACGAGTCATACTATGAAAATTGGGAGAGAGTGATTGAGCAAATATTAAGGCATGAAACGAATGTATCAGAAAATCAGCTTGGATTTATTACACTAGGAAAATTGACCTTTGAGGCTATTCCTCCTTTGACAGCTGATGGAAAAATACAGGGAGAAAACATAACATAGGGTCCCTAAAAAGATACTTGGGTCGGTGTTGGGAAAGAAAGGAGTTTCAAGAGGATATATTGACATTGTTAAGGATATATAAGAGTGATAACAAATGAGAGGACCATTAGTGGAGAGACAAGTGAGTTTCCAATTATTGTAGGCCTACACCAGGGATCAACACTGAACCCACATCTTTATGCACTGGTTACGGATGAGTTAATGAGGCATTTACAAGAAGCTCCCATGGTGTATGTTGTTTGCAGATGGCATAGTTTTTGCTTGAGAAGACAAGTGAGGGGGTGAACACAAGGCTAGAACTATGGAGGGATGCTTTAGAATCTAAGATTTTAAAATCAATCTTGCTATAATAGAGTATATGGAATGCAATTTCGGTAACAATAGAAGTGAAATGAGGAAATTAATTACGATTGTGACCAATAAATACCCTAAAATGACCATTTTCAGAATCTTGGGTCAATAATTGATAAGAGTGGAGAGATTGAGACAGATGCTGCTAGTAGAATTAGTGCTGGATGGATGAAGTGGAGATGTGCCTATGGAGTTTTATGTGATCACAGCATACCAATCAAACTAAAGGAGAGGTTATATATGACAGCTATTAGACCAGCCATGTTTTATGAGACAAAATGTTGGGTTGGCAAGGAACAACATGTTCATATGATGATGAGTGTAGCTGAAATGAGAATGTTGAGATGGATAAGTCACAAGATGAGGAATGATAGAAAATGAATTTGTTAGGGTACACGATAAGATAACTTGGTTATAGTGCAATGCATGCACATTGAAAGTTGATAACTCAGTTATAGTGCAATGCATGTACATTGAAAGTTATTTACTTTAACATAATGCATTTGAGGAAACCTAGGATTACCACCAATAGGTAATAAGAAGAAGGAAAGTAGCCTTGGATGGTTTGACTATGTGCAAAACAGATCAAGAACTGCAATGGTTAGCAGTGAGTTGGTTCAGCTCTGAAAAGCAAGGGGGAGGCCCAACAGCACGTGAGTGGAGGTGGTAAGAAACAATTTGATGACTTATGGTTTAACTAAGAATATGGTCCTTGATAGAGTGGAATGGTAGAACATGACTCATGTAGCCAAGCACAATTAGATGGGATAAGGCTTAGATGATGATAACAATGATACGAACGCACACATACACATTCATACATATATCAACTTTGTGGGGCCATGAGACATGTGCATGACATTCAGTCCATCCATCAGGTGTGTCACCTCATATTCAACTTAAGAGTAAAAATTAGGCTGATAAGACATTCAGGTGCACCCATTGTTCGGAGTATCCCCGATATTATCCATATCTCCAATTCGGCGATACCGATAACACTAAGTCTCAGAAATTTCAGGTATTGGTAATGTATCGTTAAGTATCGCCAATATTCTCGATTGTGTAAATTCCCAATGTCACTTGTATCACTAATGTATCAATATTGCCAATATTTTCAATTATGCATCGCTTGTATCGCCAGTGTATCGGCAATATTTCAATAATATCGCCAATGTATTGATATAACAAAAAATTTATTTATTAGAAAATTTTCCATTTCAATTTTTATATGGGCACATGGTTGTATGTAGTGCTTAAATTGTTGACAGTAATATTGATCATATCGCGATATTATCGTTATCGCAACATGAGCAATATCGAGACCACAGTCTTTCATTTCCTTTTCAGTGGTTAACAATTTCTCGGTGAAATATCATGTGCTGTCGATATTCTGAAATATCGATGGATGGAAGGTTGGAAGGTTGGAGGGATGGTTGGATGGAAAAATGGTATGGATGGGATGGTTAGACAGGTTTCTTACGACATCACATGCTTTTAGGCCTCTATTAAATGGAAAATTATTATGCATCCATTCTTTTTTTTCTTTTTTCTTTTTTGAAAGATTCTTTTAGCAATTTTTTTATTCCTAAATATGCAAATATGTGCATTTTAGCATCTACTGAAGTTTCACTAAAAAAATCCATCGTTTTCCCCAATGTTTCCTTGCATTTCTGGTTTTCGGAGATATTGATATTGTTTCCATATCCCCAGCTAGCGAAATTTGTAGCGAAACTAATACTTCAAACACTAGGTGCACCCCAGGGCCCCCACCTGATGGATACATAAAATCATGCCTGGAACCTCTAAATTCACTGTGTCCCACTAGATTCTTGGAATGGCCTGGTTTGTGGTGTCCCATTAGACTAGTGGGCACATCTGATGCATCGATTGGATGGCAAATTGATGTAGGTCGAGTGGGCCTCACTCATCTTGAGGGCCGAGATCGGAAGAGCCACATAAGGTCATCTCTATTTTGGTGGGATTTTGGGTATTGTAAATTTAAGCTTCTTTTTTTAAAAAAAAAAAACTTTGAGAAACTTCATAAAAGCAGGTCGAAGCCGGAAGATAGAGATGACCTTATGTTTGGTCATTTCCTTTTCTTGTAAGTTTTTAGTTGAGAGATTATACAGCTGTTTGAGTTAGTTTTGATTAGTTCATGGTTAGTTGTGATTAGCACACTAATCACCAAGAATAGTCAGAGATGAGTTTTGACTGTTCTATAAATACTATGTTTGAGAGATTGTAAAGGACTTTGGAATCTTGAAATGAAAATTAACTCTATCAAATAAATAGATAGAGAGAAGACGAGTAAGGAGATTCCCCTTCACTTGCTCTTGTTGAAATTGGGTTCGATTGACGCCCGAGACGCTCATGGATCACCCAATCTAGAGGATTTTCGACGGTCCGTGCTAGAGCTACTGGCTGGATTCGGATTCCTCACTACGGGAGGTCCGTATCGTGGATTCAGAACCCCCTCCTACATCACATATGCACGGCATGGTGGATTCGGAGCCCGACAAACAGCCTAGAAGTTTTTATAGGTTGGCAATCCCGTCCCAACTGTTCTCTAGAGTGTGTCCCACTTAAGTTTCCAACCAAGCTGATCTGAACACCTCAAGAACAAAATGGATTTTATGCACGCACGTGCGCACACACACACACAGAGGCATGATTCAATCATACTAGTGCCGAGCTGTTGTGGAGCCCTCGTTATGTTTGCATGACATCCAACCCACCTATTAGATACATCACCTCATGTTACCCCAAGGCTAAAAAATCATCCCAATCCATGAATCAAGAGGGTCACAACACAATGAGATAGTTGGGAGGGAACACCCACCCTTGATTTGCACCAAGACCTAGTCAGTTGCAAAACTGCTTGAACTTTTCTGACCCTTCATCGAGGCCAAATGAAGGGTTTGAATGGCCTGGATTCCATATGCAAAACATGTTGGGACCCCCTTGCAAATTAATGGTGGCATCATCTCTAAAATTGTCACATGAGGGTGTGGTCCACCTAAGTTTTGGATTGGCTTGATTTTTGGGCTTAAGGACAAAGGAGGGGGGGGGGGGGGGGGGGGGGGGGGGGGGGGCAGGCATTTGATGGTCGGGTTGGATAAGATGGATGCATTGTGTGGGCCCCAAAACAGGCCGATAACACTATAAGCTATGATGGTGCTAGTACCACTATAGTGCAACTCGTATGTGTGCATGTGTGCCCTTATCCCAACTAATTGGAGCTGGCTACATGAATACCATCTGCCATTCCACTCTATCAAGGACCATATCCACAATTAAACCATAGACCATCAGGTCTTTTCCTATTAGCTCCATCCACATCTTTTTGGGCCTTTCCCTTCCTCTTCTAGAGCCTTCAACTTGAACCAACTCACTCCTAACTAGTGCAATTCTCAGTCTCCATTGAACATGTCCAAACCGTGTATGTGTTTCACACCTAATCAGTGTAGTTCGTGGTCTCCATTACACCGTCAAACTGACAAACAACATTCTTATCAAAGATAAATATGGTACACCACTAAACACATTTAAAAAAAAAAAAAAAGAAGAAGAAGAAGAAGAAGAAGATAGATTCTGATGTTTTACATTTTTTCCTATTTTCCCGATATTTATTATTATTATGTTTTATTTTATTTTATTTATTTATTTATTTTTGGCAAAAAAAAAGAAAAAAAAAAAAGAAAGAAGCTAGTACGGGCTTGATATGCCTCTATCATATTGTTTTTGGGTTTGGCTGATATGCCCATTGACATTGTTATTCAAAAACTTGATCCACGGAGAGGATATTTGAAAACAAGGTGTCGCCAGGTGCTCCTCATGTAAAGAAATTGAATGCTTAATAACTAAGGTATATGCATTTTGCAAGGTTGGAAAACTCGAGACTTGGGAGCATGTTGTGGAAAATGCCTCTGCTTGATGTTAGCTGGACCATTTGGAAAAAGAAATACAAGGATATTTCAAAACAAGGTGGTGCCAATGGAAGGCATCAAAAGTTCACTCTTGTGGAGTGGGCTTTCCAAAAGTTCAGTGAAGTACAGTCTCAAGTGAGTAATGGCAAGAACCAAATTAAGGGGCGTCTTGAAGGAGGATTTCTTTTGAGTCCCAAGATGTAATTGCGAATGGTTCGACGAAGTACACTTGCAGTGAGGGACTACTTTTTATGTTTTAACAATTTTGTTGCCTTTTACTCAGACAAGTCAGCATTTTTTTCATGTTTGATGAATAAGAAAACATAAATGCATATATATGCAGGCAGCTGAAATTCTTGAAAAGAAGATAAAAAGTTTGTTTGCTATTCCTTTTTCCTTTCATACATGAACTGAAAATTATTCCGTACTTACTACAATTTATTTTCTTCATCCCTGTTACTGCAAGCCTAAATCAATTGTCAACAAAATCGCCAAAATTTAGAATTGTCTTGCGGAGAAGAAGCTTAAATACTATAGTTTTTTGCAATTAAGATAACCTAGGCAGTATTTCTAGTTTTCTACATACCCAATAATATTTTCTGGTTGTTTCTGTTCAATGCTAGTCTTCCCATGTTGTCATTCATTGCAAAAAAAAAAAAAAAAAAAATACATAAATTGGTCCCATATAGTTTATCATCGGTTATGTTTTTCCTCCTTAAACCCTTGATCAAAAGAATCCCAACTTAATGAGCTGCGATGCAAACTTGAAACACACACTTATAGTAGAAAGACCCAGATCTCAAAATGTCCTTAAGGTTTTAGATGAGAAATCTAAGACACCTTCTATTAGTTGTCTTAGGATAATCTTTTCAATGATTACCTTGTCGAATCACGATTCAGAAGGTATGACTTAATTGCATTGGGTTTTTGCAATAGAATAAATATGTCAGCCTATAAATATCTTTTATAGCAGAGAGTCACATAAAAACTCAACAACCAGAACAGCAGCAAGGGCACGATACAACAAAGATATAAAACAGCAGCAAATAGAAGCCAACCTTGCAAGTATGGCCCTTATATTCTTGCAATAATTCCCCCGTAGACCTGCCATACGCACCCATGAATACACATACCAGAAGAACATACTATAAGGTGAAAAAAGAAAAAAGAAAAAAAAATAGTATATTACCTATCCAAAAGATATAGAGTCGAATCTAAGCAACTTGCTAACATGCAGTTTCCGTCATTTGATATTGAAATGCAGTTGACAGGCTGTCCCAAGTCATCAACAAGTTCTCTAGTTTATGGCAGCAAGAAGGTATTAGCAGAAAATTATGGAGCACTATACTAGGAAAAAAGCAAATAATGACACCTCAAATGAAATGAGAAGTCAAATCGGAAAAACAGGACTCCTTACGTCTTCCTACTATGATGCTACATACCTACCAATGCGAATGTCAAATGTGCGAGCAGTTCCATCAACACTTCCAGCAAGAATTTCACTTTTTGTCAAACAAACAGACATCACGCTATCAGAAAATGTATCGATTATCTGCCACACATCAACGATGAATTTGTGAAACACAGTGAGGACATTATAACAAGCTTAGGACTGCTACATACTAAAATTTCAGCTGTTGAAGAAACCGGGGGGGAGGGGGAACCTGTATTGGCTCTGTGCTGTGAGATCTGCAGTCCCATGCACGCACTGAACGATCATACCCTGCTGATACTACAACGGATCCATACTCGTTGAACTTTACAGAATTCACCTGAAATAGAGGAAGTGCTGTCTTAAAGAGTTTCATTGGCTGCATGTAAGATGCCCCAAGCAAATGATGCAGCTGTACTGCAGAAACATGCATGTGAACTGCTTCCATGGCATGTACTTAGAAAAGCAAGCAACCAAAAAGCCTAATTACAATGTGCTGGACATTTTATGGGCCTGTTTGTATGCACACCAAATTCATGAATTTGGCAAATTTCCAACTGTCAAACCTTGAATTTGGCAATTAATGTGTTTGGGTTAGCGTTACTTGATAAATTCACTAATTGACAATTACCAAAAGTGATGTAAGACGGCCTAAACTTTCATGCATGTATGAGACATAAAATTTAGCAGAATAAATCAAGCAATCTAAATTAAACATTCAACAACTATCATCATAATAAAGAAAAATATAAAGGAAATATGCATATAAAATGGGCCATCATCACAATCTCAAAGTGAGGGTTTCAAATCATGCGTGGATTGGATCCGGCGAGGAATGAAACCTCCCGATCTTGCATGGTTATGATCCAACACTCAATAAGGTTCACTAGTCTGGGGAATCAAGGGATTTCTCGGATTAGGTAATGAAAATCTGAGAGAAATAGGTTTAGGGATTAATTCTCAGATTTTAAGGTTGCGGATAATGGGAGAAAATAAGTTTAGAAGAATGAAGGAAGAAAATGAATTACCTTTGAAGAATGTTGGAAGGACAAACGAAAAAGGAAGAAAAAGAAAATTAGAGAAGAAGAGGAAGATCTACGGAGAGAAGGAAAGGAGGGAGATAAGCCACCAAAGCTTTCTCTTCTTTTATCAAATCAATAGCATTATGAAAAAGGTTTAGGGAAACACCCTTATAAAATTCAAAATTAACACAATTACCAAAATACCCCTACTAACAAAATAAAAAAAAAAAGAAATTTGCATGAAAAAAACGTGCGCACACTAACCTAAAACTCAAATAAGTAAAAAATGCATAAGATAAACTTAAATCTAAGATGTCTGATGGGCTCCGATGATGGCACGATGAAAGTGGGCCACAACGAACCAACGGTCCAATCACATCATCATCGTGATCCGACGGTCCGATCATCTCTTCCAAACAACTTACACATGTCCTCCCAATGTAGGGTTTTCTCAAATGTCTCGAACCACATGTGTAAGGTCTTCGATGCTCCTCAAGTCATCACGAACGATCCAGGCCCATCATCATCGAGCCATAAAGATATAGGTGTCACTCGCCTCCTAAAGGGCTTGATGAACCCTAAAGGGCTTGATGCCCACATCATTCTCCTCATCTGAGAAGAGCTCGACTTCGGCGAGATAAAGCTCTGGTGCATCTCCAACAAATCTAGACCAAGTCTTTGCAATTCCGCTTCTGTCAACCATGTAGAATCGGGCGGTGGCTTGTTCTTCCATTTTACAAGATATCTCTAGAAGCCTCCATCTCTCGTGAATACTCTCTTCATCCACAATCCCTTCAATTTCTTCA
This sequence comes from Liriodendron chinense, assembly GCA_003013855.2. Classification (NCBI taxonomy): domain Eukaryota; kingdom Viridiplantae; phylum Streptophyta; class Magnoliopsida; order Magnoliales; family Magnoliaceae; genus Liriodendron; species Liriodendron chinense. The sequence continues at coordinate 3,444,419 of ML058512.1, read as the reverse complement.
TTTCGATCAATCGGTGGGGAAAGGGGTGGAATGGGTTGAGAAGCAAACTCAGAATATGACCATGAAAGAGAAGAAGGATCAATGATAGGATTAGGGGAAAAAACTAGATCTTCCACATTAAACGTTGGATTAATGCCCATTTTAGGTAGAAGGTCAATCCTATACGCATTGAGCCCAACTCTTCGCAAACTTTTGAATGGTCCAGCATTGCGAGCTTGTAATTTTCTAGCGGTACCCTGAGGAAACCACTTTGGCCTTATCCTCACCATTACATGATCTCCTTTCTGAATTTCTAGTAACTTATGATGCAAGTTAGCTGAACGTTTATAACTAAGATTGCTCTTATTTACTCGTTGTCTAATATATGTATGCAATTCATGAATGTGTCGTGCAAATGCATCGGCTGACTCTGAAGACCTTTGGGTGACAGACATGGGTGAAACTAAAGGACGCTCTGAAAAAGCAATGGACTCGAAATAAACAATCCTATGGAAATAAACAACCCTATGATCTAGAACTTGAAAAACTATAACAAAATGACACTTCCCATAGGTGGCACATAATTTCTCATTATAAGTGGTTATAAATAAGGATGATGTTCAGGTATCCCAACACTTGAAAACACACACTATTGATACCAAGTCTTGAGCAGATCTTGGCATCAGCCATTATGTCCAAAATATTATCAAGATGCGGGATAAGGGCTCTGACCATCATATCTACCATGAAATGAATACGTCGCAAGGTGGCGTGACACTTGACTGAAGCTTTGTGGACGGCCAGGATATGCCCAAATGTGCGCCATATGCCATTGTTTTTTAAAGTGAAAAGGGCAGGCATGGCACACAAAACAAAACTCCAACTCAAACTTTCCTTATTGAATTCTTCCCCGAGAAGTTTATCAAATTGACGCTACATTTTTGTATTTTCTGCGGGGTTCACCTGGTATGGAGGAAAGCTTGACAGGACCGAACCAGGGACAAGATCGATTGTGTGCTGAATGTGCCATTTGGGTGAAAATTTATCCCATAAATCATCTGGTGAGATATCACAAGTCATGTGGGTGTCTATCATCATATCCTCACTAGTCTCTTTTTCAAATTCATTCATGTGCATTATGGTAAGAAACTTAGATTGGGACTCTACATCACTTAAGTCACACATGACATCTGGAAGTGGTGCGGTCTCAATTTCTTCAACCTTTTCATTACTAGCACACACTTCGTCATTCTCAACAATGATGAGCGATGCCTCGATTTCTTCCATTTCATCACTACTAATGTCAGGCACGTACTCTTCCACTTCATAAACAACCTACTTGGACCCTTCCAACTTGCCATTCACCACGGTATTCTCTCGCTCCCAAGGAAATATAATTAGTGTTAAACACTCCTCAAATTGTTCAAAAGCCGAGATTTCCTTAATGACAGGTCAGACCAATATATAAGGAGGTGGTGGCCATATGGACTCTCTTTCTGGATGAGAAGGTGGGACGACTCTCTTCTGAGCCAAGGGCTTCTGACGATAAGAGATGGGAAGATATTTTTTTTTCAAACGGTTATTCATCTCGTCCCATTGTGAGATCGAGGCCCTACCTATCCGCTCAATTCTTCGCTCCAAATCCGTCCAAAACGACTTGGCTTGGCCCTCCAATTTTCACTTGGCAAACCTCACTCGACGGCTATTCGACATATCATACCAATAAAAAAAATAGTCCAAGTCTTCAAGCCAATCAGGGAATGTTTGTGGGTCTATGTGACCATTAAAATAGGCCAACACATCGGAATTCGGCTTTCTATTGGGTCTCGAAGGCTACACGACAACACTAAATGGCCATGAAGATCTTAAACGCCTATACTCCATTCACTACGGGGAGACTCTATGGACTGGGTGACTCACAATATGGATGATATGATTCTAATCCTATGAAGATGCATGACTGACGAACTTCCTAACCCTAGACTCACCAAACCAGAATTTTCTAATTCAAGAAATTTCCTAAATTTGGAAACTTTCCAAAAATGAAATTTTTTCTAAAAATAGCAAATTTTGAAAATCAGACTTTCGAAGTCTGGTAAACACTAAATCTGGACGCTACGACCCAAAGCTGAAAATTTTCCAAATTTGGAAACTTTCTAAAATTAAAAAGTTTTTATTTTTGGAAACTTTCTAAATCTGGAAATTTTCTAAAACAAACCTAATATGAAACCCTAATTTGATAACTCGATCTTATGTAACCATGCAAACTCTAAGCTTTAATACCAAAATTTGATGTAGGACGGCCTAAACTTTCATACATGTATGAGACATAAAATTCAGCGGAATAAATCAAACAATCTAAGTTAAACATTCAACAACTATCATCATAATAAAGAAAAATATAAAGGAAACATGCAATAAAAGGGGCCATCATCACAATCTCACAGTGAGGGTTTCAAATCATGTGTGGATTGAACCCGGCGAGGGATGAAACCTCCCGATCTTGCATGGTTATGATCCAACGCTCAATAAGGTTCACTAGTCCTGGGAATCAAGGATTTCTTGTATTAGGAAATGAAAATCTAAGAGAAATAGGTTTAAGGATCAATTCTCAGATTTTAGGGTTGCGGATAATGGAAAAAAATAAGTTTAGAAGAATAAAGGAAGAAAAGGAATTACCTTTGAAGAATGTTGGAAGGACAAAAGAAGAAGGAAGAAGAAGAAGATTAGAGAAAAAAAGGAAGATCCACAGAGAGAAGGAGAGGAGGATGGAGCTAAGCCACCAAAGCTTTTTCTTCTTTTATCAAATCAATAGCATTATGAAAAAGGTTTAGGGCAACACCCTTATAAAATTTGGAATTAACATAATTACCAAAATACCCCTACTAACAAAATTTCAAAAAAAAAAAGACATTTGCATGAAAAAAATGTGCGCACACTAACCTAAAACTCAAATAAGTAAAAAATGCATAAAATAAACTCAAATCTAAGATGTCCGATGGGCTCCAATGATGGCACGATGAAAGTGGGCAACGACGAACCAACGGTCCAATCATATCATCATCACGATCCAACGGTCCGATCATCTCCTCCAAGCAACTTACACATGTCCTCCCAATGTGGGGTCTTCTCAAATGTCCCGAACCACATGTGTAAGGTCTTCGATGCTCTTCAAGTCGTCATGAACGATCCAGGCCCGTCATCATCGAGCCATAAAGATATAGGTGTCACTCGCCACCTACGCTGATAAACCTTAAAGGGCCTGATGTTCGCATTACCAAAATTTGATGTAGGACGGCCTAAACTTTCATGCATGTATGAGACATAAAATTCAGCAGAATAAATCAAGCAACCTAAATTAAACATGCAACAACTATCATCATAATAAAGAAAAATATAAAAGAAACATGCAATAAAAGGGGCCATCATCACAATCTCACAGTGAGGGTTTCAAATCATGCGTGGATTGGATCCGGCGAGGGATGAAATCTCCCGATCTTGCATGGTTATGATCCAACGCTCAATAAGGTTCATTAGTCCGGGGAAGCAAGGGATTTCTCGGATTAGGGAATGAAAATCTGAGAGAAATAGGTTTACGGATCAATTCTCAGATTTTAGGGTTGCGGATAATGGGAGAAAAGAAGCTTAGAAGAATGAAGGAAGAAAATGAATTACCTTTGAAGAATATTGGAAGGACAAAAGAAGAAGAATATTAGAGAAGAAGAGGAAGATCCACAGAGAGAAGGAGAGAAGGGAGATAAGCCACCAAAGTTTTTTCTTCTTTTATCAAATCAATAGCATTATGAAAAAGGTTTAGGGCAACACCCTTATAAAATTCGGAATTAACATAATTACCAAAATACCCCTACTAACAAAATTAAAAAAAAAAGACATTTGCATGAAAAAAACGTGCGTACGCTAACCCGAAACTCAAATAAATAAAAAATGCATAAAATAAACTCAAATCTAAAATGTCCGATGGGCTCCGATGATGGCACGATGAAAGTGGGCCACGAAGAACCAACGGTCCTATCACATCATCATCACGATCCAATGGTCCGATCATCTCCTCCAAGCAATTTACACATGTCCTCCCAATGTGGGGTCTTCTCAAATGTCTCGAACCACATGTGTAAGGTCTTCGATGCTCCTCAAGTCATCACGAACGATCCAAGGCCCGTCATCATCGAGTCATAAAGAAATAGGTGTCACTCGCCTCCTACGCTGATAAATACTAAAGGGCCTGATGTCCGCATCAAAAAGGATATAAATCATTCAATTAGCAATTAAAAAAAATCTACAATTCCCCAATTTACGAAGTTGGGAAATCAATGGCCTCCCAAAGTTATTCTTGAGAATGTTTCCCCATCCTTGACAAAACCTCCATTTTGTAACCATTGGTCCAATTGCTATGATCATGCGATCAAAATGATATCCAAGATAAATAGATAAATCAAATCAGGACCCACATGATGAAAGGTCCAATCAATGACCCTTGTTGAAGTTGTAGTATAATCAACATGGATCATTGTCCAAGCCATTGCTTTGATGGTTGGCATCATCGGATTGAAGTATTTTAAGAGTGATGGGCAATCAAAGGTGGATCGCACATGAAAGATGATAATTAAACCTTTTGTCTAGTATAATAAATACGGATGATCGTGATGGAAAATCTCTAATAATAAGTGATTCAAAGTTGGGCCGACATGATGGAAAATCATTAGACATACGTATGGTGTAATAGATGTGGATCATCAATTTCCTAGCCATAAATCAGATGATTCAAATCATCTTATCAAAATGATCTTTTGGGAAGCATTGATAACGAAAGGTGGGCCCCACTTAATGGACAATCTAGATCATGGACAGGATCTCTCCTAGTATGATAAATATGAACCAACCATTTCATATCCAATGATTGGATGGTTAAATTCATCATATAGGAGTAGTTTCTAGAGAGGTAATCAGAGGTGGGCCCTACATATTGGATGGTTTGAATAGTCCAATCCTATGTTATTTTGTAGGACGCGTTTCCTCTCTCTTAAAATGCAAACTTCATTAGCTAACCAAACACCAAATCTATAAAATCATGAATTTGACAAGCAAACCACAAACAAGATATTGGCTAATTAATGAGCTTAAAATTTCATCAAGATAACAATTAAGAAACTTTCAATCATAAATTGACTAAATTCAAGTATCCAAACAGTCTCTTTTTTTTTTAATTACGCACATTTTGTAACAAAAAAGACTTCTGTCAATGAGACACCATGTTCAAATAATTGGAGCACAAAAAATCTAAATGAAGCCCATGAAATAGGATACATCAAACAAAAACATGTGAAGAGAGGAATGTTGTTGGCAGTAGACCGCCATATATACAAAGGGGAAAAAGAAAAGGAAATAATCTAACTTGATCAGTTCCTTCCATATGAAAGATAACAACCACAACCAATATTGAGTTACCTGTTCTATTTTTCCCAACCAGCCTTTATGCCCTTAACTTTACGGGCTACCAAAAAAATTTACATACATGAACATATTCCACTTATGGAAAAAGAAATCTCATCCACAGTAAACTGCCATACACACAGGAGGAAAACAGAAAACAAGGACTTTCTCTAGCTGGTTAATTCTCCCATCCAATACAATGAAAGACACAACTGACACTCTCCTCGGCCAAAACATCAGCATCATTTCCTTGTTAACAAAATGCGCAAATGAATATTTAGCCTAGAGGCAATAATCATATTAAAAAAGAAAGACAGAAAGAAAGATAAAGTTTCCATGGTTCTTGACCCTCACTAAAAGCCCAAGCCATGCATCCATGACATGCCACCTGCAACGACCACCAGAACTGAGAATTTAAAACCTAAAATTCTCAAAGCATCACAAGGGGCTAGGTTCTACAACATGGGAAACAACAACCATAAGCAGGACCAATAAGGTCATATGACCACCGCCTTATCATCCCTCAAAATCCCTCCAATGCCAGTAGTAGGGGTGGCAAATGGACTGGGCCTTATAGGTAGTTGTGCAACTTGACCAGGTTGGGAAACCCAAGCCCAACCCAACCTCAGAGGAGTCGGCCAAGGCCCAGTTGGTTGAGATGGATTTAGGGAATGAGGGGAAGAGAAGGGAAAAGGAAATGTAGAGAGAGAGAGAGAGAGAGAGAGAGAGAGAGAGAGAGAGAGAGAGAGAGAATCTTATATTGTGTTAGGGCATATAAAGCCCTAACACCTCTTTTACTATATTACTAAAGGCACAAATACATACTGCACAGGAGCATACAACACTATGCTTATACATACACCCAAAAAGAAACAAAGGGGAAAACAAAAAACGAAATATAAAACACCACTTAGTACACCACAAGCATTCTCTATACTCCCCCTCAAGTTGGAGAATAGATGTCGATCATGCCCAATGTCATCAAAATCGTACAATTTACAATATGAATCGTACGATTCATATCGTATCGGTGTATGATTTGAATCATACACCCAAATCGTAAATCTTAAATAATCGTACGATAATCGTACAAGTCGTATCGAATAGTAAGATAATCGTAGATTGTGTAAATGGGCCCAAAAACCTTTAAAAATCGAATTTTTATTATTTTTAATTCAATTTTTTTCTTTTTCTTTGTACCCTTTTGTTCATAAAATATGAAAAAGGCTCTCCCCTATTAAAAATATCCTCATTTTTTTTTCTTTTGAGAGAGAGAGAGAGAGAGAGAGAGAGAGAGAGGAGATTTGGGGAATTTGATATTCAAAAATCCAAAAAAAAAAAAAAAATCAAAATATCATTTTATTCACGATGGAATCGAATGCCATTTTTTCTAACATGATTTTACACAAGAAAGGTACAAAAGAACAAAATTTCCAAAGGACTCTTATTTGTCTTTTTAAGGTAAATTTTTCGAAAGACAACAAAAGAAAACAAAGCAGAAGACAAGAATCCTTAACTATCATGATACGCATGCCAATTGCCATATACATTTTCTCAGTTGATAACATCATGATATATATTACTTTTTTGGTACATGTTGATGGTAAATGGATGATTGATGAGTTTTTAATCTTTTCGGATCTACTTATATCTTTTCATGTGTTTATATATATTTTTTGTAAATCAGAAAAAATCTTACGATTTACAATACGATACGATTCAGACAAGAAAATGATTTATGATACGATATACGATTTGATAACATTGATTATACCCAACTTGCTAGTGATATGAAGAAGAGCATCGTGATTGAGAAACTTGGTAAGAACATCGGCCAACTAGTCTCCGGACAAAGGGAGTTGCAATTTCCTTCTTGGCAACCTTTTCTCGAATGAAATGACAGTCAACCTCAATGTGCTTCGTGCATTCATGGAATGTTGAATTGCTAGCAATGTGAATGGCGGCCTGATTATCACAATGCAAGGAAACAGGACTCAAGGGATTATAACCGAGTTCCTGTAAGAGAGTGTGAAGCCAAATTCGTTCACATGTCACATAAGCCATTAACCAATATTCAGCCTCAGCAGACGAACGTGCCACAACAAACTATTTCTTACTCTTCCGGGTGACAAGATTGCCCCCTACAAATGTATAGTACCCAGATTAGATCTAAGATCATGGAGACTGCCAGTACAATCAACATCAGAATAACCAGACAGGTGAGGGTGGCCATAGCATTGAAAACGTAAACTTTGCCTTAAAGCATTTTTTTTGTTTTAAAAAAAATTCTGACCGATACAAGCCCATAAGGCCCGATACCGATACGCGACGTCGTATCGTATCATTTTTCTGTTGGGCATGCATGAATTGACTTAGTACACTCACAGCATATGAAAGATCTGGCCAAGTGATAATGACATACGTAAGGTGACCAACTAACCACCGATACATTCCAGGATTAGGAAGAAGTTCACCATCATTAGGACTAATCTTGTGAGTCGCATTCATAGGAGTAGTAGCAAACCTCCACCCAAGCATTCCAGTCTCAGAGAAAAGATCAAGGACATATTTCCTTTAAGAGAGCACAACGCCAGATTTAGATTGTGCAACTTCCATGCCTAGAAAGTAGCGAAGAACCCCAAGATATTTTATCTCAAATCGAGCCTTGAGGAAAGATTTAACAGTAACCATTCCTACAGTATCATCACCGGACAACACAATGTCATCTACATAGACAATCAGCACCATAGTCTCGGTGGGTCGACGGCAGATGAACAATGAGTGATTGGCTTGGCTACAAATGAATCCAAAGTCTAGAACAAGGTATCCCAAAACGGATACGTATCGGCCGATACGGCCGATACGTATCGGAAACGGCGTCAGCCGTTACGCGATACGGGGTCCAAAACGGGTACCCCCTGAAATTTGACCCGTATCGGCCGATACGGGGGCCGTAATGGCCGTTACGCCCCAAAACAGCCGTTACCCTACCCCCCCCCCCCCCCCCCGCGTAACGGTCGAAAAACGGCTAGTTTTTTTTTTTCTCTATAAATCTTATGTTTTTTTAATTTTTTTCACACTTTTCTTCTCCCATTTCTTTTCTAATCTATTCTTTTGCTAAAAACGACCACAATTAGTCTATTTTGGAGAATTAAAACGATCAATTTCCACGATTTGGATGAACCGAAGCTCCGTGGGCCATTTTCCGAAGAAATCCGAAAATAGGTATTTATACCTTTTTCTTCCTCTAATCGTTTTTTTTCCACCTTGATATGATGTTCTAGCCATTGTAAAATATTAAAATGTGTATTTCAAGATTATGCAACTGATTTTTATAATTTTTTTAATTTCGGATTATTTTCGAAATAATATTAAAAATTAGTAAAAATCATGTTTTTTTTTCTGGTTTATTGGTTGGATAACATGTGTTACTTATATTAGGACACAATCATGTGCATTTTACAGATTATGCACATGATTTGCTTTTTTTTTTTGTATTTTTTAAATTTCGGATTAATTTCGGAATAATTTTAAAAATTAGGGAAAATCATTTTTTTCAAAAAAAAATAATGGTTTAAAGGTTGGATAACATATGTTACTTATAATAGAACATAATCATGTGCATTTTACAGATTATGCACATGGTTTGCTATTTTTTTTCTATTTTTTTAATTTCGGATTAATTTCGGAATAATTTTAAAAATTAGGAAAAATCATTTTTTTCAAAAAATATTTCTGGTTTAAAGGTTGGATAACATGTGTTACTTATAGTAGAACACAATCATGTGCATTTTACAGATTATACACATAATTTTCTATTTTCTTTGTATTTTTTTAATTTCGGAATAATTTTAAAACTTAGGGAAAATCATTTTTTTCAAAAAACAATTCTGGTTTAAAGGTTGGATAACATGTGTTACTTATAATAGAACATAATCATGTGCATTTTACAGATTATGCACATGGTTTGTTATTTTTTTTTTGTATTTTTTTAATTTCGGAATAATTTTAAAAATTAGATAAAATCATTTTTTTCAAAAACAATTTCTGGTTTAAAGGTTGGATAACATGTGTTACTTATAGTAGAACACAATCATGTGCATTTTACAGATTATGCACATGGTTTGTTATTTTTTTTTAATTTCGGAATAATTTTAAAAATTAGAGAAAATCATTTTTTCAAAAACAATTTCTGGTTTAAAGGTTGGATAACATGTGTTACTTATAGTAGAACACAATCATATGCATTTTACAGATTATGCACATGATTTGCTATTTTTTTAATTTTTTTTAATTTTGGATTAATTTCAAAATAATTTTAAAAATTAGGGAAAATCATTTTTTTTCAAAAAAAAATTATGGTTTAAAGGTTGAATAACATGTGTTACTTATAATAGAACATAATCATGTGCATTTTCCAGATTATGCATATGGTTTGCTATTTTTTTCTATTTTTGCTATTTTTTCATTTGATTATATTTACAGATTAATGACTAATGTATATTTATATTTTTATTTTTTCGACAGGTTTTGCCGTTTTGGAGCTTCGTAGTTGTACTGTTGTAGGCTTGTAGCCCGTAGGGTTTAGTATTTGAATTTAGTAGTTAATACTTGATTTCATTAGCTGTGTTTAACATTTACAAGTCCTCAGTCCTCACTCCTCAAGTATGTAAATAAATTGTAAATAATGTAAATTAAATTATAAAAAATAATAGTACATGTGAAAATTGAAATACTTTGATGTTACATATTATTGGTATTAGACAGTTAGAAATTTGAATTTATACGTTTTGCAGTTAATCCCAGGTTATCAGCTTCATAAATTCATCAGACAGCCCAATACAGCTTTTTCACCAAAGAGTAGACCGCTTCACCACCACAAACATGTTCAAAATTATAAATGAATGCATATTTGGGATGTTTGGAATTTTCTGGATTTAATCCATTTTTTTAAAGATTTTTTTGGCAAAAAAAAAAAAAATGGACCGTTACGAGGGGCGTATCGGCCAATACGGCCCGTATCCGTATCGGAAACAGTGGGCACCGTTACGCCCACCGATACCGCTACGGGACACCTTGGTCTAGAAGAGCACAACCGAATTTGTCGAATCAAGCATGTGGGGATTGCTTGAGACCATAAATGGACTTCTTGAGTCGGCATACAAGAGGTGAAGTGTAACACGGGGCTGATCCATATAGACTTCATCGGCAAGATCACCATGCAAGAATGCATTCTTTACATCTAATTGAAATAAGGGCTAAGACAAGTTTACTACCAAGGAGATAACCACACATACAGAGTTAAGCTTACCATAGAATTCCTCAGTAAAACCACTGTGCAAGAATGCAATCTTTACATCTAATTGAGATAGGGGCTAAGACAAGTTTACCACCAAGGAGATAACCACACGTACAGAGTTAAGCTTGGTCACAACAGAGAACGTTTCAAAGTAATCTACTCCATACGTTTGAGTATAGCTCTTTGCAACTAGCTGTGCCTTATACCGATCAACAAAACCATCAGAATGATACTTGATAGTATAAACCCATCGAAATCCAATTATCTGTCTTCCTGGAGGTAAGGGAACGAGCTCCCAAGTATTGTTCTTTTCCAAAGCCTGCATTTCTTCCATCATAGCCTCAGTCCAGTCAGGGCTACTCATAGCTTCCTTTAAAGTACGTGGAGTTATAGAGGAGGATATGGAAACTACAAAAGACTGGGAAGGAAGGTGAAAGACAGTGATAAGAAACAAAATTGCTAATAAGATGCTTTGTGCACAACTAGGGAGGTTTGCACAAGGCAATAGGAAGATCATTAGGAGATGGAAAGCTTATACCTGGACCACCAGCTAAAGATGATGAAATGATGGCTGGTTGATCAGTACAGGATTTAGTCCATCAACGATACACAGGGATAGGCTTAGAGATGGATAGATTAGGGGTGTCATCAAAACAAGTGACAAGAAAAGGAATAGAGCTGGACTGAGGCTCCTCCTAATTATTTAAAGAGTTATGTAGAGATTTTCCTTCATCAGAGAAGTACAAAACATCTTTAAAGAATGTCACATTGGCCAATACATATTTCTTACAAGTCAGGGGTTCATAACACTTGTATCCTTTTTGTGATTGAGAGTACCCTAAGAACACGCACTTAATGGCCCATGGACTCAACTTATCGTTGCTACTATCAAGAGTTTGGAAAAAACATGTGCATCCAAACACCTTAGGAGGTAAAGGAAATGGTTTATCATGTGGATGCAAATTTTCAAATAAGGATTTATGAGATAATATTCGGGATGGTACGATTAATTAGAAATACAGCAGTAAGCAAGGCATCATCCCAATATCGTTTTGGAAAATTCATACCAAGTACGAGGGCATGGGTGACGTCAAGTAGGTGGCAGTTCTTTATCTCAAGAATGCCATTTTGTTGAGGTGTTCGAGGACATTAAGTACGAGATAAAACATCATGGTCCTGCAAAAAGGTTAAAAAGGCATGCGTCATGTACTTCCCCCCGCATTATCAAAGTGAAGAATTGATAGGACATTGAGTAACTACCTCATGGTAGAATACCTTAAACATGTCCAACACTTCATGCTTAGATTTTAAAAGATAAACCCATGTCATTCGAGTGCAATCATCAATGAAGGTAACAAAATATTTATGTTCAAAAAGAGACAACAGGCGCAGGGCCCAAAACATCAAAGTGGACTAACGCAAATGGTTTGGGTTTCCTCTCAAACAAACTAAGAGGAAAGGTGGTCCAATGATGTTTAGAGAGCTCACAAGTTTCACAACATAAAGGAGCAGATACAGAAATTGAAGGATATAACAATTTTAACCTAGATGGGGACGGGTGCCCTAGGCGGCAATGCCATCTAGACACGGTCTCTTACTAAGGACAAGGCACCACGAGAAGCTATCGTATGTGTGTTGTCCAAGACATAAAAGCCTCTACGTTCACGGCCCCCACCAATCATCTGCTTTGTCTGGAGGTCCTAAAACATAGTGAGAAGGAAAGAAGGTTACTGAACAATTTAGAGATTTGGAAAGTGAACTGACAGATAATAGATTAAGAGGAAAATTATGGACACGTAAAACTGATAACAGATGCATAGAGGGAGAAAGCTTAATAGAACCCGTTCTAGTTACAGGAGTTTGGTTTCCATCAGCAACAGTGACAAACTATGATTGGCTAGAAGGAAGATAAGAACTAAACAAATGAGACTTACCAGTCATGTGAGACCTGACTCCGAAATCAATGACCCAGGGAATAGGAGGAGATGACACACTGAGAGTAGTACCTGACTAGGTTGTGACTGCTTTGGAAGTATCTAGAAAATCACGAACATGTAGTCGCATTAATGCATCATAGGCCTCACGAGATAAAAGAACTGAATCACTCGAGGAAGTCTTCTAGGGCTGTAAATGGTCGGGTTCGGGGTGGGTTTAGCCAAAACCAGACCCGCCCATTTACTAAATGGGTCTGGGTCCAGATTATAGACCAAGACCCTTTTACTAAATGGGCGGGTCCAGGTCGGGTCCGAGTCAACCCATCAGACCCATTTATAAATGGGTTTGGGTCTGGTAGAGGGAGAACCACCCAGACCCATTTATAAATGGGTCGACCCAGACCCTTTTACTAAATGGGTGGGTCCGGGTCGGGTCCGAGTCAACCCATCAGACCCATTTATAAATGGGTCTGGGTCTAGTAGAGGGAGATTAGGCCCGGCAAAACTCCACACGACCCGTTAACCCGCACGAAACCCGCACGAAAAAAAGAGTGTTTGGGTCCACCCTTATCGTGTCGGGTCACTAACGGGTTGACCCGTTAAGACCCGTTTCGATAACGGGTCGGGTCAGTGTTTAACCCACGAAAAACGTTTGACCCGTTAGTAGGGCATTTTGGTAATTACAGCATTACAAAACAAAAAAACCCTAACCTTATTGCCTTGCCTCTCTTCAGTTCTCTCGTCAGCCCCCTGCCCCTCTCCCTGCCTCACACGGCCTCACGCCGTCAGCCAGCCCATCTCCCTGCCTCACGTCGTCAGCCACGCCGTCAGCCAGCCCCTCTCGCTGCCTCACCTGCCTGGCTGCCTCACGCCGTCAGCCCCTCTCCCTGCCTCACGCGGCCTCACCCTCTCCGCTCTCGCGTCTCAACCACCACACTCCGCCAGAGTATCGAATCAACGGCCGGGATCACAGGCAATCCTCCTCTCTCTCTCTCTCTCTCTCTCTCTCTCTCTCTCACACACAATTTTGCTTCTTTTTTTTTTTTTTAATTACGGAATGAAAACCCACCAAGATGGAAGCGGATTGCTAGTGAGGACGGGTACAGAGATATTTCTGTGCCCGGGGCTGTGTGGGGCCCAAAGAGATGTCCTTGACAAATCCAATCCGTCCGTCTGTGGGGATTGACGCTTGGGGACTACAGAAGTTTTGTATAAGGATGATAATTGTGATTACAGTTTATCTGAGGGGTAATAACCCTGTGAACGGTTTGGATGGCATATAAACATCATGTGTCAGCTTTAGGAAGGTTTCAATGGTGGAAATTTCAGTTCCCACTATTTCGTTGGTTGTGGCCCACCTGAGTTTTGGATCTGCCTGATTTTTACAACACCATAAGATTATAGTATTTCAAAACAGATGGACGGAATGTATTTGTCAAGGGCCCACCATAAAGTATATATTGCATATCCACCCATTGCCTGTTTTGCCAAATCATTTTAGTTAATGAGCTAAAAAATGAAGCATATCTAAATCTCAGGTGAATCATAATATAAGAAACAGTGATAATTGAAGGGTCCATTGTTAAAAACTTTCTGAGGCTCACTGTACTTTCCTAATGTTTATTTCTCATCTAACCTATTGATAAGGTCACAGGAACCGGATGAAGGAAGATAAATAAATATCATCTTGATCCAAAACTTTTGTTGCCCACAAGAAGATTTTAATGGTTAATAACCACTGTTTCTTACGGTATGGTTCTTGTTAGATTTGAATCTATTTCATTTTTGGACTCATGTGGTACAATGAATTGAGATATGCAAAGGAAGTGGTGGGGATAATGACGCCTTCCTAGGCTCACCACGATGTTTGTTTGCCAGACAAGTCAAATGATCATGAATAAAGGGAAAAACACAAATATTATCCCCCAAGAAGTTTTTAATGGTACAAGTTCAATCTCCACTATTTCATGTGTTGTGGTCCACTTAACTTTGCATCTATGTCATTTTTTACTTATGCCCTAAAATGATATGGAAAATGAATGGAGGATCTGAACTAAGCCCAACCCATTTACTTAAATGGACAAGTCACATTTCTAGCCGGCCCGACACACTGTCCATCTAGTTCAACTCACTTGAGATGACCCATTGCCCTCATGCATATTTATGTTAATATGCAGAAGTACAACCAAAAATGGAAAAAAAATCATGTGCAAACAGGTTATTACAAATTAAATTCATTCCTTCACAACACACATAAACGTGGCCATTCATCAATCTTTGAATTTAGATTCTAAATATTACAATGATGTGAATTTCTGTCATATTTTTGGATCACCCTATGATAAATACATTAATGTCTTTATCTTTTTGTGGTGCACATGTAGATGGATTCTATGAATAGTAATGAGGATTCTATCGAAGTTTCAACTGGATTAGGTGACAATATTGATGACACAGAAGGAACTACAGAGTCAAGCCCTACAAAGAAAAATGCTAAAGGCTTTCAAGTGGGTAAGCGCAAATTGAGATCACCTGCTTGGAACTTGTTTGAGCCAGTACCTTTAGGTGAGGATAAGAAGAAACGTGCAAAATGCAAACAATGTGGAGTAGTCTATGTATGTGAGAGTAGTCATGGGACGGGCAATATGCTGCATCACATGCGAAGTTGTCCTAAAAACAAACATGGTGATATAAAACAACTACTTTTCTCACAATCTAAAGGGTCTTTGTTAATACGATCCCCAAAATTTGATATTGAGAGATTTCGTGATTTAGTGATTGAGGCAATTATCAAGCATGATTTGCCGTTTAACTTTGTTGAATATGAGGGCATTAGGGATATATTTGCTTATATTTCTCCTGATATCAAGCTACCTTGTAGGAATACTGCCAAGGCATGTGTGTTGAGGATGTTTAAAAATGAAAGGAAAAAACTTCAAAATTTGTTAAATTCAGTTGAAGGGAGGATTTGTTTGACATCTGATTTGTGGACATCTATATCGACTGATGGGTACCTCACTCTCACAGCCCATTTTGTGGACCAAGATTGGAGGTTGAATAAAAGGATTTTAAACTTTTGTCACATGCCCCCTCCACACACTGGTGCTGCATTGTCTGATCAAATTAATGCACTGTTAACCGAGTGGGGGATTGAGAAGAAGTTATTTTCTATTACTTTGGATAATGCTTCTTCTAATGATCGCTTTGTTGATATTTTGAAGAATCAACTAAACTTTAGAGGTGTGCTTTTAATGAGTGGTCAATTCTTTCATGTTCGTTGTTGTGCTCACATTTTGAACTTGATAGTCCAAGATGGACTTAAAGAAATTGATGAATCGGTGTTAAAGGTTCGGGATTGCATCAAATACATGAAAGGTTCACCTGCAAGGAAACATAAGTTCTATGATTGTGTTGCACAAGTAGGGATAAAGGGTAGTAAGAGAGGCTTGCGACAAGATGTGCCTACTAGATGGAACTCAACCTATATCATGCTTGAGAGTGCACTTTTCTATCGTCGTGCTTTTATCAATTTAGGGTTGATTGATTCCAATTTCAATTGTTGTCCTTCACCTAAAGAGTGGGATAAAATAGAGAAGATTTCCAAGTTTTTGGGGTACTTCTATGAAGCTACTTGCTTATTTTCTGGAACAAAATACCCAACATCAAACTTATTCTTCCCTAAGGTATTTATCATCCAACATAATATCAAGACAGTCATGGAAGGCAGTGATAGTTTTTTGAGAGGGATGGGAGCTAAGATGAATAAGAAGTTTGAAAAGTATTGGTCAGAGTATAGTCTTATTCTTGCAATTGCTGTTGTTTTAGATCCTCGGTACAAAATTCAGTTTGTAGAGTGGGCTTATGCAAAGCTTCATGGTAAGAATTCTTATGAGTTGCAGCGTGTTCATAATGCATTTTTCTCTCTCTTTGACGTGTACTCCGAAAATTTATCTCATCTCTTCAACCCAAGTAATCCAATACATGAGACTCCAAGTCAGGCTGAAAGTGGGGACATTATTTTCGAGGTAAACTACAATTTTATTTATATAAAAACTCCAATTTTTTAGTAGATTTAAATTCAGAAGGATTTAATTAACTTCTTTTCTATAATGCAGGATTTTGATATTTGCTACAAAGAGGGTTCTTCTTCAAGTACAAAATCTGAAATACATAAGTATTTAGAAGAAGAAAGGCTAGACAGAAAGCAAGAGTTAGATGCTCTTACTTGGTGGAAAGGAGAGCAATTTCGTTATCCTATACTTTCTCATTTGGCTCGTGATGTGTTGACAATTCCTATTTCTACAGTTGCCTCTGAATCTGCATTTAGTATTGGTGGTAGAGTACTAGATCAATATCGTAGTTCATTATTGCCTGAAACTGTTCAAGCTTTGTTATGTAGTCGAGATTGGCTTTTTGGCAAGGGAGGTAAATCTTATATAATTTGTACTAGTTTTCTTTTCTTTTCATAATATGAACATTTGTGAATTTTTTTATTTATTTTTCTTTACCATGCCTACTTGTAGAGAAAGATCAAACTGACTTGGAAGAGCTCACTGAGGATGTCTTCAATTTGAATTGTGAGGCTGCTACTTCAACGCAATGCTCCAATACTAATTCTCTTAATAATCAATGAGAGGTATTGAAATTTATTAATAAAACCACTTGTTAATTTTCTCGTACTGATTTTTTCTTCTTTCCTTTTTCTTTTTATTTTTACTTTTCTAGTTCTTCATTCTTTAAAAGTTAACTTTTAACATTGGTTAATAAAATTTTGTAGGCAAGCATGACTGCATGAGGTTCTCAATATTAAAAGGTAACTTTTACTATTGAAGGCAAGTATGAGGTTCTTTGAAACAGGTGTGTATTATTATTGTTTTGACATCTTCTTCTGAGATATATATGTTTCTAGTACATTATTTACATGTTATTTTAGTGCATTGTGAGGTTTTATGACTTGAGTTTTAATTTTTAAATGCAATGACAAGCTTACTACTTATTTATGTCGATGCATTTCTCAATATGATGGTCAAACAGGTTCATTTTGTGACCGGTTAATAGGGTAGCGGGTCAATCCGTGCTCGTTTATTTAACGGGTTAAATGGGTCGGGTTATGGGTAACCCGTTATTTAATGGGTCGGGTTTGGGTTACTAAATTTTGACCCGTTAGTTAACGGGTCGGGTTTGGGTGAGCAATTTTTTGACACGACACGAACACGACACAACACGAACACGGTTCAACACGACCCGTTGCCAGGCCTAAGGGAGATCCACCCAGACCCATTTATAAATGGGTCGGGTCTAACGGGTATGGGTCTGGATTTAGTATGCAAGCATTTTTACAAGGCTTAAAATCGGGTCTGGACGGGTCTGGGCTGGACAGGTCCCTTAAAACACAGACCAAACCCGCCCACTTACTAAATGGGTTCGAGTCGGGTCGGGTCGGGCCTAATATAAAGGAAACCAGACCCAGACCCGTTTAGCAAATGGGTCTGTTCTTGGACCCAGACCCGTACCATTTAACAAATGGGTCGGGTCTGGGGCGGCTCTAAATGGGTTGGGTCTGGGTACCCCATCGGGTCCGCTAACGCATTTACAGCCCTAAAGTCTTCACCACTTCAGCAGCAGTGAAGTCTTCTCAAAACCAGTGAAGGCACTACTGGCTACAGATATGCCAGCCCAAGACAGACAGCCAACAAGATCCCAACATCTATCAACAAAGTGATTTGTTGCCCCACAGTGTGAACAATGGCGTGGTCTGTCACGTCATGGTCCTCGTCCACCATGGCCTTGACTACCACAGTTACCCCGATCAGTGTTACGACCCACGTTCCTTATGGCTCCACATTGGAGCTCAAGTCCCGTGGCTAAAGGAAGGTCGATCCCCAGCAGCATAGGCGGATCGGTTAGGAGAAGCAAATGTAAGGTTAGACGATGTAACAACCCTTTGACACATTGCATAGATGGCTGTTAAAGAAGGAAGAGGGTCCATAACTCTAATTTGCTTCTGAACACCGTAATACTCAGAATTAAGGTCAGATAGAAATTGCATGATTATAGTTTCTTCACACTGCTTCCATGCATCATAGTCCATGGTACAATGTGAAGGGAGAGGATGATAGAAATCCAACTCATCCCACATACCCCAAAGAGCTAAAAAATACTCCTTTAAGGATCTTGAATTTTGTTGGAACTTCCCAATATCTAAGGTCAATTGGAAAATTCTAGATAAATTATAGGTCTCTAAATACATATCATGAAGGGTGTCCCACATCCTCCTAGCATAAATAAAAAAACATTGTAGGACCATGGTCTTATGTCTCTCTTTCTGGTAGTACACATGCTCCATGTGGCATAGTTAGCAGGCAGTAGCACCCGTTCACACAGTGCAGGCTTCCGGACAATCGGAGCCTGTTGGACCCGAAACCTCCGACATGTCGATCACGTCGTTGTTTCGATCACAATTGTATCCCTCATATATAATGCAATACATGATTAGGGAGTTAGAGCACAAAGAACCCAAGCCTACGTGAGCAGTGTTGTCATGTGCGATCGCATATACACACACTCATATGCAAATCGCATACGCGATGGTGGCATATGTGGTGGTGGCATATGCGATCACATATGCCACATGTGCAACAATATGTGATTGCATAGCGATCGCATATTGGCCAACAGTCAGAAATCTTACCGTTGGCACATTATTTTTTTTCAAAAAGAAAAACTTTTTGCCTATGAAAAGGCTTCCAAAGCTCCTCCATTTGCAATATTCTCACCCCAAACTTTCTTACTCTCCTCTTCACATTTCGTCATTCCAAGTGGTCTTAATCTCTCTCTCTCTCTCTCTTACATTTCCTACTTCCAAGTGGTCTTAATCTCTCTCTTACATTTCCTACTTCCTAGTGGTTTAAATCTCTCTCTCTCTCTCTCTCTCTCTCTCTCTCTCTCTCTCTCTCTCTTTGTTACATTCCCTCTCTCTTGGAAGTTGGAAGATTAAGATTCAAGCACTTTCAAGGAAGATTCAAGTTTAACATCTAAGCACTCTCTTACATACATTCTTCTCATTCTAATATTTCTTTTCAAGATTCAAGTTCAAGTGTTCAAAATACGTTCAAGCACTCTCTTTTACATACATATTACATTCTAATATTTTTAGTTTTGCATCTCTCTCTCTCTCTCTCTCTCTCTCTCTCTCTCTCTCTCTCTACATACATTCTACATTCTACATTTTTTCCCTCTCTCTCTCTCTACATACATTCTACATTCTACATTTTTTCCCTCTCTTACATTTTGTTTCAAGGCCCTGTTTGATTTTGCAATTCCTACGTAAATACCCTGTAAATGGGTAATTATTACTGTTTCACCCTATTTGAAAATCTCATGGAATTTCTGCTTTGAAAATCGGTCCAAAAGAACTTGTTTGAATTTATGGGCCCCACTGTGATGTACATGATATATTTGTTCTGTCCATCTGTTTTACATAAATATTTTGAGGCATAAGCCAAAATATGATGCAGATCCAACGCACGAGTGGCCCACACCAAAGGAAACAATGGCCCGAAGAAGTTTTTAACAGTAAGTGTTCGATTTCATTTTTTCTGTGGTGTGGTCCACTTGCAATTTGGATCTACCTTATTTTTTGGATTATGCCATAAATTCAGATGGCATAATGGATCGACAGTGTGGATAAGTAACACGCATTGCAGTGGGCCCCACAAATATTTTACAACATTCTCGATTTTAGCATCCAAAAAGTAGGTAGTCAAATCAAGCATCAAGAAAGATGTAGTAAATACTTAGGGAAGTAATTATTACCCATTTACAGGGTATTTACTGATGAATTGCAAAGTCAAATAGGCCCCAAGTGTAGGCTATAAACTTCAAGCCTACCTACAAGTTACAAGTAGAAGACGAGAGTGACCCAAGACTAGAGTGAAGAAAGTCTCAACTCTCAAGACTCTTAAGTCTCAACTACAAGACAAGAACTAAAAACAAGAGTGAAGAAAGTCTCTATTCTCCCTCTCTTTCTCTAATTCTCTTTCTTTTTTTTCTTTCTTTTGTTTTGTTGTGACTTGTAAGTGTGTGACTCTCTCTCTCTCTCTCTCTCTCTCTCTCTCTCTCTCTCCTCTCCAAGTGTAAGTGTGTAACTCACTCCCTCTCTCTCTTTTTTCTTTCTTTTGTTTTGTTCAATTCTCTCCTACAAGTGTGTAACTCTCTCTCTCTCTCTCTCTCTCTCTCTCTCTCTCTCTCTCTATTCTCTATCTCTCTCTCTCCCTCTGCTTCTCTACATTCTCTCTTTCTATTTTCCTTCTCCCTTTTTTCTCTTCTACAAGATTAACAAGACAACAACAAATCTACAAGTAGTCAAGTGCTAGTGGAAGTGTGTGAGTGTAGCTCTCTCTTCCTATCTCCCTCTCCCTATCTTTATCCTACAACGCTTTATACTCACCATTGATATTAAATGCCATCAACAAATTATTTATTGCCTTCTGTGATGTGGAGGATATGTTCGGGTGCAAGGCCGCTAGATCATCTAGAAAGACAATGATGCCATGTGAGTTGTTGCATTAGTTAAATCTTAAAAGTTAGTTTTCATGTTTTAAAATTATATATAGAACTAATGAAAAAATAATTAATTTTGCAAGAAAACTGTGGGCCATGTACTGCGACTGCAAGACATTGCAATGATTAGCTATCTGTGTGCTCACACAGGCGATGTCCTCATCACCATGTGAGAGAAATTGGAGCACCTTCTATCTCATTCACACTAACAAGCAAAATAGATTGGGTTATGAGAGGCTTCTTGGCTGTGCAAGTAATCTAAAATGTTTGAAAGGCAGCCTAAATCGGCTATCAACTTGGGAAGCCGCTTCCGAGGAACATACACAGGTCTGAGTGCAACTATTATGGGTATGTGCAAGGAGTGATGCGGTGCGCATATGAAAGAGCACCTGGCAAGGGGGCATCGGAACATTAAGGATTGTCCTAAAGTTCAGATGAAAGTGAGAGAGTAGATGAAGGAGCTCATGTGCGTTAGGAAGCGGAGTGATGCAGGATGACCTCATCTACCATCATAAATTAAGAGAATCATAAAAGAGACATGCAATAATGCGGGCTATCATCACAACTACGAAGTATGAAGTTCAAGTATTGCATGGGTTGGATCCGGCGAGGGATGAAACCTCTCGATCTTGTATGGTCATAACCCAATCGTACAATGGGACTCAGTAGTCCAGGGATTTCAAAGGATTTCTCGGATTAGGGAATCGAAAATTTGAGAAATTGGGGTTTCGGATCAATTCTCAGATTTTAGGGTTCGAAGATTGTGAGATAATGGAAGTAGAGAAAGAAGGAATAATAAGCTTACCTTAGCAAAATGTTGGAGGGTAAAGGAAGAAAAAGAAGAAGAAGATTGGAGAAGAAGAGGAAGATCCACAGAGCGAGAGAGAGAGAGAGAGAGAGAGAGAGAGAGAGAGAGAGAGGCAACCAAAGAGGCTTTCATTCAATAATAATCAACCAAATTCAAGTTTAGAGCTTAGCCCTCTTAAATAACCACTAGGAAAGAAAAAAAATACCAACATACCCTCAATATTTAAGTAAAAACAAAACTAAAAAAAATAGTTCGCGCGGTGGTTGGGCGCTCGATGAAGGCCAAAAACATCCAGCGACTAAAAACTCAAAGTTGATGAATTTCGGGCACCCGGTGACTTGGGGTCGGGCGCCCGACGACAGTGAAAACTGTCCAGAGAGTTTCTTTTCATCTCGGGCTAATTTCGGGCGCCCGATGACCAACGGTCGGGCGCCCGATGACATCCAGTCGGGTCTTCCTTCATCATATACGCGTCTTCCCAATGTGGGGTCTTCTATGTGCCAAACCATGTGTGTAGGGTCTTCAATGCTTCTCAAATGGTCACCTAGCCACAAGGAAGATGCTTGTGGCGCGCGCTTTCTTCGTTGATAGACTTTGAAAGGTCTGGTGTCCTCATCAACTCCCCTCGGGTGAGAAAAACTCGATTCTGATGAGTTAAAGCTCTTGTGGCGCTCTAGCAAATCCAGATCAACGTTCTGCAACATCGCTTCAATCAACCACGTAGATTCTGACGGTGGTTTATACTTCCACTTGACAAGGTACCTTTGGAAACATTCATCCACAATTTCCTTAATTTCTTCCTTACGTATAATGTGGGGGAATGGGTGGAGTTGCTTGTGAAGCAAACTCAGAGTATGGCCATGAAAGGGAAGAAGGATCAATGGTAGGATTAAAGGAACAGACTAAATCTTCCACGTTAAACATTGGATTAATGCCCATTTCAGGTGGAAGGTCAATCTGATACGCGTTGGACCCAATTCTTTGCAATATTTTGAATGGTCTAGCACTACGCGCTTGTAATTTCTTAGCGGTGCCCTGTGAGAACCGCTCTGACCTTATCCTCACCGTTACAGTCTCCTTCCTGAAAATCTTGTGATCTACGATGAGAGTCAGCTGAATATTTATAACTATCATTACTTTTATTAATCTGCTGTCTAATATATGTATGCAATTTATGAATGTGTCGTGCAACTACATCGGCCGACTCTGAAGATCTTTGAGTGACAGACATAGGTAAAAGGCCTATGGGCATTCTAGGTTTGTAACCACTAACAATTTTAAAAGGACTAATTCCTGTCGACCTATTGACAGACCCATTATAAGCAAATTCAGCGATAGGTAGAATTAAGTCCCAAGTCTTAGTATACTCACCCACTAGACAACGTAATAGGTTTCTAAGACTTCGATTTACCACATCAGTTTGTCCATCTCTTTGAGGGTGGTATGCAGTAGAAAACTGTAAACGAGTACCTATCATGTGCCATAATGTCTTCCAAAAGTAACTAGTAAATCTAACATCATAGTCAGACACTATGGTCTTAGGCAAACCATGGAGACGCACCACACCATAAAAAAAGACACGAGCAATATGAGACGCATCCGACGTTTTCGAACATAGAAGAAAATGCGCCATTTTAGAAAAGCGATCCACTACAACAAAGATGGAATCGTGCTTTTTCATCGTCTTGGGAAGTCCCATCACAAAATCCATACTAACGTCTTGCCACGGAGCGTGTGGCACTGGCAATAGCATATATAGCCCAGTATTTTGCCTTCGTTGTTTTGACAGTTGACACGTACGGCATTGCCCTAAAATTTTGGCTACGTCTCTCTTGAGACTTGCCAATAAAAACGATCATCAATGAGGGGCAATGGTCTTGTCTCGACCAAAGTGGTCAGCTATCCCTCCTGAATGAAGCTCCCAAACAAAGAATTCACGAAGGAATATACGTGGAATACAAAGTCAGTCTCTTTTGAAAAGGAAACCATCTTTAAGAGCATAATCACCTGTGCTACGCTGGTCACAAGAGAGTGACGCATAAGTATTCCCAAAATCAGGACATATGGGATATTCATCCTTCAGTTGCTCGAACCCGACTACCTCTACACTCAAGGAGTTGAGCAACGTCACTCTTCTACTATGGGCATCTGCTGGTTTGTTTTCAAACCCGACCTTATGTTTCAGGACAAACGATTATTCCTGAAGAAACGCAACCCATTTCGCATGCTTAGGGTTCAGTTTCTTTTGGGAATGTAAATATCTTAAGGCCTCATGGTCAGAAATAAGACAAATTCTTGCGGTAGGAGATAATGACGCCAATGTCTGAGAGACTGCACTACCGCATAAAATTCCTTATCATAAGTGGAGTATTTCTGCTTTACCTCATTCAGTTTCTCACTGAAATAGGCTACTGGATGGCCCTCCTAGATCAACACTCCACCTATACCAACACCTGATGCATCACATGCCACCTCAAAAACTTTAGAAGAGTCAGGTAGACACATGACAGGAGCTTCTACCATCTTGCCCTTGCTTTCCTTAAAAGCCTTGACTGCGGCTTTCGACCACACGAACTCTCCCTTTTTCATGCATTCAGTAATGGGAGTCATAATCGTGCTAAAACCCCTAATGAACCGACGATAAAAAGTTATTAAGCCGTGAAAGCTTCGCACCTCATGAATGTTCTTCGATTCTAGCCAATCAACTATAGCCCTGACCTTTTCAAGGTCTGCGCGCATTCTTTCAGATGACACGATAAATCCTAAGAACACAACTTGACTAGACATGAACGCTGCATTTCTTAAGATTAGTGTACAACTTTTCAGTCCTAAGGACGCTACAGACCTGCATCAGATGTTCAAGGTGTGATTCCTTAGTGGTACTATAAATAAAAATGTCATCAAAGTAAACCATTAAGAATTTTCCCATGAACGGTCTCAAGACTTGTGTCATCACCCGCATAAAAGTACTGGGTGCGTTAGTCAAGCCGAAGGGCATGACCATCCACTTATACAACCCATCTTTCGTTTTGAATGTTGTCTTCCACTCGTCCCCTGGCCGTATGCGAATTTGGTGATATCCACTCTTAAGATCAATTTTGGAGAAAATGGTGGACCTGGCCATCATGTCAAGCATATCATCAAGCGTAGGTATGGGAAACCTGTACTTGACGGTAATTTTGTTTATGGCACGACTATCCACACACATGCGCCACGTGCCGTCTTTCTTTAGCGTCAACAATGCGAGCACAGCACACCGACTCACTCTCTTGAATAAAACCCTTGTGCAGAAGCTCATCAACATGCCTCTTCAATTCTGCATGCTCTGCAGGGTTCATCCTGTAATGAGGAAGGTTTGGCAAAGTCGACCCCGATACGAGATCAATGGCATGCTGGATGTCCAGCATAGGTGGCAACTCATTCGGTAAATCATCAAGGAACACATCACTGTATTCCTTCAAAACCGATGTTACCTCATGAGGTAACTCTGATGAAACCTTGGGTGTAATCTCTCTTGCCACAAAGGCATAGACCATGGAATCCTCCTTAATCTCTTTCTCAAATTCTCTCGCATTAATTATGTGAAGAGACTTAGGTTTAGATTTCCTCACTTCCTTGGGCTCATTCGCCTTCTCATCCTTCTTCTTCCCTGATGTGCTTTCTGGTGGCATGGGATTAAGTTTGATCTTCTTACCGTTATGCATGAAGGTACACACATTCGAACGGCCAAAGATCGTGACGTCATTCTCGAATAACCACGGTCTACCTATGATAATATGTTCAACATCCATACGTATCACATCGCACCACAGGGACTTCTTGTATGACCCGAACTCGATAGGAACTAAGCATTAATGGGTAACAGGAAAGGAGGTCTTGTCAACCCAAGAGACTTTGTACGAGTCAGGATGAGGGGTGGATTTCAATTTCAAACGGTCCAAGGTGTTAGCGGAAATCACATTTTGACAACTTCCACTATCCACTATCACCCTGCAATTCTTCTTTCTACACTTGGCGAGAGTGTAAAAGATAGTGTTTCGACGCCAATCAACACTACTCCTAGAGTGAGCTAGCACACGCCTGACTACTGCAAGCGTTGCTTTATCGACCACTTCATCTTCATCAGTAAGACCTCCTTCAAGGTGATATTCTTCTTCTTCACAATCACCCTGGTCATCTACACCCTCGTGGGACTCGCCTACGACTAAGACTTTCCACGGTTCTTCGTGAGACATTGATTAGACATGTGACCTATATTCCGTCATTCATAACACCTCACTTGACTACCCCCACTAGGGCCAGCACCAAGGACACCTTTGACCTTATCATCCCTAGGCCTAGGCGGAACAGTTGCATGTGCCTTGGGTTGACTACCAATGTTAGGTCTAGTTCCTTGGGATCCAGATCTAGCATTAGAATCTCGGGACTCAAAGCGTCAAATGACAGGAGCTCTCAGATATTGTTCCAACTCATGCGCAACTTGATACACGTCATCCAAGTCTATTATGGGTCGAGTCAAAAGCTCGCGCTGAAGATCCGTTCGAAGGCCCGTTTTAAAATGCGAAAGTGTTACCAGAGGGTCCTCTTGGATATCACATCGCATCATATACTCCTTGAATTTAGCGATGTAGTCAGCGGCAGACATTGACCCTTGTTGTAAGGACTGTCATTGGTCAAGGAGCTTTTGTTGGTATGAGAGAGGGAGGTACTTCTCCATTAACTTCTCCTTCATCTCATGCCAATGTGTGATAGGGGCT
This sequence comes from Liriodendron chinense, assembly GCA_003013855.2. Classification (NCBI taxonomy): domain Eukaryota; kingdom Viridiplantae; phylum Streptophyta; class Magnoliopsida; order Magnoliales; family Magnoliaceae; genus Liriodendron; species Liriodendron chinense. The sequence continues at coordinate 3,417,629 of ML058512.1, read as the reverse complement.
CTCCCAACTCTATCAATCTTACGCTCGGTGTTAGTCCAAAAAAATTTGGCCTGGCCATCTAGCTTCATCTTAGCAAACCGTACCTGACGATTGTCTAACATATCATACCACTCAAAATAGTGATCCATGTCAGCTAACCAATCAAGGAATGTCTTGAGATCCAGACGCCCATCAAAACTTGAGGCTTCCACCTTCACGTTCTTCATCGCACACTCATTGAGATTGTAGCAGTCTTGATAATCATATGTAGCTTGTGCCTCCCGCACAATACCACGACCAGCCCCACGTCCTCTACTACCATACCCTCTACGTACGGGAACACGCTCTTCAATGATTCCTTTCGCTTGGGATTGTGCATCATCCCCGAAAGTGGGGTTCTCCCTTTGAGATGTTTCTAATTGCTCGACTTTATTCATGGTGGTGGTGATTTGGTTGCTTAAACGAGCGAATTCATTCTTTTGTCTCATTTCTATAACAGTTATCTTTTGCATCAATTGAGCAAGTTGCTCAGATACTTGTTCATTATTCATGATTGGTTGAAGTCCGAAACCTCTACGGCTCTACCTCTTCTCGTGGGCATGCAAATAAAACCTCGAACTAGTTCTACCCAACTTGCCCCCTTACGATTTATACGACTCACAAGATGAATGCGATGAATTTAAACTACAATGAACTGACAATTACTGAATTTAAACAGAAGACGAATCAAATCTGAAAATTTTCCAAATTAGGAAACTTTCTAAAATTGGAAACTTTCTAAATCTAGAAATTTCCTAAAACAGACCTAAAATTAAAACCCTAATTTGGTAACTCGATCAAAACATAAGCATGCAAACCTCTCTGATACCAAAATTTGATGCAGGATGACCTAATTATGATGCATGCTCATGAGCATATATAATCCAGCAGAAATAAACAGCAATAACAATCTAGAATTCAGCATCTACCATCATAAATTGAAAGAATCATAAAAAAGACATGCAATAATGCAGGCCATCATCACAACCACAAAGTATGAAGTTCAAGTATTGCATGGGTTGGATCCAGCGAGGGATGAAACCTCCCGATCTTGCATGGTCATAACCCAATCGTACAATGGGATTCACTAGTCCGGGAGATCAAAGGATTTCTCGAATTAGGGAATCGAAAATTTGAGAAATTTGGGTTTTGGATCAATTCTTAGATTTTTAAGGTTCGAAGATTGTGAGAAAATGGAAGTAGAGAAAGAAGGAAGAACAAGCTTACCTTAGAAGAATGTTGGAGGGTAAGGAAGAGAAAGTAGAAGAAGATTAGAGAAGAAGAGGAAGATCCACACACACACACACACAGAGGAAGGAGGCAACCAAAGAGGCTTTCATTCAATAATAATCAACCAAATTCAAGTTTAGGGCTTAGCCCTCTTAAATAACCACTAAGAAAGAAGAAAAATACCAAAATACCCTCAATACTTAAGTAAAAACAAAACTAAAAAAATAGTTCGTGCGGTGGTCGAGCACCCGATGACCAATCGGTCGAGCACCTGATGAAGGCCAAAAACATCCAGTGACTAAAAACTCAAAGTTGATGAATTTCAGGCGCCCAATGACTTGTGGTCGGGCGCCCGACGATAGTGAAAACTATCCAGAGAGTTTCTTTTCATCTCGAGCTAATTTCAAGCGCCCGACGACATCCAGTCGGGTCTTCCTTCATCCTACACGTGTGTCTTCCCAATGTGGGGTCTTCTATGTGCCCAACCACGTGTGTAGGGTCTTCAATACTCCTCAATGGTCACTTAGCCACAAGGAAGATGTTTGTGGCGCGCGCGCTTTCTTCATTGATAGACTTTGAAAGGTCTGGTGTCCTCATCACAGATTAGAGGTGTTGAGGAGCGGGTTGCGCAGAAGAAGATTAGGGAGCTTTCACAATACTCATTCTCGATTCACGTTGCATCTTAATTTTCCAACACTCTAGCCTACAATAGCAAGTTGAATATAAATCTTTTGTCGCTTCTTTTTTTATAAGCAATCAAGTATATTAGAAAGAAGAACAAAAGAATATAAAATAGCACTGCCTCATGGCAGATCACCATTAAAATTGCACCTTCGCATGTCTCACATTAATGATAGATCTATTATTAGGTTCCATACATCGATACCCATAAACGATCAGATACTATGAAAATTATGGTTTGATGATAGGAAGTTTCCGTATAAATATCATTAATCGCTTGTAAACCTTTCATGTAAATAAGTGTGGCATCAGCTATTAACAGCTTCGACAAATAATAAATGGATATCCAAGATTGATGGTGGATCCAACTAATCGCCTTGGGTTTGATAGAACAGAATATCTCCAAGTTCAAAACTAAAAGGACCTTATAAAGACAATGAAGACATAAATACAACTAGCATACCTAATGTCAATCATTTTCAGTAACTAACCTCACTATCATGACCGCGGAATTTTCGAATCACACGTCCAGTTGATACATCCCAATAGAAGATCTGTCTATCACCACCACAAGAGCATAGCTTCGAATTGTCCCTACAAACAAATAAACATGTTAGTCATTGGACCTAAATTTTCATATTGTGCATTCATTCAATGTCCCAAGAGTATTTAGTACACGTGCATGCTAAGTATTACTTGTTTCTAAATTTCTAAATACAATGTTCTGATTTCTCTAGTAATTTCTTTTCTTCATTTTTATCCTCATTTGTGGCAATTATTTCAATTTCTGTCAGTACACAGCAAAAAGAGGGATTTATACATACGTCAAAGAAGTGTGAACTAAATACCATTTATATGAAGACATGGTCCACTTTTATTAACAAATCATTACAGGCACTTCCACATTTTTTACTTTTTTATTACCAGTAACACTGATTTATTTAGGTTGTTTGGATTAGGGCCTGTTTGTTTAGACCTTTAGAGAGAGACATGATCAACCATGGAAAAGAAAATGAATTCCTTTTATGTGATGGTTTCCTCTATCTGAGAAACCAAAAGAATGAGAGGAAATTGATTTCCTTTTCCAAAGATTCCTCAACCATTTCCTCAAAAACTTGTTAAATCTCTTTCCTTAGTTTGGGTAGATTTACCCATTCAGAATGGCAACACAAAAAAATGGAAAAGGAAACCATTTCCAAGCAAAGTCATGGTGCAAAAGAAATCAGGAATAGGGAATCCGTTTCACCCATGCTGAGAGTCACATTTCCATGTTTTGGGATTACCTACCTGCTTTCCATTTCCAGGTTTTGTTTCACCCAAAAAAAAGGCCCTTAGTGGAAAATGTGGGAAAGGAAATAGGGTTCTCAAGAAACCCTATGTCCCACATCTCTGATAGTCAAAACTAATAGGAAAGCGAGGGAAGTGCATTTGCAACACGCCAATTTTTTTTACAAAATATCTAAATTATTTTCCCACCCTCCCCTTCTCATTGTTTCTTGTCACTTGCTATATATTTCTAAGATGTATATACGCAATACATGTGTTGCCATGAAAGTCAACACGCATCTTGAAAGATGTATATGCCGCAATACATGAGCCCATCATTAAACCACCCAACCCGTGCACTGTGAGCACCATCATGAAAGTTGGATGGCCCAAAAAATAGAGCTGATCCAACCATCATGTGGGCCACCACGTGAATATGGAGGTTTTTGGATAGGTGTTCATTGTTTTCTATGGTGGGATCCACTTGATGATTGTATAGGCCTGATTTTGGGGCATCCCATCAGCATGGTGGGCTCAATAATGCACAAGTTGGATGGCATATATGAGACATGTGGACCTGGTACAACTTGGTTATTGAGTCAATGAGATCTCGACGCCTGAATCGCCAAAAAAAGAAAGAAAGAAAGAAAAAGAAAAAGAAAAAAGGGCAGAGTACACCCACAAGAATATTTGAGTAGAGAGGAAGAAATAAGTTTATTAATATCAAGCTTCTTCCTTACAAAACTTGAGAAAACTCACACTCAGAAAATTTGGAATGCTTAAACCCCCTCTTCTTTATAGGACCCTAAAGATAGTTACTATGAGTCTTTAATGAAAATCTCCTAATTGCTGGATTGATTTCAAATCAATCTAATTGCTTTCGGATCAATCTAATCTACCTAAGATAGCAACAAACCCTAATAACAGTAAAAGAAAATCTAGGAAATAATTATCAAAATCTTCAATCACATCTTCAAATCAGCCCAAATATTATCCACAAGCAGTAAATATAACAATTCTTGTTATTTAGGCACTAAATATGAAAACAAATAATCCAAAATCAGCATATGTTGGGCCCTATAATGTGCGAGGTGCCTACATCATTCCCTCTGGGTTGGAAAGAACTCAACTCTAGTGAGTTGGATGCTTCTAACAAGTAGTAGAGGTCTAGATCCTACCTTTTTCAATTTGTTACCCGTGATCTATATGCATTTAGAATAGGACTTGTTCTTCCAATTCACAACTGTTTGCATTGGCCTCATCAAGTACCGATGGTCTTCATCTGCAACACTTGTTCAATTTTTTCTTTATGTTTCTTAAGGAGTTGTTTGTCCATATCAGTAACAACTTCATCTTGTACATCTAGCACCTCGCCATAATACTCAAACAAATCTACCACATTGAAGGTTGGCAAGCTATCCAAGTTATCTAGCAACTCAATCACAAAACATTGTCACCCAACTTTCTCTTGACTCAACATGGTCCAATCTTCTTAGACTTGAACTAGTTGTGAGTTCCCCTCAAAAACCTTTCCTTAAGGAAATCAACCATACAAAGACACCTTTATATTTCTTCTTGCTACGATGTTCATTTGCAGCATCTATATTTGGTTCTTCTCTCTTTGATATCCTTCTTTTTCTTCTCTCTCCTTCTTCTTTTGAACTTTATGCCAGACCACAATCAGCAGGTGTTTGGCTTGTTTGGCTAGACTCATTCGTTAATGCACGAGTTTCGGCATGTTTGAACCTAGTGCCTAGTCAATATGATGTTAAATGTTCCTCATAGGAGGAAGTCCAACATGAAGTTCAAGAGCACCAAGTCTTGATATTCACAAAAGAGCTTTTGCATGAGAGGTGGAACATTTGACTGCTTTACTTCTTCTTTATAACTAAGACAGAGATAATGTCAAGCTCCTTCCTTTCTCATTCAGACTTTTGTAAACTAAGCGATTTCTGACTCTCCTCTTTATCAAATTTGAGTGTTGGAAGATGTTTCATTAGGTACAATGTATGATATTAATACCATACTTGAGGAAGGAATGGGTGCTAATGCACCATATCTCTACCCACAACTACGGTTTCTCTAACAAAATGTGGCATGCATTCATGGGGATCACTTCACACCACACCTCATCCTTATACTTAAGTCCAATAAAGGAAAATAAAGCCCCTGGAGTTAATAAAAACATCTTCCCCGTCTTTAAAACCAACGAATCTTGTATGGTCGTGGTTGCTTATGTTGTTTAATTACAATACTTATGAAAAGTCACGCTCAAAAAATTTGGAATGCCTACCTCTTATGCCACCCCCTTTCATAGACTTTAAAGACAATCCCTATGAATCTTTAAGGCCTGTTTGTTTTACCAATTACAATGGTGAAGGAAATGGGCAATGATTACAAATTACTTTATGGTAACGTCATTTGCATTTTACTGCAATAATAGCACCAATTACATTTTTGGGTTATCATGGTAAAAATGTAATGATGCAATTTTACGTTTCTTCAATGTCGAATCAACACTAAAATAAATTGATGTTGGTGTTTGGATTGGAGTTTCCACTATGATACAATGTAAATTTGTAATAATTACAAACTTCTTTATCTGTCACCTATTACATCTATATTTGACCCTCGAAATATGTGTCGTAATAGCTATTTAAACAAACGTAAAATAGTAGTGATGGCCGGCCCATTTACGTTACTTTACCACGAAAGTCGGTGAAACAAAAGGTCTCTTAGTGAAAATCACCCAACAATTAAATCAATCTAATCTACCTAAGATAGCAACAAAATAATCTAATCGATCTAATCTACCCAAGATGGCAACAAGCCTAATAAACGAATTGATCTAATCTACCTAAGATGGCAACAAGCCTAATAATCTAATCAATCTAATCTAGGAAATAATCCTCAAAATTTCAATAACATCTTCAATTAAACCCCCATTTCTTCCACAGATAGTAAATTGCAGTTCCTAACATTTAGCCGTAAACATAGAAACAAACAGTCCAAAATCAGCACATGTTGGGCCCTATAGTGGGCCACGGACGTAAATAGGACCCTACCCAAGAAAACAATGACCAACCATCCAAAAATCTCCAAGTTCACGTGGTGGACCACAGATGGTTGGATTGGGCTGATTTTTGGATCACCAAACATTCATGATGTGGCTCATTTAATGCATGTTGGATGACATATGCACACCCTGACCCGGTGGAACCCATGCCCAACACTCGTAGAATAACTACAAGGACTTGTAGAGGAACCGGGCTCCTGAACTATCTATGAAAAGAAAAAATACGTATATAGAGTCCTCATCCATCAGGATGTGTTGAAATAATGTTCCAATGCATCCACATTCAACACATCGACAGATGGCTGTAAGTCCAAATTAATGATATGTAGGCTAGATCATGCATGCAAGATGAGTCACTTTAGCCATCCAAGCTTCAAAGGACACTACGTAGGATGATACTAACTTTTGATTGGTGCATTCAAGGGGATAGTTGAGGACCAAAACTCAACTATCCAACAGGAAAAATTCAGAAGTTAAGATTATGCATTCAATGTGATTTTAGTATGATGTTCAATCCTCGCTTGTACCCAACAGCAGTGTTTTAAATAGCGGTAGCATGTTGCATAGCGCTCAGCCCTCTGTAGCGTGTAGTGTAAATGGCATAACGTGTAGTGTGAGCTACATGATACATCTATTTTTAATTAAAAATAGGAAAAACATAATAAATAGTAAGAAAAAAATGCCTAAAAGATGATTCTTTTTCAAGTATAAGCATATTCAAAATATTATTAATTAGTGTTAGTGCACTTTTCTGTGGCATACTAGTGCACCTTATTTTTCAATCATGTGGATCCTTGTGTTGTAATGTCGGTTGAGCCTTGGCAAGCTAAAGACCGAAGATTCAAGTGGACCAGAAGCATCAAGGAAGAAGAACGGGTAGAATGAGATGCCTTGGTAACCCTAACCCTTTGATCTAAAACACCCAAATCCTTTTAGATGACTTGGACCAACTAGGAAAACCTTTAGCCATCTTCATTAGCCTTAGATCATATAGAAAAACATGATAATTTAGGTTAATTAAAGAGGTGGAAGCTGCTATAAACAATCAGGCCCAAACAACAGTTTCTGATGGGGTCTCCGATCAATCGAACATCGTTCCAATGGGACTCCGATCAATCGAACAATGTTCCGATCAATCGGAATTTGTTCCAAAGAAATTCCAAAACTCTTTGGACAGATTTCCGATCAATCGGACAGTGCCTCCTATCAATCGGATGTGGTCCTTCCGATCAATTGGACCATGTTCCGATCAATCGGAATTTGTTCTAGAGAAATTCCAAAACGCTCTGGACAGATTTCCGATCAATCGGACAATGCCTTCGATCAATCAGATGCGGGCTCCGATCAATCAGACCATGTTCCGATCAATTGGAGATACACGAATCTGCTTGTTTTTTTTACCGTTAGAGAATTTTCTATAAAAAAAAAGGAGGGGCATTCGTTTTTGGGCTTAAGAGAGGGATTTTGAGCAGTTAAAAGCTACCACCATTGCATACCATTAGGAGCTCTAATCCTAACCTATTGCAAGTCATTCTCCTTGTGATTAATCACAAGCTTGGAGCATTCAAAGCTCAAATGAGAATGGACTTGTTCCCTTTTGATTCGTAGGAGTTTAGGCACCTTGATCATAGGTAGAACCTTGGTCTAAACACCACCTAGGAATTCAAATAGGTGTATTCCTCTAGGAAACCCATTTCCTACCATTTATAGAGGATTCACCACCTCCTAGCACATTGGGCATCTCCGTCGAAGAATCATATGCAAGGTGGCTGATCTTGGAGCTGGAGCATTGGTGACGCAACGACATCAACGATCGGGGGAACGCAAAGGGAGTTGATTCAAGCATGGGAGAGATAGAAAAAGCAACCCGAAGTGGCGCTATAACAAGGCTCAAATCTGACAAGTAAGGTTTTCAATTTGTAGTTAAGTCCATCCACTCTTTTTCCAGTGGGAATTGAGTGTAAAGTTTTTTTGTCAAACTCGAACTAGGTTTGTTTGTCGATCATTGGCTTGTTAGTTGAGCCTAAAAGTCTAGGGACGTTTGTCGTTCCTTGGCACGTTTGTTGGGCCTAAATTCCAAGCTTATTAGGCAATCATTGGCACATTTGTCGGGTCTAAAGTCTAGGGAGAGGCGTTTGTCAGTCCTTGGCACGTTTGTCGGGCCTAAACAAGTCTCCAAGGAGAGCCACCAATACGGGTGTAAACGTGTAGGTTGCGAGGAACCTGTAAACTCCACGGCTGAGTGATCCGAGTTAAAACACCTAGGTTAGGAGGAACCTGATTTAAAATCCCTAGTGAATGCTGGTGTGCTCAAAGGGGTTGAGTACTTGAACCAGGAGTGGAGTAGACCCAAAGTCAAACCACTATACATCGTTTTGTTTGTGATTGTATTTGAGCACATTTCTTGTTATGCATTGTGTTTAATTGTTTAATTATAAATGCTTAATTAGTATATATGATAGGCACTTGATAGGCACATCCACACAAAAGATATACTTTCACTTACTTGAGTAGACTAGAGCTTATATGATCCATTCTCATATAGTCTACTTAAGTTGCATAGATTAGGTGCTTAATTAGTTTAATCATATGTTAATCTATGCATGCTTAGACTAGGTAGTTTATCGCTTATCCAGAAGCTAATCTTATGATTGGACCCACTTAGGCTTGGAAGCCGAAGTGTTATTGCTTGCTTAGTTTAAATTGATAAAACTGTCAAGTAGGTAAAAAGATTTTTAAAAGGTCTTAATCACCCCCCCCCCCCCCCCCCCCAAGCTTCCGCAAGCATACACATCCACAAGCGTAATCAAAGTGACACAATTTCAATTAACACTTATCAAACGCCAATCCAAATATATAAAGTTATAAACCAAATCACATAATTATTACATCAACAATTTCTAAATAAACCATTTTAATTAATAATGTCTAATTAAAACTACAAGTCACAACTCGCAGGTATGAAAAAGAAATAAAAATCCCACAGGTTAAGATTATTAAGTACACTACAGATATCATCAATGCATAAAGGGGTTTTTGAAAACCATCTTTCCAAACCCTTTTTCCTTTAAATTTAGTTTTAAAGGTTTTTTAATGTGTGAGTTTCACACCAACTTTAACAAATGGTCACCATCATTTGAAGTGAAGGTAAACAAAAAAAGGTTTGACTTTAACTTTACAAAAGCTTTTCATGATACGATTTTTACACCATTTTTAACAAACAAAGCTAAAAAACAAAAAAAAAAAGAAAAATAAAAAACAAAAACAAAAAAAGATTGTAGTGTATAGTACACGCTACGTAGTTGTAGCATACACTACAGGGGATTTATGCCATTTAGCTACGCTACATAGCGCTACAGCTATGTAGCATGCACTACGAGCGCTATTTGAAACACTACCCAATAGAGACACAATTTCCATGCCCCCCCCGCGTTGTGGACAAGCATCTCTCTCTCGAATTTAGAAATAAATTGAGGACGAACCTCTCTCCCTCCCCAACACATTCATTAGCAACTAAAAAATGCCCCTTGAAAATGAATCATCATTCTCCTAACCTCCTTCAGCCAAATAGCAATTACTTCCAAAATAAAATTATAGATAATGCCCACCAGACTTGTTGGCCTGAAATCAGCGATTTCCAACATATATTCCTTTTGGGAACAATATTAGAAGTCAAATTTAATAATTTATTCATCAAGCCTTCATTATGAAATTACTCAAACGCTAACATAATGTCCTCCCGTGGCATATCCCAACATTCTTTGAAGAAATTTTCCATTAACCCATATGGGCCATTGCTCTATTTCTGTCAAAAGAAAGGACTTTGACTTTAACAACCACTTCTGTGAGGTGACACACCAACCGTATAAATAGCATGCTCTTCTTATACGGATTGGAAAGATATCCCAGCCATGGTGGTCTTGGAACTGCCTCCAAATGATACAACGTTCTGAAATTGCTCAACAATTGTTGTTTCAATCCAAGAAATTTCTTATAGTCTGAACAAATTACTGAATTCCTTTTCAAGGTCACTTCTCTTCATTGAGAAGGACTCAGGTAACGGACCCGCTTCCTCCTCGAGATTGATATCTAAAATCTGCCCAAGGATTTCAGATTTTCTATACACAACCTTACCAAACTCCTGCTTGTACTGATCTTTCATTTCCACCTTCAGAAATTGGACCCTTTTCTGGATCTGGAATTAGAACTGCGAACATTGCTCACCCATTCTACTCCCCCATCGCCGTGCACAATGAATTACACCATTCATCAATAAAGTCCCACTGTGAATGGACCATGTTGCATAAACCTTGGTGATCAAAGATCTCACCATCAAAGCAAAGGATAGTTAGAAACAAGGATCTGCATTAACACCTTTGTATTGGCAGCGTATCTCTAACCGGTGGGATTTTCCCATGTGGGGCTTAGAGTGATCTGAAACGCAACAAGGTGAGTGCAAGGGATGTGCAACAAACAGAAACCAGTGCTTGCAAAAATATTTTGGAAATGTTGATAACAATGAATCACATTGGGTGAGGCTCTAACTCCAGTGATGTTCCCTAATCATAAAGCGTTTCTGCAAAATCAAGCATTGACGGAGTTTAGGGGTCTTCCAGACATCAATCCGTTACCTTATCTAGACATTCCCCACTGTGTTCAGTGTAGAAGTGAAGAGGATCTTTCATCCTGCTTTCAGGTAGCACACCACGTTCCATCCGTTCTTCGCCTTTTGTAACGACCCGAGATTTTCGACTCTCGTGTATAACACGACGGCCGAATTCCCAAGTAAATCATGGACTAATTGATTTGTTAAATAATAAAATATAGCATTCAAGCACAATGGCGGAAACAATTATCATCTTATTCTATCAAACTTACTACGTCATCATCAATGTTTAAATAAAGGAACCAACCAATATCCATACTGATTAATTAAAATACAAAACCATGTCTTCTCTTGAAGACTTATTACAATTCCATAAATGTATCAACTACTCAAAAGAAATATTTAATAAATGATAACATCAATTATGTTTCTCTAACATCGTCATCCGCCATGTGATCGTACGAACCATCGAACTCTTTTCCTTAAAAATCGGGTTCAATACCTGGATCTTCACCTGCATCATCTAAATTGTGTTTGGGATAGCGTTAAACGCTATCATAGTGGGGAATATTTCCTCCAAGACAATCAAGAATAATAATAACGGTACAGAGTAAACGCAAGCAGTATATTATCATTTAATCAAATCAAAACAACCAACTAAAAATCTTTGTTAATGCGATGCATGGAATGCATGCTCTGGCTAAGGCACCTTGGCTAGAATCACAATACATGAAGTGGGAGACTCCCTGTTACGACTTCATGCTAACCACTAGTCACCAGAGGTTCCTGGGACGCACAAGCCCATAGTTTTGCCCGACCACGTGAGAAACGGGACGCTCATAGCCCAGATCTACACGTGACAGTGTACGGGAGAAGTAGGACGCTCTAGCCTATTCTCAATTCCGTACACCCACATGGAGCCAAGTGAATGCATGACTTTAGTTTCACCTTTATTTAAGTGTTTTCGCATACAACAGATTTAAATAAAACTCAACGGTCACTATGGGGAGTCGCAAGCAACCCAGCATAGGCCGACAGCACGAGGTTAGTGTCCATAGCACCAACTCCGGCTCATGAGAATTTGTATGCCATTAGTGTCCACTCATTGTCCCGTTTTATGATTTCATCATGTCCCAAAAAGCCAATGTTATACATCATGACCAAATTCATTAAAATACCCATGTAATGTAAATGGATCAAATCAAGCATCATATACATCTAAGGATCCATTGACAAACAAGCAATTCATTCTCTCAGTTAAGTCAAGAGATATTCCTCCATCATGGACACCTCTCATGGGTTCCATCTCTCTACATCGAATAATTTTACAAACTTAGGGACAAAGAGTATACAATAATGGGATGTCCATATGATGATCTTATACACATATTCCATATCACAATATGAAAACCAATGTTATTTGTAAAACACAGATTAAGGAAATAATGGCATAGATTTCACAAAGATAAATAACACAAATACACATGCTTCTTAGTAAAAAATCTAAACAATGAATCACATCATTATATAATGATATTCATTACAAATCCTACATTAAACTTCATGTTTTATGGATCAGCAATTCAAAACAATACAACTTCACATGCCACAAAAGAAACTTATGATAATCATAATATTATTAATGAAAGGCTTGAAGGAAAATCCTCACCTTAGGATGGACTTAGAAGAAGAGGGTTGTAGAAGATCCTAACCGCTGGAAAAATATGAGAAAGAACTCTCTTCTCTTCTTCTTCTTCTTCTTCTCTCTCTCTCTCTCTCTCTCTCTCTCTCTCTCTCTCTCTTCTCTCTTTCTCTACGGCATGGAGGCTAGGGTTAGGAGAAGGGCTTGGAGGTGCGTAGTAGAAATATGGAGAGGGATGTGCACGCGAGGTCTTGTGTAACAACCTCTTGAGGTGGGTTTCTCAAATCTCAATATTCGGATGATCTATGATTAATTCCAATCCGTTCATCTTATCAAGCTCGAAGAGTAGAGTCAGAATACGTAAATTTCTTGATGATCCACATTCTAGATTGGTCGATCCTTGAAAATGGCCTAACGGGTGCTAAAATGGGCTAAATCCCAATTAACGGTCTACGCTTGATGATCAGGGCCCAAATTTTGGAAAAATATGTAGTCATGATAGGCATACAATTGTACAAAATTTAGTAGTTGATTGATGATGAGAAATGCCTAGATCTGAAATTTCAATTTTTGGCGGAAAAGGAAGGTGCTGGCTTTGTGGTTCAACGGTGTAGGATTATAGATCGGGGTCCAAATTTTGTGTAAACTCGTAGTCATATGAGTATAATAAGTGGTCCAAATTTGAGAAGCGATTGATGGTGAGAAGTGGGTAAATTGAAAGATTCAGATTTAAAAAGAGTTGGTAGCTCGTTAATTTCTAAAACGGGATAACTTCGCGCATAAGAAAGAGGATTATCAAGGTGGGGCACTCAAATCGCACTATTGGTCCATGGTAAAGATAATCCAATTCACTCATATGAAGAGAAATATTCGACTACGACTAACCATCTACTTTCCTCACTCAATGGACATGGAAAATCAAGGGTTAAGGGCTGATTTGATAATCGGACCACTTCTACTATGATTTAAGGGCTGAAATTTGACGTGTATGGTTAATATATGCCCAAAAGCTTAAATCCAGGGTTTTGCGTGAAAGTGATCGTCAGAAACTATAATACTTAAAAATGGCATCTTAACTTAAGTTTAACTAATCGCATTTTCGTAATTATCTAAAAAGTGCGTGATTTTTGAAATCTGATCTTTCTACGATGTTTATGGGATCATTCTAAGCAACTTTTATAAAGGATCTCCTATCGGATCTCCTACGGATGTCCCGCTATTCGCAAATCAACGGTAAATGTACGATAATTAATAAAAAAATAAATTAAAAATGAATTTTCAAAAAGTTTCAAATAAATCTCGAAAATCTGGGGCGTTACAAACCACCCCCCTTAAAAACAAACTTCGTCCCCGAAGTTTCCTAAGCATCGTCGATAAAAGATTGAGGGCAATCTCAGTTTATGACTTCTCGTCTAACTTTCTGAACTATTCCGGGTCAGACGCGATCACAATCCACCCCCTTTAAAAATAAATCCGTACTCGACATCTATTTTTACATGCTTCCCCAAATTTCTTTCCTATCATGCTTCTACTGTGCACTCTAATTCCTAGATGGTTCTGAATATATTGATTGGTCTCTCAAATCATTCAATCATCTAACTCCTTAATATTTCTCAGGTTTGGGTAGGTGCTCTTATAGTCAAGGATCTAAGACGATTAGGGTTAGATAATTATCAAGGATGTCTGATCGCTAACGAAATGACTAATCAAGATTTTAGAGGATAGATCTGAGTTTGATTAGGTTGGCATGATCGGATGGTCACTTGAATGAGTGGATAAACAAGCGGATAACAAAGTGAATGAGATATCATCAACGGTTCTTTAATAGCTGAAGGTGCGACAGAAAGATGAGGTTAGGGATACCATATTCTAGCTCTTTATAGGGTCTAAGTGGCTAAGCTTCTACGTCCTAGGATCGTCTATACATCTATCTTATTTTAGTCATCCAAAGAAAACAATCACACACATTCCAAGAGAATGCACAAAAGTCGTCCAGTTAGAACAAGGATGCGATTTGTATTGTGTCGACATCACGGGTGAATAGTTCAAGTAGATTCGGATCCGATACTTAGATCTTCTACTCGCATTTGAGCATTGAGTTCATTAGTATCCATTCGAAATTCCGAGTGTCGACCCTCGGGATTTGAACGAGGATTCAATCCTTTACACAATATATTAGGTACGGTTCTGCCTTCCCGTGCGGCCGATTTAGTCTAACATTGTGGGGACTTTCATGTATTTTCCAACAAAAAAAAATCAACGAAGATCACGTAAATTAAAATCCAACAATACAAAACATTAAAACTTTACGAGATCCCATTTACTTTCATTGTTAGACATGGTTGAAGATTTATGTGAGGGATTGGTAAATGGCATTTTATGGTTACTATGATCTACTTTAAGTAAGAGGGTTGGGTCTAAATTTTAGGGATGTATGAGAATATGCTAGGAAGTATTTCTAAGGGTGCCATCTCACAATAACTAAGCCTAAACAAGGGGTTTAGAGGTTTTCAAAGCTAAGGAACTAGGATAGTGTCGAATCTGGAACACAGGACTTATAAGCGCTCTTAGAATTTTATCTCTCAAACTGAACGTCCTTTTTGCCTAAAATTTGGAGGGTAATCTGAAGGTTAGGTGAAGAATCACCAAAATTTTTCTCAGAATGAAATTCCTATGGTAAGATATGATTCTGACCTCTAAAAGTCTGAAAAACGTAACAGTCCAGCAGTTTCCAGCGCATGATTTTCTCTACTAACAGAATTTTCACGATTTATATAGATGTAGGATTGATCTGAAATTTTATGAGAGTGTTGGGTGATGAGTTAGAAATATGTATAAAAAAGTTTAAAAATTTATCAATTCCGAAAATATAATTCTTAGTGGTAACATTGCCTAAGGGTCAGGAAATTTGTCATAACAAAAACAATTTAAAATAAAATAATTATCCTTAAAATTTAAGGGAGATAAATCCCATGACTCAGTGTAACGCTGATCTAGATATGAGAAAATGATGAGAGTTCCAAAACTTCTAGAAAAAGTGAGAATCCACTTTCCAAAAATCCTAAAATTTCATATTTTTACGTTCATCGGCTATCCTAATGATTTTAAGGGGCTTATGCTTGAGTCTCTAGATTCATAACATCTCATGCATCCAATGGGGGATGAACCTAAGTGTTTTTGTTTTTATTTCATGGGAACCTAAGCCCTAAGGGGTATTTATTATGAAAATGGTTGGGCTTCTCACCCAGAGGTCCCAATTGTGCTCCGATACCAACTTTAACGACCCGAGATTTTCGACTCTCGTGTATAACACGACGGCCGAATTCCCAAGTAAATCATGGACTAATTGATTTGTTAAATAATAAAATATAGCATTCAAGCACAATGGCGGAAACAATTATCATCTTATTCTATCAAACTTACTACGTCATCATCAATGTTTAAATAAAGGAACCAACCAATATCCATACTGATTAATTAAAATACAAAACCATGTCTTCTCTTGAAGACTTATTACAATTCCATAAATGTATCAACTACTCAAAAGAAATATTTAATAAATGATAACATCAATTATGTTTCTCTAACATCGTCATCCGCCATGTGATCGTACGAACCATCGAACTCTTTTCCTTAAAAATCGGGTTCAATACCTGGATCTTCACCTGCATCATCTAAATTGTGTTTGGGATAGCGTTAAACGCTATCATAGTGGGGAATATTTCCTCCAAGACAATCAAGAATAATAATAACGGTACAGAGTAAACGCAAGCAGTATATTATCATTTAATCAAATCAAAACAACCAACTAAAAATCTTTGTTAATGCGATGCATGGAATGCATGCTCTGGCTAAGGCACCTTGGCTAGAATCACAATACATGAAGTGGGAGACTCCCTGTTACGACTTCATGCTAACCACTAGTCACCAGAGGTTCCTGGGACGCACAAGCCCATAGTTTTGCCCGACCACGTGAGAAACGGGACGCTCATAGCCCAGATCTACACGTGACAGTGTACGGGAGAAGTAGGACGCTCTAGCCTATTCTCAATTCCGTACACCCACATGGAGCCAAGTGAATGCATGACTTTAGTTTCACCTTTATTTAAGTGTTTTCGCATACAACAGATTTAAATAAAACTCAACGGTCACTATGGGGAGTCGCAAGCAACCCAGCATAGGCCGACAGCACGAGGTTAGTGTCCATAGCACCAACTCCGGCTCATGAGAATTTGTATACCATTAGTGTCCACTCATTGTCCCGTTTTATGATTTCATCATGTCCCAAAAAGCCAATGTTATACATCATGACCAAATTCATTAAAATACCCATGTAATGTAAATGGATCAAATCAAGCATCATATACATCTAAGGATCCATTGACAAACAAGCAATTCATTCTCTCAGTTAAGTCAAGAGATATTCCTCCATCATGGACACCTCTCATGGGTTCCATCTCTCTACATCGAATAATTTTACAAACTTAGGGACAAAGAGTATACAATAATGGGATGTCCATATGATGATCTTATACACATATTCCATATCACAATATGAAAACCAATGTTATTTGTAAAACACAGATTAAGGAAATAATGGCATAGATTTCACAAAGATAAATAACACAAATACACATGCTTCTTAGTAAAAAATCTAAACAATGAATCACATCATTATATAATGATATTCATTACAAATCCTACATTAAACTTCATGTTTTATGGATCAGCAATTCAAAACAATACAACTTCACATGCCACAAAAGAAACTTATGATAATCATAATATTATTAATGAAAGGCTTGAAGGAAAATCCTCACCTTAGGATGGACTTAGAAGAAGAGGGTTGTAGAAGATCCTAACCGCTGGAAAAATATGAGAAAGAACTCTCTTCTCTTCTTCTTCTTCTTCTTCTTCTCTCTCTCTCTCTCTCTCTCTCTCTCTCTCTCTCTCTCTCTTCTCTCTTTCTCTACGGCATGGAGGCTAGGGTTAGGAGAAGGGCTTGGAGGTGCGTAGTAGAAATATGGAGAGGGATGTGCACGCGAGGTCTTGTGTAACAACCTCTTGAGGTGGGTTTCTCAAATCTCAATATTCGGATGATCTATGATTAATTCCAATCCGTTCATCTTATCAAGCTCGAAGAGTAGAGTCAGAATACGTAAATTTCTTGATGATCCACATTCTAGATTGGTCGATCCTTGAAAATGGCCTAACGGGTGCTAAAATGGGCTAAATCCCAATTAACGGTCTACGCTTGATGATCAGGGCCCAAATTTTGGAAAAATATGTAGTCATGATAGGCATACAATTGTACAAAATTTAGTAGTTGATTGATGATGAGAAATGCCTAGATCTGAAATTTCAATTTTTGGCGGAAAAGGAAGGTGCTGGCTTTGTGGTTCAACGGTGTAGGATTATAGATCGGGGTCCAAATTTTGTGTAAACTCGTAGTCATATGAGTATAATAAGTGGTCCAAATTTGAGAAGCGATTGATGGTGAGAAGTGGGTAAATTGAAAGATTCAGATTTAAAAAGAGTTGGTAGCTCGTTAATTTCTAAAACGGGATAACTTCGCGCATAAGAAAGAGGATTATCAAGGTGGGGCACTCAAATCGCACTATTGGTCCATGGTAAAGATAATCCAATTCACTCATATGAAGAGAAATATTCGACTACTACTAACCATCTACTTTCCTCACTCGATGGACATGGAAAATCAAGGGTTAAGGGCTGATTTGATAATCGGACCACTTCTACTATGATTTAAGGGCTGAAATTTGACGTGTATGGTTAATATGTGCCCAAAAGCTTAAATCCAGGGTTTTGCGTGAAAGTGATCGTCAGAAACTATAATACTTAAAAATGGCATCTTAACTTAAGTTTAACTAATGGCATTTTCGTAATTATCTAAAAAGTGCGTGATTTTTGAAATCTGATCTTTCTACGATGTTTATGGGATCATTCTAAGCAACTTTTGTAAAGGATCTCCTATCGGATCTCCTACGGATGTCCCGCTATTCGCAAATCAACGGTAAATGTACGATAATTAATAAAAAAATAAATTAAAAATGAATTTTCAAAAAGTTTCAAATAAATCTCGAAAATCTGGGGCGTTACACCTTTCTCTTCTGGAAGATTGGAAGCGTATCTAGATCAATGTCTTGTGCCACTTTTCCAAGAAGCTATCGGCCAGAGCCTCTGCAGGTGGTGTCGGCTACGCAATCTTCCAAGATATCGGGGGTAAACTGTTGATGGATAGCGGGAACGAGCAGAGGGCCAAGCTGATAGAGACTATCCAGAAGAAGAAATGGATCAAAGACGCAATGGGCCATATGGGAAGATCTATCGGGTTATCATTCAGTGATCACCCGGAAGACTACGTCGCTTTATTCCAATGCGTGGAGACACGCGGGCGCCCTTTGGCTACTTCCAAATCTCCCAGAAAGAGAACTATCAGGCTGAATGGTAACAGGGAGTTGCAGAGAATCCTTCCCAGTCCCTCTTCGTTTGGAACGAGGAAGGGGAGAGGGTTGGGTAATCAGGGGGTAGTGGTTCCTAAATGAAGATTCTTTCTTGGAACATGAGGGGAGTAGAGTCTAAGAAGAAA
Organism: Liriodendron chinense; assembly: GCA_003013855.2. Lineage (NCBI taxonomy): Eukaryota > Viridiplantae > Streptophyta > Magnoliopsida > Magnoliales > Magnoliaceae > Liriodendron > Liriodendron chinense. The sequence continues at coordinate 3,398,503 of ML058512.1, read as the reverse complement.
AGAAGATTGATTAAAGACGTGTGCAGGAGATGCAAAGCAGACGTGATCTGCCTTCAGGAAACCAAAGTTCAAAGTTTTAGTGACCGTTTGTTGGGTACCCTCTAGAAACCTTGTGATGCGAATTGGGTTGTGCTCAATTCAGAGGGGAGTTCGGGCGGGGTCATCATTGCGTGGAAAGCCTCTCGTTGGTCTCTGGTGGATTCCTGGACTGGAGCCTTTTCATTGTCGGTTATCCTAAAAGAGCTCTCTTCAAGGTTTACTTGTCTCATTTCATCTGTCTATGGTCTAAATGCGGAAGACAGAAGATTGGACTGCTGGGAGGAATTAACTGCTAACAGGTCTAGATTCAATGGCCCTTGGTGTATTGGTGGAGACTTCAACATTTCCCGTTTTGCCGAAGAAAGATCCAATGGGGGTAGGTTACTGCTGGTATGTGCTATTTCTCTAATTGGATTGAACACCACGAATTCATGGATCTTCCGCTTCTTGGAACCAAATTCACTTGGTCGAATGGCTGAGTGAACCCAACTATGTGCAGACTGGATAGATTTTTTATTTCAACCGAATGGGTGGATAGTTTCCCATTTGTCGCTCAAAGTGTTCTCCCGAAACCAACGTCGAACCACAAACCGATTCTGCTAGAGATGGAAGAAGAGAACTGGGGGCCATAACCATTCAGATTTGAAGCTTCCTGGTAGAAGGTTGAAGGACTTCGTCAGCTGATCAAAGATTGGTGGTCACAATTCGAAGTCGAAGGTTTTGCTGGATTCAGACTTTGTCGCAAGCTGAAGATGCTGAAGGACAAGCTGAAAGCTTGGAGGGTTTCAGAACTTGAGAAAAGGGATCTAGAGTCGAATACTATACTCTCAGAACTTCAGGATTTAGATGCCAGAGCAGAAAGCGATCTCCTGTCAGCAGATGAGTTGGCAAAGCGAGTGCAATTGATCTAGAGTTACTCTAGTAGAGTGCTGGAAGATGAGATTAAATGGCGGCAAAGAGCTAGGAGTTCGTGGATCAAAGAAGGTGACAGAAATACAAAAATAAAAATAAAAAAATCACAATTTAGCCAATGCTCGAGCCAGGACCAACAAGATTTCCAGCATTGTGGTGGAGTAGTGTGCAAGCTTGATTTAGAAAAGGCCTACGACTACGTGGATTGGGGTTTTAATGATACAAGTTATCTTTCAAAAAAAACAATGAATCACATTGGTCCATTGACACTCACCACTATTTGCAACTGGCTGTGTAGATGGTGAATCTGGATGATCCATCTAGCAGACGCTACAGATGATGCCTAACAGTAGAAAAACAAACAACCATTGAAAATAAAATTAAAAAAATCACCAGTGGCCCACATATGAGGCAGGGAGTTTGTTAATTGGAAGGGGAGATCATCTTATCAGTGTGGTGTTTTATTGTAGGCCAATCACATCACAGCAAACCAGATTGAGGATCTTCATTCACCTACTATGTGTTTCCGTGTTAAGAGGTAATGAATCACAACATATTCATTCAAACAGACCAGAAAGTTCCTTCTAAATGAAAGGATGCTGAATCTGACAGTTCATTGCTCCAAACACGCAACGATGTCACAATCTGGGCGGAAATTTTAAGGTTTGGTTGAAGGGGAATTAGTGAACATTGCAGAAGCAACAAAAAGCAAAGAGGAACAATCATATGAAACTGGTTGCACCGTAGGCAATGGTACAAGTAGTTGTGTTTGGACACATGATCAATCAAATTATTAATACAGGCAGTCTAGAAAGTCCAGATCACACTGCCTCGCGGAAAATAATGACAAGAATTTATCGCCTACAAGCACCTGCACAGCTCCTTCTGTACAGGGCTTTTGCTGTTTTAGACATTGGATGCATTAAATAATTATTTTTTTTTTATCTAACCCATATAATGCATCCAATGGCTAAAACAGCCCAGCACTTTACCACTAGGAGTGGTGCAGGCGCCATTAGGTGATCAGTTCTCAATAATAACAATACCAATATGACGATCCAGAGCATTTGAATGTTGGTTGGCCTTTTGTGCATGACCATCCATTTTCGAAGCCACATAACTGATAGTTGGCATTGTATAACTGACAAAGGCCGCTTTTCAGAGGGAAATGATACACTAATGCTGGAAGAACTGGAACATGGTAGGCCAATCTCTCCATAGTAAACATAGCAGGGTGATTGCCTATCTTTCGAAACTCACATCTATCAGACAATCCTATCCATCACTCGTTCTTCAACTTCCCCAACAGAAGCTAATTTTTTGTTTTCTACCTCCCTTTTGAGGGAACCCGATCAGATGTCATCTGATCCATGTAAATCCATGTATCATTGTGAAATGAGTTTAGTGGCTCATCTGGCCTAGTTGAAAACCATAAGCAATCCAAGGTGACGCCACCGACTGGATGATTGTTGATGGTTGGACGTATTCTGACATAAAGCAATATGCAACTCGTCGTCCAGTTGCGAGTCGGTCCTGAGTCGACTCAGCTCAGGAGTCAGGACCGACTCACAACTCGGTGACTCAGACCCACTTGCTCGGTTCTGAGTTGAGTCCCGACTCTCACCTCCGTTGTCAATTGCAACTCGCCGTGCTGAATCCTAATCGAACGAGTCGTCAATCCCGCTGGTAGACTAGTAGAGGAAAAGAATCAGAGATGAGAAATGCAGATGACTGCTGCTCGTTCCTAGAATGATCAGGACCATTGCTCTAGAAGGTCCCGCAGTAGATAGGTGCGTTGAAGAGAGAGAGAGAGAGAGAGAGAGAGAGAGAGAGGGAAGGCAGATTACGAGGTGACGTGGACGTCGCGAACCTCACGGCCGTGGGATTTGTAGGTCTTGATGTGAATGCCGCGGTGGGGATTCCAGAGACGGAGGGTCCGGTCTTTGCCGCAGCTGAGGCAGTAGTTGCCGTCGCTGCTGAAACGGGTTGCCAGAACGGCTCCTTCATGCCCTCGGAGCACGTTAGCCTCCTTCCTCGGTAAATCTTCGCCTGTTCCACCCTTCATCATCCTTTCTTTCTTTCTTTTTCGTCCTCTTTTGCACGTACCCTTGAAGGCCTGTTTGGAACGCCGGATTAAATCCCATTGAATTGCATTAGGTGCTACCGGTCGGTGCTCTGTGGGCCCCACAAAGATGTATGTGTTTTATCCAAGCCGTCCATCCTTTTTGAATCATTCTTTTAAAGTGTGAGCCCAAAAATGAGGGGAGAGGATTAGGTGTGACCCCGGACTCACCCAAGACGGTGCGGCCCTTAGTGTGGCCCACCTTGATGGACGCGGATTTCCTGCCAAAGCCTTTCGCAGGAAGTTCCTGCCCCACCGTGATGTTTGTGAGAAATCTACCATGTCCAGCCGTATTGTGAGCTCATTTTAGGACATGCGACAAAAAATGAGTCGGATCCAATGTTGTATTTTAAAATCTTTTAAAATATTTATTTCAAATTTTTTCTTTGAAAGAGGTTTTCCTCCACAAGTTTGTTTTTATAGTCGGAAAGAACCAAGAAAAAAGTAAGTATATAAGTAGAGGCTTTACATATGGGCTAGGCCCTCAGGGGGCAAGTGAATTTTGTGATTTGTGTGGGGCTATGCACATTGAACCACACTATGCCAAAAACCATACACATGCGCGCCCGCCCGCCCGGCTCGGGTCCTGGTCTGGGTCCGGGTCTATTGTGAGTATACTTCCGCACCTTCCTTTTGCTCCAACGGACACTGAAAGTGTACTCGCACCAACGGTCTTTTGTTTTAAACGTCCAGAGAAGCATCTGTTCGGGTGGTCGCATCAGTTGGGTTTAAACCCAACGGACCTAACCCAATTCAAAATGGTGCATTAAGCACCTAATCAAGTCTATATATAGAATTGATTAATCCGTTTTTAAAAATCCGAAAAAAAAATCATCTTCTTTCTCAACTTTGCTAAAACTCTGGACTGATTTTTCTGTTTCTGTTTTCTCTGACTCACTGAGCCACTGCATCTCGAGTTTGCGGTATACTTGCTGGTTCGAGCCCTGTACGGCGAGTGCACAGCCGGGACTAGGGTGATAGTCGTTGTATCCTGGAGGCCAACTGTCCATGACTCCTGTTGCATTTGGAAAGCGGTCCAAGAAAGGCAGATTTGGTTTCAAGCCCAGTAACTCGTTACACCTCGACTCAGTGTTCTTCAAAACAATAAGTTCTTTAAATTTCGTTTTAATTTTTATTTAATTTTAATATTTGTCAGTTGTTTTCAACATCTAATTCCAACAATCTTGAAACCAAATTAAGTTGAAAACAACAGACAGATTTTATTTATATAATCTTCTGTTGTCTGTTCCAATTTCAACTCGGAACAGATTACAATTCTTCTTGTGCTATCTGTTCCAAACCTAATTCGGAACAGAATTTTACTCTTTTCTCTTCAAAACAAAGTGAAGCACACATGGCTACTATTACAGTTAATGCTACTACTGAACTGTCCAAGATCGAACCCTTCTCTTGACAGAATTATAAACGATAGAAACAGAAAATTTCTTTTGCTTTAAAAACCTTAAAAGTCTTTTACATTTTGCCCGATACATTTATAGTTGACCCAGCCAACCAAACTAAAGTTCAAGATGCCAACAATTGCAAATACTACATTCTAAATACATTGTCAAATGAATTATATGATGTTTATGTTTTATATAATTTTGCGAAAGAGATATGGAATGCATTTCAGAAGTAGTATGTTCTTGAAGATGCTGGATCTAAAAACATGCAATATCGAACTTCCTTCACTTTAATATGACAGATGATAAACCTGTCACAAATCAAATTCATGATTATCAAAATCTGACACATGAATTAACAATTGAAGGAATAAAGTTAGACGAGGTATTTCTGTCTGGAGCGTTAATTGAGAAATTACCTCCTTCTTGGAAAAAATACAAAAATAAAATGAAACACAAAAAAATGGCGTCTGTTTAAAAAATACAATTGTACACATACATATAAAGGAGGCAAATAGGATCAGAGATCAAATTGGTGATGCCAATGTGTCACGCCCTGAAATTCGAGACTCGAGTACAACAACCCAAAGTCCGAGTTCCAGAGTGCGAACTTAATTCAAGCATAACTTTTAGAGAAATTCCATTCCACATACCACAATACTACTAAACTAAAGTACTTTATTTATCATAGCTTAAATCTCAAACTGTAATTTAAATCAAACAACTACATCTACTATGTAAACCATTTAAGTCTACTAAAGTCTGTTTCAATCATATTAAAAAAGGAAATAAATTAAACCACCTAATCTAAGATAAAGCTTCTAATAGAAATAGTCGTCTAGATATTCCGCTTCAGCCTCTCCTCCTTCCTCCTGAAATCCTGCAGGAACTGTGGTGATTTTGGTGAGATAAAGCCCAGTGAGGTCATTTCCATCACAGGTAATAATCCAGTTAATAAGAGATAAGATGTAAATCATCAACAGATAGGATTATATGAAAATATACAAGGGTAAGGTTATGATTAATACACTTTATGATTTATTGTAGATGGAATATGATTATCATGATGTCATGTATGTTATGATACGTGTGAGAGCAATAAACGTCTAGGAACTCGCTGTCACCGAACATTAGGAACCTGTCGCAAATTAACCATGCTCACCTAACCGGTACAGCGAGGCGGCAAATCAACCATGCACGCCAGTGAGCAAATCAACCATGCACCACTGATCCAATCGAGCAAATCAACCATACTCAATAGTGAAACGACCAGAACTCGCTGCCACTGAACATTAAGAACCTGTCGCAAATCAACCATGTTCACCTAACCGGTACAGCGAGGCGGCAAATCAACCATGCACGCTAGGAGTCAAATCAACCATGCTCCTGTTCTATCGCAATGTATAAATGTATGTATATGTCATGAATTATGGAAGCACTTCTTGAAGCATATAATGCATTTCAAACTCAAGACCAATCACATCATGCATGCATTACCTTTATTTACGTGTTTCTCAATTTATACTCTAAGTTATTGTTAATTACGAAAGTTGAGAAATGTGTACATCACGTTAGGCTTTATATCGATGGCAATGTCTTGTGTATCAAGGTTTAAGTTACGTTTATCAAGGCTTTCATGTATTAACTAGGAAAATCTGACAAAAGAAAAATCAGTAAGGAAGGATGATGAGATTGAGATTTGGATCTACAACTAATCCTAACATCCAATCAATTTATAGAAATTGAAGATGGATCCCTCACTTGGAATTTTAACACGTATTTATCAGAACTAACTAAGAATTTGGAAAGGAGCTTCAAAATTTTCATAGTAGGAACAGAAGAACAAAAGGAAAACCAATAAGGAAGATTATGAGGTAGATCACTCACCTGACAGATCCTAAGTTCCAAATTGAGCCCGAGTCGACTCACTGAGTCGACTCGGTTGGAACTTCTCCTTCCTTCGTCTTTCTGTCTTCCTTCTTCTTTCTTCTTTCTTTCTTTCTTTCTTTCTTCTTTGCTGGAGCAGGGTCCAGCAGTGCAGCGACGCAGCAACAGCAAGGCAACGGCAGCCGCACCACCACCTTCTCTCGCTCTCTCTCTCTCTCCTTCTCTCTCTCTAACGCCCCACTCTCTCTCTCTCTCTCTTTCTCATAGCTTCTCTCTCTCTCTCTCTCTCTCTCTTGTGTTTCTTAGAAGATAGGAGTGGGTGGATGAAGACCTTATATAGCTAACTAGGGCGGTGGAGAAAGCGGTGAAGGTGCGAACGTACAAGGAAGTCCCAGTTCGAGTTGGAGAAGGAGACCGACTGGTTCTGGAACTCCTTTACATGTGGGGCTCGTTGGGAAGCTAGGTGGGGTCCACACGGTACTCTTTAAGAAGATCTGACCATCCATGCGAGGTAGGATCGAAGATCTTGGCCAATCTTGAATTCTTTAATTGAGTTTGGGAGGTTGAAGTGGGCCATACAATCGACCGAAGATGTTGAGACCACTAACCTCTTAGGTCTGGGTGGGGCACGCTTCAGATGGACGGATTGGATCAACTGATGGGGTCCACTGTGATGGCAGGTGTGGACCGCTGCCGCTGTATCAACGTTCGAAGAGGACGGCTTCCGTCCGCATTGCATGAAACGCGGTCAAACGCGGGTTGAACGCGAGCCGACCGTGTGCACCGCACGAGGGTCCCACCTTGATGTATGTAAGAAATCCAATCCGACCATCAGCTAGGCCGCCCAATTTTAAGGCATGACACAAAAAAATGAGGCAGATCCGAGTTTAGATGGCCCACTTATGACCCGATTTCTGATTAGGACATTTGTAGAATGATCGGAGGGTTGAAATTCCATGTGTACGGTTAGATTGAGTCCTAGAACTAGTGTATAGAGTTTTGTACGAGAATGATCGCCAGAAATCATGATACTTGAAAATGGCCATATAACTTAAGTTTAACTAATGGCATTTTCGTAATTATTGTAAATTTATGAGTTTTGTGAAATCTGACACTTCTACGCTGTCTAGGGTTCATGTTGAGCAACTTTAATAAAGGGGTCATACTATAATTCCTTACGGATTATTTAATATTAATTTATCAATATTAAAGTTATTTAATTACTTAACTAATCAATTAAACTACTAATTAAATTATTCCAGAAATCTAAAGTTAATAAAATTATTATTTAAATTATTGTAAGGACCCGAGTTATTACACAATGAGTCTGTCGCAAAAACTAACCTAGTCGAATCAGGTCAGGAAAAGAAGGACAAAAGTAAAATACAATGTCACAACTGTAAAAAGTTTGGACACTATGCTAATGAATGTCGGCTGAAAAATAAGCCAAACAAACAGTTCAAAAAGAAAGGCAATTGTCATTTTGTGGAAAACCAGGACATTATGCAAACGTATGTAGGTTGAAGAAAAAGAGCAAAAAGTCACAAATTAATCTTACTGAAACAGAAGCTGATACGGTTGTTGCGGTTCTGATCGAAGTCTTCCTTGTACACAAACTGGAATGGATACTAGGATACCGGGGCAATTCAGCATGTGTGTAAGGATCGTAACATATTTAACTCTTATCAAGAAATAAGGGATGATGAACAAGTCTTCATGGGAAATGTTCGGACCTCTCCGGCTGCTGGAAAAGGAAAGATAGTTCTGAAGCTTACGTCGGGAAAGACGTTAATGTTGAACAATGTCCTACATGTGCCTGATATTCGACGAAACTTGATCTCTGGTTCTCTCGTCAACAAGGCTGGTGTTAAACTTGTATTTGATTCTGATAAGCTTGTAATGACTAGGAATTGTACTTTCATTGGGAATGGTTATTGTAATGATGGTCTTTATATTGTAAACGTTGATAATAATAAGATGTCATCTAGTTCTACTTATATTGTTGAGTGTACTTCTTTATGGCATAGTAGATTAGGTCATGTTAATGTAGCATATATAAAAAGAATGAATAGGTTAGGTTTATTACCTAATATATCAGAAGAAAACATAAGAAAATGTAAGGTTTGTGTAAAATCAAAATTCCATAAGAAACCTTTCAAATTTATAGTTAGAAATTCTAAATTACTAGAATTAATTCATAGTGACTTAGGTGATTTTAAAAATCACATGTTTAGAGGTGGTAAAAGATATTATATAACTTTTGTAGATGATTGCTCTAGGTATATTATAATTTACTTTCTTAGAAATAAAGATAATGCATTTGAAGCCTTTATCAAATATAAGACTGAAGTTGAAAATCAACTAAGTAGGAAAATTAAAAGGCTTAGATCAGACAGAGGTGGAGAATATGTGTCAACACAGTTCAAGGTGTTTTGTGAAAAGTATGGTATAATTCATGAAACCACTGCACCGTATACACCAGAACAAAATGGAATAGCAGAACGTAAGAATAGAACTCTAAAAGATATGAGGAACGGCAATGTTGACTAGTTCAGGTTTGGCTCTCAACATGTGAGGGGAAGCTATCCTATCAACCTGTTATATCCAAAATAGAATACCTCACAAGGTGTCTGGAAAGACACCATATGAACAATGGAAAGGTCATACTCCTAGTTATAAATATCTAAAAGTGTGAGGGTGTCTTGCTAAGGTAGGATTACCTGAAAACAAGAAAACCAAGATAAGTCTAAAAACATCAGACTGTATATTTATAAGTTATGCTCAACATAGTGCTGCATATAGATTCCTGGTTCTAAAATCAAAGAATAATGTTTTAGATCCAAACACTATTATAGAAGCCAGGGTTGCAGAGTTTTTAAAACTTGTTTTTCTTTTAAAATTACGTTTGGAAGAAACAAAAGATGATAACGCTTTAGATATGAATTTAACTAATATAACTATAGACACTACTAATGAAATAGAGGAAGAACCTAATGCTTCTAACGAAATAAATCAAGAACCAAGAAGAAGTAAAATGGCTAGAAAAGAAACTAATATGGGAGATGGATTTTTTACATTCCTATTAGAAGATAACCTTGTAACATACTCAGAAGATATAAATTCTTCAAACGCTACCTTTTGGAAGGAGGCTATAAAAGATTAATTACATTCAATAGTATCTAATAACACATGAAAACTAGTAGATCTTCCCCCTATAAGCAAACCTATAGGCTGTAAATGAGTTTTTAAAAAGAAACTTAGACCTGATGGAACTATAGATACAAAGCCAGGTTAGTAGCAAAGGGTTTTAGACAGGAGGAAGGATACAATTATTTTGACACATATTCACCCGTAACCAGAATTACATCAATTAGAGTATTAATAGCTATTGCATCCATTTATAAGTTAGTGGTTCACCAAATGAATGTTAAGACTAGCATTTCTAAATGGTGAGTTAGAAGAAGAAATCTACATGGAACAACCTGAGGGATATAAAATCATAGGACAAGAAAACAAAGTATGTAAACTTGTTAAGTCCTTATATGGTTTAAAACAAGCCCCTAAATAGTGGAATGAAAAGTTTGATAATGTCTTAAAATCAAACAGTTATATTGTAAATGATATAGATAGATGTGTTTACAGTAAATTTTCTAATAATGAAGGTGTCATTATATGTTTATGTGTAGATGATATGCTAATCTTTAGAACCAACGTAAAACTTGTGAATAATACTAAACAACTCATGTCTTCTAACTTTGATATGAAAGATTTAGAAGAAAAAAGTATGATCCTATGTATTCAGGTAATCAGGAAAGATAATAATATTACATTATCTCAGTCACATTATGTTGAAAAGATATTAAATAAGTTTGAACACTTCGATTGTTTACCTGCCAGTACACCATATGATCATTCTGTGCAACTCAAGAAGAATACAGGAAGTAGTGTATCTCAACATGCTTATTCTCAAGTAATTGGTAGTTTAATGTATCTGATGAAATGTACAAGACCAGATATTACTTTTACTGTAAATAGACTGAGTAGATATACTCATAACCCTAGTTATGATCACTGGAATGCTCTAAATAGAATATTAAGATATTTAAAAGGTACTACTACATATGGTATATGCTATACAGGTTATCCACCAGTATTAGAAGGTTATACTGATGCCAATTGAATAACTGACTCTGATGAAACTAAATCCATAAGTGGATATGTATTCACAATTGGTGGAGGAGTAGTATCTTAAAAATCTACAAAACAAACGTGCATTGTTAGATCGACAATGGAGTCGAAATTCATTGCACTAGAAAAGGCAGGTTCAGAAGCTGAATGGCTAAGAAATCTCTTGGTAGATATACCTATTTGGCCAAAGCCTGTATCACCTGTATCTATTCATTGTTATAGCCAGGCAGTTATAGCCAGGGCTAATAATAAGATCTACAATGGTAAAAGTAGACATATCAGACTTCGACATAATATTGTTAGACACCTGCTGACTGATGGTGTTATTATTATTGATTTCGTACGATTAGAAAAGAATCTGACAGATCCTCTGACCAAAGGATCATCCAAATGATTAGTCATAGAAACATCGAAGGGAATGAGGTTGTGCCTAATATTATGAGCTACCAGTGTCGACAACCCAACCTATACAAGTGGAGATCACATGCGATATGTTCAATGGGTAAACAACAAGACACTAGGAGACTGGAAAGCACTGCAGTGAGTTACCCCTTCCCGAGATGTACGCAGTGCAAATAGTAATGTTTGGGAGGATGATTTTGAACTCTTAGTAAATCCATAACCAAGATTGGTGGTGTATCCATTTGCTGTGTACACTTGATGGAATTCGCCTATATGAGTGTGGAAGTTGAGGCCGCTTCCTATGAGATATTAGGCTATTCTCTAGAGCGCTTATGAAAATCCAGATAAAGGTGCATAGCCGAAACTGCACCAAACCCCAGAACCAACAGTATTGGAATAATTGTGTGAGTGACATGTATGGCTGTTAACGCTAAAGGGTTAGGTTAAAGATCGATAGTCACCTAATTTATGTAAACCTGTCTTGCTTACTCTAAATGTTGATTAAAGTCCGATAGACATCAACACTATTACACAATTGTTCTACTCTAAACTCGAAATATTTTGAAATTTGAAACATGTGGGGGATTGTTGTATTTTAAAATCTTTTAAAATATTTTATTTCAAAATTTTCCTTTGAAAGAGGTTTCCCTCCATAAGTTTATTTTTGGAGTTTTGTGCATTTCCTTTGTCCCACATCGGAAAGAACCAAGGAAAAAAGCAAGTATGTAAGTAGAGGCTTTACACATAGGCTAGGCCCTCAGGGGGCAAGTGAATTTTGTGGTTTGTGGGGGGCTATGCACATTGAACCACACTTCGCCAAAAACAACACGCGCACGCTGCATGCTCGCCCGCCGGCCGGTCGAGCAGCGCCGTGCCGTTGCCGGTGCTGGTGCGATGCCGGGCTAGGGCTTGGGCTCGGGTCCGGGTCCAGGTCTATTGTGAGTATACTTGCGCACCTTCCTTTTGCTCCAACGGACACTGAAAGTGTACTCGCACCAACGGTCTTTTGTTTTAAACGTCAAGAGAAGCATTTGTTCGGGTGGTCGCATTAGTTGGGTTTAAACCCAACGGACCTAACCCAATTCAAAACGGTGCATTAAGCACCTAATCAAGTCTATATATAGAATTGATTAATCCGTTTGTAAAAATCCAAAAAATCATCTTCTTTCTCAACTTTGCTAAAACTCTGGACTGATTTTTCTGTTTCTGTTTTCTTTGACTCATTGAATCACTGCATCTCGAGTTTGCGGTATACTTACTGGTTCGAGCCCTTTACGGCGAGTGCATAGCCGAGGCTAGGGTGATAGCCGTTGTATCCTGGAGGCCAACTGTCCGTGACTCCTGTTGCATTTGGAAAGCGATCTAAGGAGGGCAAATTTGGTTTCAAGCTCAGTGACTCGTCACGCCTCGACTAAGTGTTCTTCAAAACAATAAGTTCTTTAAATTTCATTTTAATTTTCATTTAATTTTAATATTTGTCAGTTGTTTTCAACATTTAATTCCACCATCCAAGACTAAGTGGGACGCGGATTAGCTACTGATAGGTTGAGTAGAAAATATTGCTACTGAAATGATGCCACCATAGTCTGTGGGCCCAGCATGATGTATGTGTTGTATCCACACCGTCTATCCATTTGGAGAGACCGTTTTAGGTCACGAATCAACGAACGAGGAAGATCTAAAGCTTAGGTGGACGCCACCACAGAAAACAATGGGGACAATGACATCCACCATTGAAAATTTCCTACTCCCACCATGATGTTTATTTGAGATCCAACCTGTTCATAAGTTCACTCAGATACGAAGGAAGGGAAAACACAAATATCAGCTAGATCGAAAAACTTCTGTGGCTACTACGAAGTTTTCAATGGTGGATGTCACTGTCCCCATTGTTTTCTGCGGTAGGGTCCGCTTGAGCATGGGATCTGCCTCATTCTTTGAGTCATGCTTTAAAATGATCTCTCCAAATAAATGGACGGTGTGGATACAATACATACATCATGTTGGGACCCACATACTATGGTGATGTCACTTCGGTAGGGAGATTCGCTACTCAACCTATCAGTAGCTAATTCGCGTCCTTGAGGGCCGCACTAAAGGAAAAGGTGGGTAGGGATATTCCTACCCATGAAACCTCCCTGGACCATAGTGATGTTTATATGTCATCCATACTTCAGCTGTGGATGTTCAATCCTCACATTTTCGGCCCACTTGAGTCTTGGATCCGGCTCTTTTTCTGTCGCATGCCCGAAAGTGAGCTCATAAAATGGATGGATGGGATGGATTTCTCACAAACATTACGATGGCCCCGCCTAGGTTCCTTGCACAAGAGCTTCTTGTGAATGCCAATCCACATCCCACCTTGATGTATGTACTCTATATCCACAACATCCATCCGCTTTTCCAGATCATTTTAGGCAGTATCCCAAAAATGAAGCAGATCTAACTCACATGGGTTCACTATCCTCATGAAGCAAGAACTAGGCCAGGAGTCGGGGCATAGAGTGGGGCGGATCACATGACGCGTGACCAATGTGGTGCGGCCCATCGGGCAATTTCATCTCCCGAGAGACTAAGTACTGGCCTATGTAAGGCATTGTCTAGGCCGATGATCAGGATTGAGGTGTGTGCAACCCATTGGGTGCACGGACCGTGTGGTATGGGCCCATTGGGTGTGCTGTAGGGTGGCAACTCGAGCTCGCCTTAGGGGCGTTTGCCATCTCTACTCTAATTCAATAAGAGCTTTTTTAATAAGAGCTATTTCAATAAGCTCTTTTTGCTCTAGCTCTTGTTTTAAATAAGCCATTTTTTTAAGAGTAGTTGATGTCATTTTTAAATATTACAACAACTTAAATATCAGAGCAATCCAAATGGTTGTTTCGTTGGATCGTCCATCATGCGGGGCCAACATCAATGCAAATTGTCCTTTATATGGGCCCCTCAATGTCCACTACCCATCACCACCACGTGGACTCCACATTTGATGTGTCCATATCGTGGGCCCCACCTTTGAAGTGTCTTGTCCATCATGTGGGGCCCAATTTTGATATACCATTCATCGTGTGAGGTGCACCTTCTATATGGATCATCCATCATACGGCCCACTTTGGATATGGGTCATCCATCATGAGAGACCTTGGATGTGAACCGTCCATTAGGTGGGGCCCACTTGATGTCAACTGTCCATTATGAGGGGCCACACTTTTTTGTGAGTCATCCATCACGTGAAGCCCACTCCGTCCATTATGTGGGCCCACCTTGATGTGGACCATTCTTTATGTGGGGCCTCACCTTCATTATGGGTCGTTCATCATGTGAGCCCATCTTTAATATCAACTAACCATCATGTGGGCCCAGCTTCAATGACCATCATCCATCATGTGGATCCCACCTTCGACGTGGACTGCCAATTAAATGGGACCTACTTGATGTGCATGTTCCATCATGTTGGACCACAATTTGATGTGGGCCATCTATCATGTGGGGCCTACCTTTTATGTGAACCTTTTATTACGTGAGCCCACCTTGATGTGGGGCCCAACTTCAATATGAGTCATTCATTATGAGGGGCCCATCTTTGATGTCCACCATCCATCATGTGGGTCCTACCTTCGTTGTGGACCACTATCATGTGGGGCCCACATCAAGTAGGTAGTCCATCATGTGGGACCCATTTGATGTCCACCATCCATCATGTAGGTCCCACCTTAGCTGTGGACTGTCCATCATGTGGGGTCAAACCTTCAATATGGGTCATTCATCATGTAGGCCCACCTTTAATGTCAACCTTCCATCATGTGGTCCCACATTCAATATCCACCATCCATCACTTGGATCCTACCTTTGATGTGGACCATCCATCATGTGGGTCCCACCTTTTTTGTGGACCATCTATCATGTGGGGCCCACTTGATGTGAATAATCCATCATGTGGGACCCACCTTTGATGTCCACCATCCATCATGTAGGTCCCACCTTTGCTATGGACCATCCATCATGTGGGGCCCAACCTTCAATACGGGTCGTTCTGAAATTGCGGTTTTACCGCTAGTGAGATAAGCTTGAAGGTATGCTTATGTCCTAGAGGGGGGGGAGTGAATAGGACTTTTAACAAATTCTTTCAAATTCAAAAAACTCAATTGCATTTATACTATAATATACCAATTAAGCACATGTAAATGATAGCAATTGATCACCCAAGATCCAACTCAATTTGACAACTCTTCTAAGAGAAGCATTTAGTCAAACAGTTCATATGCATGCTTGTACCAATCATTCAAAGATGGCATATGAGCATTTTGTCGAACACAAGATGGGCATACAGTTAAGTACTTATAAGATTGATCAATAGAGAACAATAATGGACAAAATGCATTCACCACATTGCACACGATGTATAGTGGTTCGACGATAAGTCTACTCCACTCCCGGTTCAAGTACCCAACTCCTTTGAGTACACTGGCATTCACTATCGGAGGTTTTAAATGAGGTTCACCTCTCAACCTTTACAACCTACACAAGGTAAATGCCTACACAAGGACTTCTCAACTCCTACACACGTATTCTCCCGTGTCGGAGGCCTACGCAAGGACTTACACGTCCTACTCAAGGACAACTCCGAGATTGGGTCACAATCTCTAGACCCCAATCTCAACAAGAAGGGGGAATCAAACAATGGACTCTATAAGCTTAAACACTTACAAGAGATGAGCCCCAATTCAGCGCCGTTGATGAGTAGCTTCGGCTTCCACGAATGCTTTAGCTCCTCTCCAAGTTCCCACGATCAGCAACCTTGCTTTGAATGAGATTTGTAGTGCCAAGGTGAGGGATAATAGGTTGGGAGAACCTTCTATAGGATGAGGCAATTGATGGTGACAAAAGGTTTCCCAAAAGGTTGCATTGAATGGCTTAAATGACTAATGGATATGCCTATTTCGGATTAGGTCAAGGGCCATCAATGAAGACTTGAGTTCATGTTTCAATCCGAGCTTTGAATGCTCATCAATGTTCTCTAACAACTAGGATTGAACAATGAACTCAAGACATAGGTTTGAGAAGAAAAGAAAATAGCTTGGGAAGACACTCTCTCAAAGCTCTCTTAGTTTTCTTGGTTGGTCCCTCATAAATGAATATCATTACTTAAATAGAGGGCTGAAAAATGGTTTAAAAACGGTCAGAAAACGGTCATTGTCGGGCCCCCTATAAAAGGTTCGGGGCCCCTAGAAAAATCAAGTTTTATAAGAAAATGTTGCTGGACAAAAATTACTTAGTTCGGGCGCCCGACAAAGCTCCCAACCACAAGTTCGGGCGCCCGACAAAGAGCCCGACCACTGGTTCGGGCGCCCGATAATAGAGCCCGAACTCCCTTGAATTTGTCCAGAGAGTTCACTGGACGTTTTAGACCACGTTAGGGCGCCCGACCATGGAGCCCGACGGCCAGTTCGGGCACCCGACATGGGGCCCGAAGGTGTACAGAAGTTTTGCTTCTTTGCAATGAGTTTCTTTGTGCAACTCATGGTCAAAGTCCAAGGCTGATCACCTGGACACAACTCTAGAAATTTGGGCTAAAAGATCTTCCTATTTGGTTGGGCCAAACTAGAGCAAGAAGGACGGGGTTATAGGTTGCAAGTATCACCCTGGCACTGCTAACGTACTTGATTTCTCCAATGTTGGTGACGGCGTCAATCTTCAGTTCTTCAAGAAGAGACTTCAGCTGATCTTACAGACTTGACAAAACAAAGTTCACGCAATTTGACAAATATTTGTACTAACAATCTCCCCCTTTGTTAATTGCGTGACAAAACCTATACTAGCCAATGACAACCTATAACTCTATCAAAGTTTACATGTCACATATACATATTAAATTTACAATGAATATACACCATTGACATGAACACACTAGACAGGCTTGTCTTCAAATTCTCCCCCTAAATCCTTGCACACCAACGTCCTGCAAAAATGTATAAATGGGTCCGTTGGTGGGATAGTCTCTCCCCCTTTTTGTCAGAAATTGAAAAAGGTTAGCTCAAAAAAAAAAACTGATAGGCTTAAAACAAGCTAACACAGGAAACGTTGGCAATAATCATAAGAAATATGTCAATCAATTGAAACTTGGGGAATTAAGTTATTGATCATAAAGGATATACAAGATAAAACATTCTGCTCACAAGGCATAAAGCCCAAACAACCATCCTCCCCTAATGGCATGTATATCCAAATCAACCAAATCAGAAGATATATCAAGAATAACCATGAACTAGATCATAGCCGATATACATTATATCAATAATATCAAAGGGCATACAGCCCAAGCAACCAACCTCCCCTATTGAATGTATATCAGACCAAAGATAAAGAACTAATGATTAATTCCATAAAACCAGCAACAAGAAACGATTAGATATGTTAATAGAAGTACAATTAGGAATAGTCAAGGGTAATATAAGGTCCAAAATGGGGCTTCAAGCCCAAGCTATCCGACTATTCATAACATAATGTCGCTGAAGAAGAAATGTGTCTAAAAGACAACCTGAAATATCCAAAATGAAAAACATAGCAATATATAGCCATAGATATATCAAACAACTCAAATGATCATCTCCAGGACGACAAAAAGTTTCTTTGGCCGAGATGATCAAGTCACCAATCCTTCTAGCCGGAACGGCTCGGCCTATCATTGCCCCTCCTAGCTCGGGGTGCAATATCATCACGGCGGCATGAGAAAATATCAACCAGACCCTGAATAGTGCGTTGTGCTGATTGAACCATCTGTTCGAGCTGTGTCATCCGACCTCCTAGTTGAGCAATTTCCGTTCTCATTGCCGTCTGACCCGAAAGAATTTCCTGTAGAGCATCTTGAGCTTGTACAGGATGTGAAGTGCTTGTACTTGCTGCAGCAGGCGGATTGGGATGCTCTTCTTGGGGACACCCTTGGACACCCTCTTTGAATATATCCATTTGTTTCAGGGTAGTGAAATTGAAGGGCGACATTTTCTTTGGTTTTTCAGACGGGGTATCAAACCCACATTCCAAGGCTAGCTTACAAATGAGATGACCAAACGGAATAGGAGACTCTTTTCCCGAGACTGAAAACAAGGACAAGATTGGTCCATAATAAAAGTGGGAAGACAAAGAGGGTAGCCTTGAGATACATGATATAAGGTTTCAACCATGTGAGCCGTGAGATCGGAACGGTTTCCCTTCCGGGGGTACACATTGTAGGTGAAGATGAGATGTAAGATGCGGTAGGAATCCGTCATCTTGATGGCTTTGAGCGCAGTCCCAATATGCCATTTTTCATTTCGACCATCACACAGGGCCGTAGTCCACTTAACCCGTTCCACGGTTTCTGGCTCATCATATGCTGGAAGACGCTTCCAAGTCGGGAAATGCCAAGAATATGAGCTATTCTTCGAGCATCAACAATGAATGACCTATTTCCATTTTTTATGGTGAGGGAAGGAGGACGAAATTCATGTTCAACAACACTGTTTAAGAATTGCCTCACCAAAGAAAAGTAGAATGGACCTCCAAACTCTAAAATTGGATGCCATTTTATCTTGGAAAGAGTTTCAAAAATGTCACAATCGCCAAGACAATCAATGTTGACAGTTCGTTCACATACAATGTCCCGATTGGAGAAATCAAAGTGTTCCTCTTCCTCAGATGATTCATTATCATTAGGTAAAGGAGGAGGAAGAGGCTCTTGAGAGCGTTTTGTTCTCTTTTCCCTATGAGAGGAGGTTCTAGGCATAATGGTAAGAGAAAAACTACATTAGGAACCTCAAATGAGAAGGGAATGGATGCAAGATAGAAGAACCCCAAAATGTAGAAGGGATAGAGCAAGAGCTTGGATTGGATGGACAATGTACTTCAAAAGTGCTTCATAAAGGAGAACAAAATGATGAAGCTTACCCAAATCAAGGAGGAATGGATCTCCCTTCGAAAAACGCCCAGCAAAATGGATGATTGGAAGCTTGAGGAGGATGCCCTAGCAAAGAGGAGACGGATAGAGCTGATAAATGGAGTAAATAGTCCCCCTTTTGAAATTTATAGTCGGGTGGTCTGGACATTTCCGCGCAAGTTCGAGCGACCGAACCAAGTCGTCGGGCGCCCGACGAGTCCAGTTTTTGGACAGTTAGGTCCAGTGCTGGACAGGGCAGCTAATCAAAGATTCCTTTAGGACTGAGAGTCCTAATTCATATTGACCCACACATAGATGGTCAAAATCATTTTAGCAAGAGAATATCTTCATTTCATTTCTATCTTCTCCATTTTCTTCTTAATTTACGAAAGATGTTACTCCTACATCACATAAGATGTTATGGCCAAATACTTTCTCCCATGTCTTTTGATGAAGGGAGAGAGATAGATTGAAGACTCTTAGATTTACATATTTTTCACGGTCTTCAGCACCACGGGATTTAGAATCTAATTATTCCATTTAGCAACCAATTTACTCCCAATTGTGTAGCATGAGGAGGTAGCATGACCATAACCATCTAAATGTGGCACAGATATAGAAGGATTTTCACATAATCACTCTGCCACAAGAAAAAAATTCATCAAAAACACGTCCTCTCAATCATAAAGATAAACCAATAATAGCATATAAGAGCTCAATTTGTTCAAAAAGAATTTGAGGCTAAGGTCCTCAGAATCTATCATGAAGTTTACTGATTTTAAGGCTAACACTAGAGACATTCAATCCTACAAAAAAAAAATTGTTAGCCAAAATCCAATGCACAGCCACCAATAAAATTCCATGATATTACAGATTGATCAAATTCATGGGGCTGGCATAAGACTGAAAGATCACTTCTCCTTCACGACCCATTTGGCAACAACTTTCATTGTGCCTGGGTCATGTGAGAATCTATTAAGAATTCTTCTCTTTCCAAGAGGGTTGTTCCTTTCATATGATTGCTCATAGCCCATCCTCATTCCATTGATCATTTTGTTTGTCTTATCATTGATTAGGGCTACTTGTTTGAGCAATGATTCCATTCGAGCTTCGTTCTTTGGTGGAGTCGGAAAATTTCTCCCCATATTCTTTTGATTCTTAGGGGGACTCCTAGTGTGGTGCGCTTCTCTCCCTTTTGGAATAGATTTACCTATCTTGCGCTGGGAGGGAGAGAGCTGTGGGCGTCTAAAGGCCAAGCATTCAAATTTTAGGTGACCTACATCACCACAAGCATGACAAATGGGGGATGCTTTGGTTTTACTTCCCGATGCACCATAATTCTTTCTCACTATAGGAGGGACAGAAGCAGTCTTAGGGGTATGACTGTTAAAACCAATTCCTCTTCTGTCCATAGGTGATCTCCCCATGCCTAAGAGTTTTTCAAGATTTTCTTCTCCTTGGGCAAAACATCTTCTAGAGTCAACAACTTGACATTTAAGATGATCAATTTCAGCTTTAGCCTCTTTGAGTTCTTTTTCAAGGCTCATATATTTATCAAGGGTCTCACCATTCATGAATTTTTCTTTTTCAAGTTCAAGAGCTTCGTTCTTCTTTTTCAGCTCTTCTAGATCTTGACCCAACTTTTGATTCTCAATTTTCAGACCATCAGGATTTTTGGTCAGTTTATCATTTTCTGCCTTCATTTGTCCCAACTTCTTTATGGTGTTTATATTTTCGAAATATAGTTCGTTGTAGACTTTTTGCAGTTCATAATCCTCACTCTCATTATCACTTAAGGAGGTATGGTTAACATTGTCTCCCTCTTCCTCATTCTCAGGGAGGATTGTGGTGGTGGAGATCATAAGAGCTTTCACCGATCTTTGTCCACCATCACTATAGGAATCATAGGTATCGGATTCCGAGCTAGTGTCTTCCCAAGTGGCAACCATGGCCTTTCTCCCTTTATGGTTCTTTTCATTGTTTTCTGGGCAATTGGGATCAATGTGACCATACTTCCCACAATTATAGCATTTTGGCTCTTTTGATCTTCTGAAGGATGTACCTGTCTGGTTCTTATGATCAAAATGCCTTCCTTCCTTATGGTGGCTCTTGTTTTTGAAGAATTTTTGGAATCTTTTAGCCATAAGAGCCATTTCTTCAATGTCCATTTCCTCATCATCATTTTCTTTAGACGTATGTGCTTTGTGAGAGGATTTCAGAATTGAATATTTGGATTTTGTGGGAGTTTTGAAACCTAGCTCATAGGTTTGAAGGGACCCTAGTAATTCTTCAACTTTCATGGTATTTAGGTCCCGACATTCTTCTATGGTAGTAACTTTGGAAGAGAACTGTTCCGGTAGGGATCTCAGAATTTTCCTACATAGTCTATGCTCCGGAACAGGATCCCCCAAGCCCCACATTTCATTTGTAATCTTATTCAGCTTGGTATAGAAATCAGTAAATGTTTCGTGCTCCTCCATAGTAATGTTTTCAAATTGTGTGGAGAGGCGCTGAAGTTTTGAGTTTTTAACAATGCTCGTTCCTTCATAAGTAACTTCAAGAATGTCCCATGCCTGCTCACTGGTTGTGCAATTTTGAATCCGGCTAAATTCACCTTTAGACACTGAACAAAAAATGGCATTCAGGCCTTTGGCATTATGGACACGTTGAGCTTTATCATGATTAGTCCACATTGCCTTATCTTTTAGCCTGAGGACATCCGGTTCACCTTCCTTATGAATAATGTCCATTGGGGGTACATATCCAATATCAACCATGTCCCTCACATCCGAATCAATAGATTCCAAGAAGATGCGCATTCGGGCTTTCCAATATGGATAGTTTGACCCATCAAAAAAGGGAGGCTTAGTAACGGATGAAGAGTCCTCTCTAGACATATTTTCAAGCTCTCTTAGGATCTCACTCCGGGTTTTTAAACCTGAATGGAGGAACCCGCTTTGATACCAATTGAAATTGCGATTTTACCGCTAGTGAGATAAGCTTGAAGGTATGCTTATGTCCTTAAGGGGGGGTGAATAGGACTTTTAACAAATTCTTTCAAATTCAAAAACTCAATTGCATTTATACTATAATATACCAATTAAGCACATGTAAATGATAGCAATTGATCACCCAAGATCCAACTCAATTTGACAACTCTTCTAAGAGAAGCATTTAGTCAAACAGTTCATATGCATGCTTGTACCAATCATTCAAAGATGGCATATGAGCATTTTGTCGAACACAAGATGGGCATACAGTTAAGTACTTATAAGATTGATCAATAGAGAACAATAATGGACAAAATGCATTCACCACATTGCACACGATGTATAGTGGTTCGACGATAAGTCTACTCCACTCCCGGTTCAAGTACCCAACTCCTTTGAGTACACTGGCATTCACTATCGGAGGTTTTAAATGAGGTTCACCTCTCAACCTTTACAACCTACACAAGGTAAATGCCTACACAAGGACTTCTCAACTCCTACACACGTATTCTCCCGTGTCGGAGGCCTACGCAAGGACTTACACGTCCTACTCAAGGACAACTCCGAGATTGGGTCACAATCTCTAGACCCCAATCTCAACAAGAAGGGGGAATCAAACAATGGACTCTATAAGCTTAAACACTTACAAGAGATGAGCCCCAATTCAGCGCCGTTGATGAGTAGCTTCGGCTTCCACGAATGCTTTAGCTCCTCTCCAAGTTCCCACGATCAGCAACCTTGCTTTGAATGAGATTTGTAGTGCCAAGGTGAGGGATAATAGGTTGGGAGAACCTTCTATAGGATGAGGCAATTGATGGTGACAAAAGGTTTCCCAAAAGGTTGCATTGAATGGCTTAAATGACTAATGGATATGCCTATTTCGGATTAGGTCAAGGGCCATCAATGAAGACTTGAGTTCATGTTTCAATCCGAGCTTTGAATGCTCATCAATGTTCTCTAACAACTAGGATTGAACAATGAACTCAAGACATAGGTTTGAGAAGAAAAGAAAATAGCTTGGGAAGACACTCTCTCAAAGCTCTCTTAGTTTTCTTGGTTGGTCCCTCATAAATGAATATCATTACTTAAATAGAGGGCTGAAAAACGGTTTAAAAACGGTCAGAAAATGGTCATTGTCGGGCCCCCTATAAAAAGTTCGGGGCCCCTAGAAAAATCAAGTTTTATAAGAAAATGTTGCTGGACAAAAATTACTTAGTTCGGGCGCCCGACAAAGCTCCCGACCACAAGTTCGGGCGCCCGACATAGCGCCCGACCACTGGTTCGGGCGCCCGATAATAGAGCCCGAACTCCCTTGAATTTGTCCAGAGAGTTCACTGGACGTTTTAGACCACGTTAGGGCGCCCAACCATAGAGCTCGACGGCCAGTTCGGGCGCCCGACATGGGGCCCGAAGGTGCACATAAGTTTTGCTTCTTTGCGATTAGTTTCTTTGTGCAACTCATGGTCAAAGTCCAAGGCTGATCACCTGGACACAACTCTAGAAATCTGGGCTAAAATATCTTCCTATTTGGTTGGGCCAAACTAGAGCAAGAAGGACGGGGTTATAGGTTGCATGTATCACCCTAGCACGGCTAACGTACTTGATTTCTCCAATGTTGGTGACGGCGTCAATCTTCAGTTCTTTAAGAAGAGACTTCAGCTGATCTTACAGACTTGACAAAACATAGTTCACACAATTTGACAAATATTTGTACTAACACGTTCATCATGTGGTGCCACATTTAATGTCAATCTTCCATCATGTGGTCCGACATTCAATGTCCACCATCCATCATGTGGGTCCCACCTTTGCTATGAACCGTCCATCATATGGGGCCCACTTGATGTGGATAGTCCATCAATCATGCCGGGCCACATTTTAATGTGGGTCATCCATCATGTGGGACCCACCTTTGGTGTTCACCGTAAATCATGTGGGGCCCAACCTTCAATATGGGCTGTTCATCATGTGGTCCTACCTTTGATGTCAACCTTCCATCATGTGATCCCACCTTCAATGTCCCCCATCCATCATGTAGGTCCCACCTTTGATGTGGGCTCTCATCATGTGGGGCCCACCATTGATGTGACCATGCATTATGTGGGCCCACCTTGATGTTGAAACCCACATTCAATATGGGTTGTTCATCATGTGCACCCACCATAAAGATATTTTGAAGAAGGGAAGAGGGCAAGATGAGAATTACTTAAAAAGTTGAAGGACAAACTTGTCCAAAAATTAATTAAAAATGTTTAAGCTCTTAAAAAAAAAGTGATCTCCCAATCACTAATTATTTAAGAGCTTTTTTGCTACTTTCTAAAAAAAAAAAAAGCTCTAAAATGAAAGCTTTACCAAATAGTCTCTTTTCATAATAAGAGCTTATTTTTTTAGAATAAGCAAATAAGCTCTTATTAATAGATTTGCCAAACGCCCCCTTAGAGTTTGAGGGTCTCATTGCAAGCGGTGTGGCGAACTCACTAGTGTAGCTCAGCTCGTGTGTATGTGCCATCAAAGGCTTTGTGTGGACTCCCATCAAAGGCAAAATTTAGGTGCAGAATAGAAGTCCTCTGAAATGAGGGGGTTTGGGGTATTTATAAACCTTCAACCCAGCTAAGCTTCGGGTCTTTTAGCGTGGCCAAGCTATGCATCACCGACGAGGATGCGGATTGCATCCTGCCCCGCCTGGACAATGGTCCACTGTGATATATCTGTTTATCTACTTCGTACATCAATTTTATAAGATCATGATAGGGTATGGGCTAAAAAATGAGGTAGATCCAACGCTCAAGTGCCACACCAAACAGTGAGCGTAACCTGGTGACATCATCACTACAGTGGTGCTATTGTAGTGATGACGTAGCTTAGTTACGCTCACTGTTTGGTGTGGCCCACTCGAGCATTGGATCTTCCTCCTTTTTAGATTCATACCTTAAAATGATCTTCTAAAATGGATGGATAGAGTACTGGATAAACGGATACATCACGGTGGGCCCCTCCACAGGTCTACCTAGATGGTAATTCGTCCAGGGGTAGGACACAATCCGCATCCCACCAATGATGGTTGACATAAGCCTCAATACATGGGCATGTTGCTCATCCTCCTTTTCAGATGGTCGCGTTGCTAACATAGCAACACATCAATCAAATGGTGTAGTCTCTTAGACTTCTTTAGCCTGTGCTCCAATTATATTAGGACACGTGGATGGTTCTTGGCCTTTTGCCCTTTTCCTCTTTGGGAAACTCAAAGGGGTGCCCACTCTGTCTTTAACGTGGATCGAGTGGTCACGCTAGTTGGCATGAACAACCTAATACTTAGCCAAATATCAAACTTAGACTAATAAAGCACCTTTCTTTGGTGCATGACAAACTGTGCACCAATAGATGACCCCCGTGAGCTTGATAGACCTAGTTCAATTGAAGTGCGGACCTACCATGCCTGGGCGAAGATCCAATATATATCTTTATAAACAACCCAGGATCAACACAATTAGAACTATATTGAGGAAGTTACAACTTCGTCTCTAAGAGCGTGATGACCCGATCAAAGAAATTGGAGTGTCTCGTAGCTCTTCTTTATTTGTGATCACATTTTTGTGGCCTAAACAGAATCTAATGGCCCTAATTTTAGGCTAGTTGGAAAGCTCATTCAATTATCTTGCAATGAGCATAAGAGCAATGAGCACAAGATCACCCCAATCGGAGTAGTAACAATCCAGTTATGGTCATCTTATGAAAGTTACGCTCTGTTGACTACAAGTATGCTCGCTCGAATTAGACCCGCCGCCATCCGCTGTGTCTAGCTGACACTTCAATGTGAGGTCGACAAATCAGATCGCACCACATGACACCGATTTCCTATCGAATTTTCCTATAAATAGGCAATCAAAGGCAACTTAGATGGACTTTTTCGTAGACTATACTTGAAAAGGTATAGACTTAGGCCCATTTGGTTGGCATCTAAAAGCTCTTTTCAGCTTAAAATTTAGATTCCAAAAGAATCCAATTTTAACTGGTGTGTTTGATGGAAAATTCCATCCAAACAGGATTCTATATGGAAACCTAAATTGGCTGGAATCAGGATTAGTAGAAATGGTGTAGGGGACCGTTTCTACGGGAGGATTAGTGGAACCATTTCTATGGGAGGAAAAGAGGCGAAGTGAGCGTCACTAGGGTGGTGCCCACCTTGATGCATGCGTTGTACATCTGTGATGTATACATTTTATATCCATGTGGTCGATTCATTTTGAGAGCTCAATTAAGGGCATTGGACAAAAAATGAAGAAGATCTAAATCTCAAGTGGACCACACCACAGGAAAAATAGTGTTGATTGAACGTTCACCATTAAAAACTTCCTAGGGCCCACTATAATGTTTATTTGCTATCCAAGCCGGCCATCTGTCTTGCGGGACTACAACATGCTAAGGGTCAAGTTCTCAGGCGGATCCGAAGCCCAAGTGGGCCATGCTGAAAACAACAGTTGGATTATACAGTTTTCAACCAAACAAAATATGGATTACACAGTTTTCAGCCAAACATCAAGTTCTAATGGAATCTGAGTTTACAATCTACTTTATGCAATTTTGGATTTCAACACTGGAATCTAAATTTTCTCTAGAATCTGGATTTTGCAACCAAGCAGGCCCTTAGTCGATTCTTAGGTTTCAGGATTTTTCCAACGCACCAAACTTTATGTGTCGACACATCATGTTTGGTGCTTGGCGCACCTTGATGTCGTGGGTGCTAGCTCACCACATTTGATGCCTGATGCACTAGGTTTGGTTCTTGGCACACCTCACCATTGCCCTAGTGCACCCCTTTTGTGCCCAGCATTCCAGCAGCCTATTAGATGGCATTTATGCTGCTAGTGCCAATGCGAGCTTAACATCCATGCCACATATGCACTCACGCAACTACGTTCTGCTGACCAGCATACATGCACACTTTCTCACCTACATGCTCGCACAAGAAAATTTTCTCCCATCTCCCTCTGGGAGTTGGCATGCGCCATTTCCCAAAGGAGAGAGATTGCCAAATTTTCTAAATGACTAGCGAACTTGGACCTAGACCATGAAAAATGCAAGTTAGACTTGAAACTAAGTTTTCGAGCTAAAGGAAACTTCACAGAGGAATTCTGAAATAACTAAGCTAGGCAGCGCCCTGCGCACCGAGTTCTAGAACTTACACACCTTGGTGTGTTGACATTAGTTGCCTACCCACCCAGTTTTGCATGCAACGCTCTAGGCTACACCACACTCTCTTAACACACCTTTTGTAAATACTTCTTTGCAACATGTTGTTCTGGACAACCGCAAAGCCTCTCTTATAATCTTGAATATTGCAGAATAATCAGATCGTCTATACATCAATAATGGAGATTCAACATAATAATCTTAAAAGTGTACCTTTTAGGGAAGACATTCCTGATGCCGTGATGTTGCCAAGATGGATCTTGGTCTTCCGCACATTACACCCTTAGGAGAACCTCTCAATGAGATCAGGGGTTTCTCTTATATGTGGGTGAGGGGACCAAAACATATATTTATTGGAAAGAGGGTCGGAGAAGCTTACTCATCATGCTTCTCCCTTCTAGGATCTTCACACCATAGGTTTTCATATCCAACTTAATCACTGTGTATAGGGACTACGGTTCAAGCTTCCCGCCCTAAACCTACCTGTGATGATCACAACTATAATGGGGTCAACTGAATCACTCAATCCAAATAATTCAACAGTTTGATCTAAACCGATGATCATGTGTGGCCCACCTAATGGAGTCTTACAATCTCCCACTTGCGCTACACAAATCTTTGAAAGAAAATAAAATATTTTATTTTATTTTGTGAAAAACATTTTATAAAAATATTTGTTTCAAAAGTTCCTAATGGGCGCCCTACCGAACTTTAAAACATCACCGTTAGATAATTATGAGCAACGCTTGCCAGATTTGGTCCATCAAGATCATTGATATTAGATTGAGGTAGTCAACACAACATTTAATCTTTTTTAAGTACGACAAATCACGGTTACATATACCAATAACCTTAACGACATGGATCAAGGATATGGGGTGTGGTATGAAGATTATAGTCACTAGTTATTTACTTGACAATATGTTGGAATACTAGTTTGCTCCTTGGATAATTTTTCCATGTTCGATCAATCAAACATGGGACCTCGATCGATCGATAATTGGTCGATGCCACTCGATTGATCGATAAATCAATCGACGACTTGCACGGCTTTGCGTAATTGCGGGATTTATTTCCAATTCTTGGTGTAACACTATATATATGGGTGTAATGTAAGATTAGGGCAGAACAAGGAGGGAAAAATCATTTTTAGGGTTTAGAGGGGAAAATTCCAAGTTTTTTGCATCTATAAGTTGATTTCATCTCTTTTACTTTCATTTTCGTAGTGGATTACTTGTCGCTTTGTGCTGTGGATTTTTTCTTGCAAGGTTTTTCCACGTAAAATATGTGTTCTCTATATTGCTTTGTTTTTGTTTGTTTATCACTTGTTTGATTCTTCTCGGTGATTGCTTCCACAACACCCCAACAATAATTGTTTTTATCAATAACACTTGTTCATTTCGACGTTAGTTTAAAATTACTTTAGAATATGGGACTAGACTAGATAATCATTTCTATTTTTAAATTTGGATGATATATTTCACATGGCTAGGATAGCCTCCCTTCTATCTGATTTTTAGCTAAGTAAGAGTCATCAGAAGGTTATCTAGCTGATTTAACCCACGAGCCATTTACCTATGGCCTAGATCTGCTCCTTACCTTCAGGCCTGATTGGTTTTTCAATTACAATGATAAATGACTATAACTATATAATGATTATTTACTCATGTTAATGTGTGAAACTTCGTGGTTTTGCAGATATCGATGCGATATATAAGATGATTAGTTTAAATTCTTCATATCATTAGTGGTGGGCCACCTGGACTGTGGTGTAGTATAGACAAGTGAGGGATCGATCACTAGTCTTTCCACTCGGTTAACTACTCCGAATCCACGGAGCTATTGAGAATCCTTGACCGATCTTCTTCGAATCCATGAAGGAATGCTTGAATCCACAAGCAAAGAGTAAAACGCAAAGAGAACTTTTATAAAAGATGAATAATAATACTTAACAATGAATTAAAACTGAGTATTTAAAGACTAAATTGTGTAATAGAAACCCTAGGTACGTAAATTAAGAATCTTAAAAGAACTAGGAAAGAAAATAGTTCAAATTGGCAAGTTCGTGTAAAATCTGCACAATAGATTCGCGTAAGTTCGAGCACCCAGTTAGGACTAGTCGAGTGCCCTATGGAGCCAAAACTGTCCAGAGAGTTTGGCCGGAAATTTAAACAATTTGGGGTGCTCGGTCAAGGATCGTCGGGCACCCGAAATTCGAAAACCTGTCCAACAACTCTGTGGACAAATCAAGCTCATGGTCAGGCGTCTGTTAGAGTGCGGTCGGGCACCCGGCGAGGCTGTGAAATTTCGTCGGGTGATCTAACACGACACCAACATATATGCGTGTGAAAGCTTAGAGAGCAACTATAATTATGACTAAGTCTTGGGGGGGGGGGGGGGGGGGGGGGGGGGGGTGGGGGTGTGATTAGGACTTATGAAATTATTTTTGCGTACTTAATAGTTTTATCAAATTAAACTAAGTAAGCAAGAACACTTCGGCTTCCAAGCCTAAGTGGGTCCAATCAATAGACTAGCATATGATTAAAACAATTAACATCCTAGTCTAAGCATGCATAGATTAACATATAATTAAACTAATCAAGCACCTAATCTATGCAACTCAAGTAGACTATATGAGAGTGGATTATATAAGCTCAAGTCTACTCAAGGAGTGAAAGTAGATCATGTGTGTGTGGATGTGCCTATCAAGAGCCTATCATACATTCCTAATTAAGCATTCATAATTAAACAATTACACAATGCATAATAAAAAATGTGATAAAATACAATCACAAACACAACGATGTATAGTGGTTCGACTTCGGGTCTACTCCACTCCTGATTCAAGTACTCAACCCCTTTGAGCACATCGGCATTCACTAGGGAGTTTAAATCTGCTTCATCCCAACCAAGGTGTTTTAACTCAAATCTACCCAAACGAAAAGTTTACAAGTTCCTTCTAACCTAACGTTTACACCTCGTGTTAGTGACTCCCCTTGGAGACTTGTTTAGGCTTACTCAAACCAAGGTCTTAGAACCGAACCTCAATTTAGACTCCACTCATGAGTCAAGGTCCTATAACTGAACCTTAATGGTTTTAGGCTCTACAACCGAGCCAAGGTTCTGCAACCGAACCTAGTGTTTACTCTCGTAGGAGGCTCCCTACTTGGAGACTCAATTTGACCTTACAACTGGGTCTAGGTCCTGCAGCCAAACCTATCGAGTTTGAAGACAAACTCTACACTCAATTCCCCACAGGAAGAGAGTGGAATCGAACTCTTATAATTGGCAAATTACTTGTCGGATTGAGCCCCTTTGTTGCGCCGCTTCGGATTGCTTGATCTCCACTCTCTCGTGCTTCAATCAGCTACCCTTGTACTCCCCTGATGTTGTTGTCAATACTTTGCCAATGCTTCAGTTCCAACAATCAATCCCCTTACATATGCTCTGCTTGAGATGACCAAGGTGGATGGCAGGTAGGTTTGAAATCTCTACACCTAATGGGAATATGTTGCCTAGAGAGTCCCACCTACAAGGATCTCATTATAAAGTATTAGATAAGAATATCACTATCAAGAATAATCCAATCTCTAGAGATCAAAAGAGGGACAAGTGCATCTTCATCATGAGCTTTGAATGCTCCATTCTTGTGATGAATCACAAGAAAGATCACTTATTTGGGTTAGGAATAGAGCTCCTAAAGGTAAGCAATGATAGTAGCTTCTATCTCCTCAAAATCCCTCTCTTAAAGCCCAAAGACCATCTCTCCTGTATTTAAAGAAAATCTGCAACGGTCATAAAACGGGCAAACGGCCACTTCGATGTATCGAATTGTGGTTTCGATTAATTAGAATATATCTTCGATATATCGAAATTTCTGTTCGATAAATCGGAGAATCTGTCAAGAGAATTAGTAAGTTGCTGGACAAAAATCCCAATCTATCGAAAAGGGTTTCGATATATCGAAACCACTCATTTCGATATATCGAATGATCAATTCAATTGATCCATTAAACTGTCCAGAGAGTGTTTGCATTTACTGGACACTTGATTCGATATATCAAATAGACCTTTCGATATATCGAAGGTCTATTGAATAAACTTTCGATATATCGGAGGTTTATCGAAAATTGCTGTTTGGGCCTGATTTATTACAACAACTTCCGCCTCTTAAATTAGTCTAACTTATCGTGTTTTTCAAGGTATTTTAAGACTAATGATGATGACTAAGGGTATTCTTAATTGGTCCAAGTCATCTAAGAGATTTTTGAGTGTTTTGGTTCAAAGGGCTAGGGTCACCAAGGTATCTCATTTACCTGTTCTTCTTTCTTGATACTTCTTGTCCACTTGAATCTTCGGTCTTCAGCTTGCCAAGGCTCAACCGACATTACAACACATGGACTCACGTGATTGACAAATAAGGTGCACTAGTATGCCACAGAAAAGTGCATTAACAGGCTGGAGTTTCTGAGTTCTGGCCAGGGTTTTGTTGCTCCGCTTGACCCCCTCTACATCAATCCCGTCCACTTGAAAAGAACTCGACCTCGAGTTCTCATTCACTTTTGATTTATGATACTCGAATAAGTCCGCGACGTTGAATGTTCAAGAAATCTCGTACTTGTCTGGGAAGCACACGACAGAAGCATTGTCACCAAGCTTCCTAAGTATCGGTACCGGCCTAATTTTCTTCTGCTTCAACTTGTTGTAAGTGCCGGTTGGGAAGCGTTCTTTGCGTAGGTGGACCATCACTTGATCTCCTACCTCGAACACTTTGGTGCGTCGATGCTTATTGGCACTTTTCGCATACTTCTCATTCGACTTGGCAATCTTAGTCTGTACTTCTGCATGCAATTTCGTGATTCGATTGGCCATGTGTTCCGCAGCTATGCTCTTGCCCAAAATTTTCGGGGAATTTGTCAAGTAACGGGACTAAGTTGAGAGAATGTCGGGGAATTTGTCCGTAGACGATTTGAAATAGTGACTTCCCTGTGGATCTGTTCACCATATTATTGAAGGCGAAATCGGCTTGTGACAGGGCTAAGTCCCATTGCTTTGACTTATCTCCGGAAAGGCATCAGATAAGATTCTCCAACGTATGATTCACTACTTCAGTCTGCCCATCTAACTGTGGATGATATGCAATACTGAACTGAATTTGTGTATCGAACCGACTCTACAAAGTTCACCAAAAGTAACTCATGAACTTTGTGTCCTTGTCGGAGGTGATGGTCTTGGGGATGCCATGTAGTCTCACAAATTTTCGGAAGAAGAGGTTGGCTACACTCGTCGCGTCGTATGTCTTCTTGCAGGGAATAAAGTGAGCCATCTTCGAAAACTTGTCTACCACCACGATCACGAAGTCCATGTCGCCTTGTGTTCGTGGGAAACCTAGAACAAAATTCATGGAGATATCCTCCCAAGGGCTTTTCGGTACAAGCAATGGGGTGTAGAGGCCCGTGTTTTGTGCATGTCCCTTGGAGGATTGGCAAATGTGGCATCACTAAACCATCCGACCAACATCACGGCCTAGGTAAGGCCAATAGTATTGCTCTTCAACTAGAGCCTTCGTCTTGTCTCGACCCAAGTGACCTCCAAGGCCACCGCCATGTAGCTCAAGGATAATTTTCTCCTGGAGGGAGCATTGTGGAATACACAATCGATTTCCATAGAAAAGGAAACCATCTTGAATGTGAAAATCACTTAGTCGACCCTCATTACTTGTCAGCCAAATGTCCTTAAACTCGTCATCTTCAGCGTAAAGCTCATTGAGGCAGTCGAACCCGACAACCTCAGTACTCATAGTGACGAGAAGAGCGGCTCGACGACTTAATGTGTCAGCAACCTTATTTTGTTGGCCAAACTTATGCTTTAATACAAAAGTGAACTCCTATAAGAATGAAATCCACCTAGCATGCACACCGTTAACATTAGTCTGACTGTTAATAAATTTTAAGGCTTGATGATAAGAAAAAAGAACAAACTCCCTCTGGATGAAGTAGTGTCGTCAATGCCGAAGAGCCTGTACCACCACATACAGCTCTATCTCATATGTGGACCACTTCTTGCGGGCCTCATTGAACTTCTACTGTAGAAGGCTACGGGCCTGCCTTCTTGAGATAAAATTGCACCAATGCTCACATAAGATGTATCACAGTCCACTTCAAAGATCCTTGACGAAGCTTGGTAAAACAAGAACCGGCGTGGATGATAGCTTGTGCTTAATTTCAGTAAAGTTATGATCAACTTCTTCCATCCACTAAAATGGTCATTTCTCCATACAATCCGTGATCGGTGCCCCAATCGTACTGAAATTTCTGACAAAGCAGCGATAGAATGTGGTCAACCCATGGAAACTGCGAACCTCATGAATGTTGGCGGGTGTAAGCCAGTCACGGATGGCCTTCACTTTGTCTTCGTCGACCCGAATACTAGTAGACAACACCACGAACCCCAAGAACAGAAGGTGGTCCGTCATGAAGCTACATTTCTTCAGATTCAGATATAACTTGTTTTCTTGTAGCACTTGAAGGACTTGTTTGAGGTGATAAACATGTTCTGCTTCTCCATGACTATATATCAATATGTCGTCGAAGTACACTATGATGAACTTTCCTATGAATGGTTTTAGAGCTTGATTCATAAGACGTATGAAAGTACTTGGAGTATTCGATAGCCCAAACTGTCATCACCAACCATTCATATAACCCATCTTTGGTTTTAAAGGCAGTTTTTCATTCGTCGGCGGGACGGATACGGATTTGATAGTACCCACTGCGTAAATCCAGCTTTGAAAAAACTTTAGACCCCTCAAGTATATCCAGCATGTCATCGAGTTGGGGAATAGGAAATCTGTACTTTATAGTGATTTTGTTAATAGCCCTGCTATCAACACACATACACCAACTACCATCCTTCTTTTGTGTCAATAGGGCTAGGACTGCACAAGGGCTCATACTCTCTTTGAGTAAACCCTTGTTTAATAACTCTTCCACTTGACCTTAGAGGATCTTGTTCTCCTTTGGGCTCATTCGATAATGTGGTTGGTTGGGTAAACTAGCACCCGGGATAAAATCGATGTGGTGCTGAATATACCACATCGGGGGTAACCCATGAGGAAGATCTCCGGGCCAAATCTCTTGGAATTCATTCAACAAAGGTTATAGGGTTGGTGGATATTGATGCTCCCTGAATCTTCTCCCTTAACAACTATGGCATAGATCTCACCGATCTCTCTGGAATCTTTCTTGAATTCTCATAGGGTGAGGAAGGAACTCCCCTCGACTTTAGAAGTCTTGAGATGGCCCTCCGGCACCTTAGGAGCTAGAACCCTCTTTCTTCTATCCTTAACAAACGTGTAAGTGTTATCACGACCACGATGGATCGCATCTTGGTTCGATTGCTACGGATGACCGAGAAGCATATGGCATGCTTCCATGTCCACAATATCACATAATATTTCAACCTTATAGATTCTACCAATTGAAAAAGAGATAAGGCATTGTTCAGTTAGCTTAGTGTCTCCGACCTTCTTAATCCACCCAATGGAATATGGAGATGGGTGTTTTGTAGTAGGAAGACAAAGCTTGTCCACCATAACTTTGGATACGATGTTCTCGCTACTTCCACCGTCGATGATGACATCACACACCTTCCCATTCACGTTGTAGTGAGTGCGGAAGATGTTGTGGCGCTGGGGGTGTACTTCCTACCGTGGAGTATAACATAGTTGCCTCACAACTAAGGATTCACCTTAGTCCCCAGATAGCCAATCTATGTCGTCTTCCTCTTTCTGGATGGTTTGATAAGACTCTTCATTAATGGGTTCCTCTTCTACGTGCTCTACCTCACGATCACCCTCATTAGTGGTTGGGTTGGCGGTGGGGCGCTGAGGGCAAACATTGGACAAGTGGCCCGGCTAGCCATAACGAAAACAATTGTTAGGCCTCGGTCGAGCATATGGATTTGGCGCTCAACTTGGGTCCATTGTTGTTGGGGCAACTCTTTGTGGCCTGGATGGACCGCTTCCCACATCGCGGTTAATTTGTGGGTGGCGGGAGATGAGAACGCCCACCGATTGGTTCTTTTTCCTTAAATAGGGTCGCATCTTGCATAGAACCCGAGGTAGATGCACGGGTTGGCAGAAAAGTTCGCGCAGGGATTTTCGCAAGTTGTGTCTCAACACGGGTGGCTAATCGAGCCGCATCAGCTACGGTCCAGATTGGTAACAGATGAATTCCGTCCTGGATTACTGGTCATAGACCGCCAATAAACCTTGCGGTCTTTTGAGACTCGGTCTCTGACAACTTGTTCCTAGTTGTCAAGCAATCAAATTTTGTTTGATAATCAGCCACGGATCTAGATCCTTGTTTACAATTCTGATATTGTTGAAAAAATATCTGATCATAGTCGCTAGGTAAAAATTTGGATTTTAATAACTGTCTCATTCGGGGCCATGTCCGGATGTGAAGTTTGTTCTGCCAGATATGGGAAGTTTGTAATTGTTCCCACCATGCCGAAGTATTGGATTTCAGTTTGTAGGCCACAAGCTTTACTTTTCTATCTTCTGGTACACCTACGTAATCTAAAAATCTTTCAACTTCCGCAAGCCAATTAATGAAATCTTCAATATGTAAGGAACCATTAAAAGTAGGAAGTTCACCTTCGCCTTGGAAGCCTCTTTCATGATGATCTGCACGTTCATCCCCTTGTGTGGGCAGTCGAGCAACAATGTCTTCAACGTCTTCATCACTAACATCTGAATCATCGGGATTAGCCTTGCGAGGAGCCAACGGTTGTGCTTGACGGAATATAGGATTATCCCATACAACAATTGCTGGAGGTGATATCTCGCCTTGGGCTTAGGGCTGGAGTAGAGCCCTTAGAATCTATTCTAGAGAAGTGAAGATCCTCTCCATGGACATCCGATTCGTCTCTTGGAGAGTCTCAATTTTCTTTACTATTAGTTAAAACTCTTGAGTAACGTCAGAGGCTTGGTTGTTATGGCCGTCGCTAGAAGCCATCTTCCTGATGTTGTTCCTCGCTCTGATACCAACTTGGCGCAGCGTAGACGAGTGAATGATTGATCACCGTCTCTCCACTTGGATAACTACTCTAAATCCACGGAGCTATCGGGAATCCTCGATCGATCTTCTTTGAATCCACGAAAGAATGTTTGAATCCACAAGCAAAGAGTAAAACTCAAGGATAACTTTTATAAAAGATGAATAATAATCCTTAACAATGAATTAAAACAGTATTTAAAGACTAGATTGAGTAATAAAAACCCTTGATGCGTAAATTAAGAATCCTAAATGAACTAGGAAAGAAAATAGTTCAAATTGGCAAGTTTGCGCAAATCTGTTGGGCGCATGGTCAGGACCGGTCGGGCGCCCTATGGAGTACAAAATTGTCCAGAGAGTTTGGATGAAAATTTGAACAATTTGGGGCGCTCAATGGCATGGTCGGGCACTCGATGACCTGATGGTCGGGCGCCTGAAATTTGAAAACCTGTCCAATAACTCTCTGGACTAATCGGGCTCATGGTCGGGCGCCAGTAGAGTGTGGTCGGGCACCCGGCGGGGCTGGAGTTTCTGAATTCTGGCCAGGTTTTGTTGCTCCTCTTGGCCTCCTTTTGATGGTCCATTCTTCTTACATAATCGTCAGTGACCCATCTACATCAGCTTGCTTCCAAGTTAAGTCGGCAGAAATCAGGAACCTTCTAGGCAGTTCATATTGTTTCGGCCGCCACTGTCAATCTGTAGCTCAGATTGATGTGAAGTTTGTTGGTTTTTTCCGAAGTCGAGTTGTCTTCGACATGGATGGAACGGATTTCCAAAGATCATCAAGGTAAGCCTCACAAATTGGTCTAAAATTAGGAAGCGTGAGTGGTCCTTTTCTGTTTGAAATCCCCAAAACGGAAACTTATTGTTTCTATTTTTCTTTGAAACTCAAAAACTCCCAAAATGGCAACAACCCTCTGTGTAGAATGGAGACCCTTTTATTTTGTTTCTCTATTTGTGACCTGCATGGATTGCTTCACGCATGTGTAAAGTGGATAATTGATGGATGGCTGAAATGTTATAGGTGACAGTTGATGTGGGGCAAATAATGCTGGCCACTGATGTGGGATATTGTTGAAGACAGCTGATGGATGGTTCCAACTGATTTGAAGACGAATGTTCGATGAAGTGGAGTCTATCATTTTCTTGTATAAGCTGGCACACAGCTGGATGGACGATTGGATTATAGGTGGCCCAGTTGGAAGATCAACAGCTGCTGTAAAGATTAGTTGCTGGACATTTTGGAAGGGCTGACAATGTTGGACGGTGATGATGAAGTCTAAATTTCTTGTAGTTCATTTGTTCCCTATTGAGCTCCTTTCATTTACATCTCTCATTTGTTCCTATAATCACAAAAAAAAATTAAAATCAGTTTTTAAGCGCATTATTTTACGTAATTAAAGTGCAGAATTAGAGATAAATATATATAATTCAAGGCTTAACAATGTGTGGGGTACATTTCACTCCGGTGATGATTTTGCTACATTATTTGTTTCACTCAAAATCACACTAAACAATGATAGTTTTATATTGCGAAGATCTAATGATTAAAATTTACTCTTACATGCTTTCTTTACCGGTGTATCTGACTCTCTCAGTCTATAACCATAATTCCTATTTAAAAAAAACCCGAAAATAATAATAATGGTTCATTTAGTTTGTATTTCATAGGCCCTCAATGTCTCGTTCCATTCCGCCGATGGCATTTCTTCGCTGGACTGGAGCCGCCACGGACAAGCAGAAACTTCCATTCTTGAAGTGTGTGTGATGCTACACATGCCTGCCTGCAGGAGCCGTTCAGTTTGGTAAAAAAACTCACACACACACACACACACACAAAAATCATACTATGCGTATGTTCTAATCAGATCCGGTTGACGGCTATCGAACAGTTGAAGTAAGAAATAGTCAAAGGTGCCGATTCAACTCATAAATCTCCATCAATGTGAGGTTAGACTATTTCAATTAATCTTATTTTGGGTTTGGATCCTAGCACAATGAGACAGACGGTTTGGACAATTTATTTTGAATTATTCGTTCACCATGCCTAATACTGAATGCTTACCGCGTAAATGTTGACAAACGGTGTGGTGCTGCTACTGGGTCTAACTGACCCTGTCGAAACGGTTCAATAGACAAAACTCCTGCGAGTAGGATCAAGTCCGGCATGGGCAACCGGACCCGAACCCCTCTGCAACATCCTATCATTCACATCTCATAAAGAATTCTGTGAACTCTGCTGTGTTGTGTGTGAAACATCCGCTCCATCCGTCAGGTCCAAATACTCATTTTCACTGTACATAGCTAAACGCAGCCCAATCCAAATCTTGGATTGCGCGAACCACGCAAACGATGTAACATCACACCTAAAGCCTCTAGATTCATGTGGTGCATGGTGGGCCTCACACACAAAGGTGCGGTAGGGATCCTTCCCCGTTCTTCCCTGTTATATGGCCCACCTACGTTGTGGATTCGACGGGCTTAAAAATGAGGGTGCACCTGATGGATGGTAGAATATACAATTCTTATGTATTCATGCATAGGTAATTAAATAGCCAGTTAATATTACTTCTTAAATCTCTTAAAATTCTTCCCTCTTCAAATAATCTGGATATAAATCAGTACCTGCCAGTAAAATTTTTTCATCTCCCACTCAATTCTGTCGATGGGTAGCCACCACCAATCTCTATTTTTAAATTGCCATCATAATTCTTTTATTTTTTTAATTTATTTTTTCATAAAATGATTTTTTATTGATTGGAAAAAATCTTTTTAACTCATTTTTCCATAAAAAAAAAAGATGACTTATTTATCCTATTTAAAAAAAAAAAAATAATAATAAAGAGAGTTTTGAAGGGATTACACGGTTTTTTTAATATGAATTTTACAAAATAGTACCTTATTTATATGATTGTGAATGCCACCCGCATAGGTCCTAATCCTTCTGTACTACCGACGCAATCTATCACGAGGAGAGAGGGGAATGAGTATATGTGCCCATCACTCTTTTGGTGCGATGCAAGGTGTATACGATTAGTTGGGTTTGGTTTGGTTTCCTTAGTTGTACAATACCTTTCTACGGTGACTGAAATGGTGTGTTTAAATATGTGGAGTTACCACTAGTTGATCAGAATCATCTTGGTCACGATTTGTTAGGGTTTATGGATTTGTCTTGTGATTGGGAAATCGCGAAATTCCCTGACCTAAATGACTCCCATGATTGGCATGTGTTTACAAATCTCTGAGTAAGGGTCTCGATTACTGAAGAGGAAGGGCTCATGCACCCTCTCTTGCCCGTACTTTGTACAATCTTTACTTTAAGGGGTACGTGACTTCTAAGGAATTTCAGACTTGCAATTAATGATGTATATCTGGCCATACTTTGCATAACTCTACAAGAGGGTCGAGCAGGCAAATGGGGATAAAATATTTCCTAGCCTTACTATGCAGAATCAAGTCATGACCTTGGGTAGACAAAAAAAATAAAAGAAAAATAAATGAATAAAAGTAAATATAGCTAGAATACATAAGATAGCAATTGATATGCCAAAATGTACCGAACGAATGAACCACATTCTGAGCTTGACAAAAATGTGGGAAAGAAAAAGAAAAATCAGATACCTTTTTTTGTTACAAGGGATGGCCAGACGTCGCTAAGTCTGACCCTAATATTAAACTAGTTAACTTTTCTGACAAGTGGCTTTTTGGCAAATGATTTTTGTTCAGTAGAATTGCGCACAGGTGTGGCGATTTCTGGACTCCCTAGATGATAGAGTTACCTTGATGGGCGCGGGACTCTCATTTTAGGCTTTCAGGGATTTTTCCCTTACTTAACGGGAACCTCTACCACTATCTACTGCTTCCTCACTGGACGTTGGGGGTCAAATTTATAGATGAAAAATCATTGGCTCCTAGTGAGTCGACAGTGGACACTTGGCGAATTATGGCCATGTGAGATTCGTCAGAAGCCAGATCCCTAGTTGGTGTGAAAGTATGCCCGGTGGTCGTCAACTCAAGGCGAGCCGATATTATGCTTCCTCTTGGTTTCAGTCCAATGGTTGCAATTCCTCCTTTATTAGCCTTCGTTGTTGATTTTGAGTCATGAGGTTACAGATTGGGTGATCTGAGCCATTCATTGCTCTTGAGAATGGTCATGTGCCTAATGTTTTCCTTTCGGATGACTTTCAAAGTCTCATTTGGTGGATAAATGTGGTTTTATTGAAATGTAGCCGTGACAATGAATTTTGGCAAGTGCTATGTAATGACTCTTATTGAGGAATCAGGAGTTAGAGATGTTTGAATTGAGTTCGGTAGTCCAATCTAGGTAAAGCGCTAGAAACTCCCTGTCTTGCGATCGATCAAGATTATAAATATTGCAGGAAAGCGACATTGCAAAGTGTTTAGCACCAAACCAAACAAAATCAAACTATCTCTTAATTATCATGCTCCCTAGCATCTTGTTATTTACATTCCTTAGTGTAATAAGCACAATCAATTTTATTGTCATCTTCATTAGCATAGTTTTGTTTTTCACATTTCGTAGTATTAGTTGTGAATTCGCTGTTTATAGCAGTAGATTCGTAACCGTTATCTAGTAGCTGGTAATTCTAATTGTACTTGAAGTCTGTGCTCACACACTGGGCTCATTTTAATGAAATATCCTACACGGAGAGGAGATCTATAGCGCGTTTCGCACGGCCGACTATAAGTGTCCATTTTCATTTTATTTTAAATTAGTTTCGTATTGAAAATCCTTTTGTACGAAAGGCAAATGAATAAACCATCATTGGTGGACGAACCCTACCTTCCAAATATCACTTGATCTTTTAAAGCAATTGTGCGAGTGGCTGAATAGGTGACCGATCTTTATAGATCTCGGTTATATACGACTGATCACGATATATCTACCTATCTTGGTGCTTGGAGTCATTGTTTGTTTGGTTTAAATCCAGCCGTGCAATTGATTCTAGCATGCCCACAATTATTTCACACGCATGATCAAAAAATCGAGGACAACACTATAGAGGCAAGGTTAGTAGAGATTCAGTTCGGGCCTTTCGGATGAAGCGCGAGTTTCCATCAACTCTTCTATCAAGTCGGTCTGTTACATGGTCAACGGTCTACTTTCAAGTCCATCTTTATGAATGGCTGGGATTATCTTTATAGAAAGCCCATCCTCCAGTATATGGTTGATACATGGTGGGACTACCTGTATTTTTACACTTGTAAATTGGTTAGGAGGTGGAGGTTCAGGCACTCGACTTAGAGCTGGAAAGGTGTTTTGGATTGAGCGATCATCAGTTGGACATTTTAAGTGCACCTAAGGGCCATTTTCCTTTCCTTTGCGTACACCCACACAAACCGTGCGTGGACGCTCAAACCCATGAACCCAATGTTGAAACACACTGTCTACTGCTCCTCTACTATTAAGTCATGCATTGAGACCCACACGTGTCCAAGGACATGTTCATGGTATTCTCATGTTCTTAATTTTTAGAAGAGGGAGCCACATGCTGGAGATCGACGCTGTTGATGTGCCGGCATTTTTTAGAAGAGGGTGTGTGTTTGTTATAAAAAAGAAGAAGAAAAAGAAAAAAGAAGTGGATTGTTTAAGATTGAAAATACAGCACAGATGTGCTCCTTTAGTTTTAAAAGAAGGCGATCAATGGTCTAGATCACTAAATAATGGCCTACTAGTACCAATTAAAAACAAAATGATCTAGGCATTTCTCAGGAGCACGAGATATAATTCCTTCTTTCTCAAAGCTATACGTAATTAGTTGAAAATCAGCGGGTCATCTCCGGCGTCCCTGGCTCCTATTCGGGACTGGAATTCATTTTGCACTTGTCGGGACTCCTTGTGTTGGTACTTACTGGGGATCCACATGCTGAGATGGTCTTGTGATTTGATCCGTCCATATTCTCGTGTATGATAAATTAGCTATTATTCTATAGAGTGCAAGCGTGCATGCAATAAAATATATGTACACGCCACACATGTGCCAGCACGCCACATAGGTTTGAGATCCAATCCATCCATCATGTTGCCTCTACCTTGTTCTTTGTTTCCCAAAAGTAGATCTTCACTCAGCACATAGCTACAAATATCAGACATAGGTGGATGGGTTAGAAAACTTCAGCCAAGTTTATCAGAACTCTCCATTTGTTTTCGCTAAGTGGAGTCCACCTAACAAGTTGATCAACCTGATTCTTGAAGTAGGACATTAATACAATGGTGGTATTCAGATGGATGGATTGGATCGCATCGCAATGCTGGTACATGTTTGGCAGGTAAATCAACTTCAGAGCTGAATGCGAGCCTTAGAAACTTTTTTCCCATTGTTCTAAATTTAACTATATGCGGTGATGGCATGGCACAAACATCAGCTCAAAGCTTGTTCATCATCATCGTCATCATCATGGATGGTCACTTTATCGTAGAGTCTGGACGATAGGCATGTGAGACACAGAGGGCGGGGAGCACACGCTATATTCACTGTACAGGCAAAAGCTTAAATCTTTATGACTGATACTCTGGGGAGAGCGATGCTTCATACGCGAGCCCTTAAAACTGAACATCTCATATAATTTCAAGTCCAATTGCAGCGCCAAAATATTGTATGAGCTGCAGATAGGTCAAATCACCATGGCCAGATAGATAGTCCGAATCATCATACATACGCTGTCCGTAATATTACCTCTTCACCCACCCGATAAACTTCCTAATTCGAGTGCACGTGTGCCCTCACGTGGGATATGCTAACTCTATTAATAATGGCCATACATAACCCATTGTTGGTTACTGGTCGAGGAGAGAGACTAAAGAAACAGTACATGCACCAAAGCCATGACAGTCCTCTCCTTCGCATCATCATCAACATCATCCTTCCTCTTCCTGCTGCTGCTGCTGCTATTGCTGCTGCCATGTCACCATGGCTTCAACATCAAAGAAGCGACAGTCCATGACATCCAGGTGGCATTTCAGCAGAAGAAGTTCAGCTCCAGGCAACTCGTCCTCTTCTACATTGACCAGATTCAGATCCTCAACCCCATTCTGCATGCTGTCATTGAGATCAACCCAGATGCTATCCACCAGGCTGACGTGGCAGACCAGGAAAGGAACGACGGGAAGTGCTCCAAGGGCCCGCTGCACGGCATCCCTATCCTGCTCAAGGACAACATCGCCACAGCCGATCAACTCAATAACACTGCCGGTTCGCTGGCCCTGCTCGGCTCAGTCGTTCCACGAGACGCGGGCGTGGTGACGAGGTTGAGGGAAGCTGGTGCTGTCATCCTCGGGAAGGCCAGCCTCAGTGAGTGGTCTAGCTTTCGTTCCACATCTACCCCCGACGGATGGAGCGCCAGAGGTGGTCAAGGCAAAGTTAGTTTCCTCCTTTCTTTCTTCCTAGTTCAAAAACCTCTCTCAACTATGACTATTGAACCATGCCATGGCCATGGGATACAAATTGTCTGACATAGTCCAATGAAAATTCCCACACACACGTCAGAAGGGAGGCCTGCGGGCGCTGCTTCGGTGGATCCTCGGATCCATCGAGGTGGGTGGGTGCTTGACTTTGGGTCCTACCTTGATGTGTCATGTATGTGTATTAAATCCATGCCTTCCATCCATTTTTCTCTATCATCTTATGACATGATCACAAAAAATGCAGCTGATAGGAAACAGTGGTGATTTCTATTAAAAACTTCCTAGGGGCAACAGAAGAAGCTGATATTTGTGTTGTCCCTTCATCCAGGATCTTGTGACCTTATCTTCCCGGGGGCAACAAAAGTTTTGGATCAAGCTGGCTGATATTTGTGTTGTCCCTTCATCCGGGTCTTGTGAACTGATCAATAGGTTGGATGGCATAAAAACATTCCGGTGGCCCCCAGGTTGTTTTTAATGGTGGACATTCAATCACCACTGTTACCTGTGGTGTGGTCCAGCCGAGATTTGGATCTACTGGCTTTTTGGGCTTGTTACCTGAAATGATCTGGAGAAACGGATGAAAATCATGGACGTAAGACACGCATTAAGAAGGCACGCAGTCAGGGATCCACCCACTTTCACCAAAGCCCCCATGCTTGGCTGCAGGCATTTGGGACTTTTTCGGGAGCGGATTGGGTACTACCCCTGTCAGGCGATCCATGGGCTCACCATATATGTGTTTTATCCAAGCCGCCCATCCATTTTGAAAGATCAGTTTAGGCTATGACCATAAAAAAATAAAAAATAAAAAGGCAGATCAAAGGCTCAATAAACCACACCACAGGAAGCAGTGGTGACAATTACCCCACCGTTGAAATCTTTATAGTGCCTACCGTGATGTATATTTTCTATCCAAACTGTTCTTAAAGTC
The DNA here is from genome assembly GCA_003013855.2 of Liriodendron chinense. Classification (NCBI taxonomy): domain Eukaryota; kingdom Viridiplantae; phylum Streptophyta; class Magnoliopsida; order Magnoliales; family Magnoliaceae; genus Liriodendron; species Liriodendron chinense. Next base: position 3,354,048 of record ML058512.1, on the reverse strand, counting down.
ACATAGACAAGGATGAAGGGAAAATATATATATCCGCTTGATCCAAATCTTCCGTGGTCACTAAGAAATTTTCAGCTGTAGGCATTCAATCGCTATTGTTTCATGTGGTGTGGTCCATTGATGTAAAATGGGTCGTGGACACATTTATAGTGAAGATGGACCTAAAGAAGGAACCCAAGCTCAAGAAGAATTGACAATCGACAAACTAGCTTGACCAATTGAGCATCTTGGTTGATCGGTCGACCGTAATCAAACACCTGTCGAAAATACCTAAAATTCAGTCCAAACTCTCTGGACAATTTTTGGTGTTTTCAACTAGTTGATCGACAGTTCTTGTAGACCGATCAAGCATTCTTGAATTTTCACAGAATTGGGGTTGATATCTATGGATGGTTTTTGATTGTTTGATCGATCCTATTGACCAGTTGACACTCAACTTCAATCGGTCGACGAATCGGGTCGACAGGTCGACTAGTTTTGCAATTTTACGTGATTTTTTTATTTCTTTCCCTTTTCGTCTATGACTATTTCTAATTCGTGATTAGGGTTTGCTTTAGAGTATTTAATGTTGTTTAAGACGATCATTAATGTTAACTATTCTATTATTTAATACAATTTCTGACTTTTGTAGTCTCTTTCATCTAGTGGATTTCAGAGAGCCTTGTAGATTCAAAATAGTTATCTCGTGAGGAAGACGATAATCAACCTCACCACGTCTCTCCCTATGTCAAGTAGTATTAGAGCGAGGACTTTCCCTTGGATGACGGATCGATGATAGCTAACGAAGGCTTGGACAATAATCTCGTGTATAGTGATCCACGGATTCTCTATTTAGTGGAAAGGATAGAATCTTTCCAGCGGGAGAGTCGGTTAGCCATGCAAGGGCTGCAGGCAACCTTTAATTGTCTTATGGAGGCACGAATTCCGTCCCATGTTAGGGGGGTGTGGACCCTCGCCGTTTCCACGCTCCCCACACGACGTTCTCGTCCCTTCCCCTTTCGGGAAAAGAAGGAGAGGAGGATGCGTGAGTGCGAAATCGCCGTTTGTGCTACTGGCTTGCCTCGTTCTCGAGGGCTTTGTTTGGTGGTCGTGTTAAGCTGGATGTGTTTAAATGAGTTTATATAAGACCAGAGTCCCCACTAGCCAGTTACTTCGAATCTACAGTCGACTAGACCCTGTAAAAACGTTAGAGAAGGGGATCCGAAGATTCCTTCCTCTAAAATGACTCCTTTTGATCTGCGGCCAAAGATTCAAGGTAAGGGATCACGGTTACAGGGTGGGAAGAGGTTAGGCACCCCACACACTGCCCGTACCGAAGTACAGTCTCTACTTCACATAATCGAACTAATACTTGAAAGTCGGTTTTAATCTTCGTACATTCTCATAGATGATATGATGCATGAATGCGGACTGAACAGTAAGAGTTTCTGATGGGCAGGTTCCAACAACGGGCAAGCCCAGAGCATACTCTCGAACTGACAGGTGCTTAATATAAAGACATATGCAGTGTGCTTGAATAATCAAGGTGCTTTATGGTGAAGCATGAATGCAGGTCTGAATAGTAAGAGTTTCTGATGGGCAGGTTCCAACAACGGGCAAGCCCAGAGCATACGCTCGAACTGACAGGTGCTTAATATAAAGACATATGCAGTGTGCTTGAATAATCAAGGTGCTTTATGGTGAAGCATGAATGCAGGTCTGAACAGTAAGAGTTTCTGATGGGCAGGTTCCAACAACGGGCAAGCCCAGAGCATACGCTCGAACTGACAGGTGCTTAATATAAAGACATATGCAGTGTGCTTGAATAATCAAAGTGCTTGCAGTGAAGCAGGGGGGTTGGAAGAAAAGTAAATGTTGCACTTATGCTAGATGCAAATGAGATGATGCTGGAAAAAGAGTAGCTAGATGGACGGAAGTGTCGCAAGGGTTGGCTTCGAGTGGCTGGATCAGGACTTGGGTGGCTTGAGAGGCTTGGACCAGTGGTCAGGCTGGGCTGGACCAGGGCTAGGCTCTCCTCACTCGGGCTCTCCTTGGTGGGAAAATGGGCTAAGGGGTGGAGAAGGACTCAGACGGACGGTTGCTGGACTGGGCGGATTGTTGTGTTGAAATGAGAAGGGGAGGGGGGTATTTATAGCAGCGAGCAGCGGCAGAGCTCGTAAATATTTTTGGGCGGCCTGCTATGGGCTGCTCGTACGGCCGTTCCTCGATTTCCAGCGAGGTACGGTCGCACCCTCGGGGCTGCTGTTTGACTCGCTGGGTCGACTCAGTGAGTTGACTCAGCGGGTCGACTCGGTGGTTTGACTCAGCGGGTTGACTCAACGGGTTGACTCGGTGTTTTGACTCGACGAGTTAACTCAGCGGTTTGACTAAGCGGGTTAACTCAGCGGGTTGACTCAGTGGGTTGACTCAGTGATTTTGACTTTTTAAGGATTTTTTGACTGGCTTTTCTTATGGGGGGTCTTTCAGGGTGATGTTTAGGACTGGGTTGACTGGGTTCAAGCTTGAACTGGGCTATGGAATGGGGCTTACAAGGGTGAGTTTGGCTGAGTTTGGACTTGAGATTTGGGGGTATGGTCCTCCATTCATCCAGCTATCTCTACCAACAGTGTAGCCGAAGGTGGGGTGTCTACAGGGGGGTAGAAGTGTGGTCGACGAGTTTCTCTAATTGGCATTTTCCAGTGGGTATGGTCTCGACTCTAATGTTAGAGCGGAGGTGAAAGCCTTAGTGGAGGGCCTTTCCCTGCATTGATCGTGGGTTTATCAAGATAGTAGTAGAGAGTGATTCCAAAACCATGGTGGATATGCTTAGCAAAGAGAGGCTAACGGGTTGGAGCATGTGGTATTAAGGGGCCCGAGTCGACTCTCTCAAAAGAGGGGTTGAAGTTATCTTCACCTATTTGCCGAGGGAGGTGAACAAGGTAGTGGATGGCTTGACTCGTTTGGGTAGATTAAGAGGTTCTTGACCTTCCTAGAGAGGTCCGTGGGAACCTCCGACTTGATCGAGTGGGCCTTGAGTGTTTGAGAGAGAATTGATGCTTATCCTCTTAGCTTTCTCTTCCTTTTGCATTTGTGCTTTAAGATAGGCGGCTCAAAGCAGCTTTAAGTGTTTTCAGGCCGCTTGAATATATCTTCCTGTGTATAGCCTTCTACGGGTGTCAATGGAATTTCTGTTTTCTTAAAAAATATAATAAAAAAATCTAGGTCTTGGAGTGAAAAGTTAAAAGAGTTTTGTAACTTACTGGGCCAGATCACATGAAGTAATAGAGATGAGATGCCAACCATGGGCTTATGTGTGGCGCCATCATGGTGTGCATCAATCATTAAACCCGTTAATCAGGTCTGCTTACAAAGGTAAAGTTAGAAAAATTAGCTTTATCCAAATATTAAACAGGCCATAGCATGTGAACTTAGAGGATTTTGAGGCAGTTTCATTGCTCCCATTGGTGAGGTGCTCTGATGCTTGCAGCATCAATATCGGCGGGTAGTATTGATATCACATATTCCTAATACGAAATGCAATAGGAATTGTAAAATTCTCCTTTATGGATGAAAATATCGCATGCATCGAGATGACATATGGGTTTATTACAAAGGATTTTGACCGTATAGACCCCCTTGTATGGTGAAATTTTCCGCTTGTTCGTGTTGAAACTATTTTCCTTAATTGGCCCCCTGATACTTTTTAAACTTTGCTTTGGACGAAAATACCCTTATGTATTGAGCCTTGTGCCAGACAATTATTAATATGTGGAAGGTGAATTGAGCTGGATAGAAAGAAAGTTAAAGTGGGGCCCATTGTGAGGCATGATGTTGATCCATACCTTCCTTTCATTTCAAGAGCTAATTATAATACATATTGGAAAAAAATCGGATCAAGGAAGTAGATCACAATACATGATGATTTATCTGAGACCGTTGAAAAGTTATTGGTGGCCTCAAACCATTTGGATAAATATGATATTTGCTTTTTATTTTTATTTTACCCATATATCTTTGTTATTATGAACGGGTTAGATGACATATAAACATCACTATGGGCCCCACAGAATGTAGCATATACCGTTATTGTTTGTCTCTTCTACGGACAAAAAAAAAAAAAACATTTTTATCAAAAGTTATGGCTGTTACATTTCCCGATCCGATTTTTATATCCATTTAATTAATTTAGTAGACCATCTAATGGTAGATCCAATCCGTAATGTCCGTGGCCCAAGTTTATGTCGAATTAGTGTTGGATTAACTATTTTTCAAGTTATTGGTCGCCCACAATGATGGAAAAAGGTAAACGATTTCTAAAACAATACGTTGTTATTTATTGTATTATGGATAACTTGATAGGAATCTTTCGGTCATCATCTGGATAATCACATTCCTCCAAATTTCAGAGAGAATGAACGGATTAGATCTAACGAAAGGCTGAAGATAAGGATGAACCCCATTTCATTCTCTTTCTTCTCCAAGACGCACCACCACCTCTTTTGGCTTGGTTTTCTGTGGCTTAATCTTTTTCGATTCCGATCTTCTTCTTGTACTATCAAAATCGAAAGATATGGTGCCTCCATGTTAGTAGATGTTTTCTTCCCATATTTGTATTGATGTGTGTCTAAGAATGACTGTAGTGGTGTTTTCTTTTAGATTTTGTTGATATGTGTCTGTGGATGATCGATATTGTGGTTTTAAAGAGGTTAAGATATGGTTCGTTGTCGAGACTAGCATGCGCCAATGATCATGGTTGTCATACGCTAAGGATTGGGATTGATATACACAAAGAGTCATGGTTGACATACATAATGGGTCGGGATAGACAATCCAAACAAAATAACACTCGTATCTCTTTTACAGTTCAAGGTAGTGATAGTCATCCATAAAGGGTTGTGGTTGTCATGTGGTAACAGTCCAAACACAATACAGTTCAGGGTTGTGATGGCCATCCACAAAGGGTCATGATTGTCATGTGTTAAGGGTCGGGATAGACAGTCCAAACAAAAAACAGTTCAGTCGTGATGATCATCCACAAAGGGTCGTGATTGTCATGTGGTAAGGGTTGGGATAGACAGTCCAAACACAATATAGTTCAGGGTCGTGATTGTCATGTAGTAAGGGTCGGGATAGACAGTCCAAACACAATATAGTTTAGGGTCGTGATAGCCATCCACAAAGGGTCGTGATTGTCATGTAATAAGGGTAGGGACAGACAGTCTAAACACAACGGGCCATGACCGTTGTGAATAGTTAGAGCGCCGTGCGGCACACAGTTTGTGGGGCCCACCATCACTTTTGAGTGGAATCCAATCTAGGGTTGTGATAGCCATTCACAAAGGGTCGTGGTTGTCATGTAGTAGGGATCAGGATAGACATTCCAAACACAATAGACATTCCAAACACAATTGTAGGAATGACAGTAGGCATCCAAGGGTCGTGGGTGGTGTGTGGGGATTTTAATGAGATCTTGGAACAGTAAGAAAGAATAGGGAGAAATAAAAGATACAACTCTTCTTCAGATGATTTTAGGGAGGCAGCGAATAAGACGGGGCTGGTGGACGCGGGATATGTGGGGAACGACTTCACTTGGTGCAACAACCAGGATGGGTTGTCATGAGTTTGGGCCAAGCTTGACAAAGCACTGGTTAATAGTGAGTGGTTGGCGCGGTTCCCCTCGTTTAGAGTTACGCACCTGCCATGTGTTGAGTCAGACCATTCACCATTACTTTTATCTTTCCCTCCGCAAAGGCAGGCTACTCCCAAACCATTCAGATTTTAGAGGATGTGGCTGTTGGATGCCTCATTCTTACCGATGGTGAGGACTACTTGGGATGATGCAAGAGCTATTAGCTTAGGGGATCCGATGACTAGACTTATCAGCCAAATGAAAAAAATCAAACTAGTTATCAAAGTTTGGAATAAGGATCAATTTGGTGATATATTTCAAAAGATCAGTTCAGTTGAGGAAAAGGTGAAACAAGCGGAAGAAATGATCCAACATGTCCCAAAAGACCCAATTTAGAAGGGGCTGGAGGTAGCGATAAGCGAGCTTAAGTCTCTTAAGCTGAAGGAAGAAATATTTTGGAAACAGAAAGTGCAGAACAACTGGTTGGAGGAGGGAGATCGCAATACGGCATTTTTCCATAACGTGGTGAATGAAAGAGTTCGTAGAGCAGCAATTCAGGAGATAGAACTAGAAGGTAGGGAGAGGATGTCGGATCTACACAGGATTAAACTAGAAGGTATAGAGTATTTTACAAAGCAGCTTCAGGAAGAACCTTGTGAGCAGGTGGGGAGCTTCTTGGATGCAATTCCTTCGCTGGTTTCAAGTGAGGACAATGAGAAGCTATTAGTAGAACCTACTTTGAGAGAATTAAAAAAAGCAGTTGATGGGATGCCAAAGGATGGGGCATCGGGACCAGACAGGTTTTCAGGAGTTATTTTCGCAGCTTGTTGGGATTTTGTGGGAGGAGACATCTTGGAGGCTGCCAAGTTCATGTTTAAAGATGGCTTTATGCCTCGTGCTATTTCTTCCTCTCTCATCTGCTTAATACCAAAGGTTTCGTTCCCCTCTAAGTTCTCTGATTTTTGCCCAATAAGTCTATGTAATTGTCTGTATAAGATTTTTTCAAAGGTGATATCGAACAGGTTAAGTGAGTTGCTGCCCTCTATTATATCAAAGGAGTAAGGAGCATTTGTCCGAGGGATGTCCATCTCTGAAAACATTGCCCTTACGCAGGAACTTTTTAGAGAGGTCAACAGGAAAGTTAGAGGTAATAATGTTGTTGTTAAACTTGACATGGAAAAGGCTTATGATTGGGTTGACTGGAAGTTTCTCAAGAAAGTTCTCTTGAAGTTTGGGTTTAGTAATGGTTGGATAAAGCTACTTGCAAAGTTCTGGTCAGATAATTGGTTCTCGGTGCTGATTAATGGGGAAGCATGTGGTTTCTTCAAGGCTTCTAAGGGTTTAAGACAGGGAGATCCAATATCGCCAATGCTTTTCGTATTGCTAGCAGAAGCTTTGAGCCGTGGATTCAGGCAGCTCGTCGTGAGAAAATTTTGTCAGCCGTTTCAGGCCCACAGTAGATGCCTGACAGTTTCCCACCTACTATTTACAGACGATGTAGTATTGTTTGCGGTTAATGAATTCCTCAGCAGATATCAAGCAGTGTCAGGGCAGAGAATAAACATAGCCAAGTGTGCGTGGTTTTTGGCTGAGAAGACCACGATTGGCAGCTTGAGCAAGCATTGGGAAGTGCAAGGGGCAGAAACCTGTTGACTTACCTGGGAGTGCCGGTTTTTGCAGGAAGATCAAGAGTGATATTCTTTCAGCCACTGGAAGAGCACATTAAAAGTAGGATTTCAGGTTGGAAAGCCAGATGCCTCAACCAAGATAGTAATATGACACTGATTAAGCATGTATTGGGAAGCATTCCGTTGCACTGTTTGGCTACGACAGTGGTCCTGAAGTGTGTCCTCCAAAGGTTGGAGAAGGAGTTCGAAGATTTCTTTTGGGGGTGGGATGAAAGTAGGAAGAAGGTGCATTGGGTAAGCTGGGCGAATATCTCTCGACAGAAAGCTGAAGGTGGGCTAGGGGTGAAGAAACTTCCTGAAGTGATGAAGACTCTTAGACTAAAATTAGCATGGGCAGCTAAATTTTCCAGTTTAGAAGGGGGAATTTGGGCAGATTTTGTACAAAAGAAATGTAGAACTGAGATTGCCATTCAAGGTGGAAGGGAGGTGCAGGTAGTAATGTCTCCTTTGTGGAAATCCATATCTCTCCTCTCTTCGTTAATTCAGGATCAAGTGAGGAGGGTAATTGGCAATGGGGAATGTAATCTTTGGAAAACGGAGTGGACAGGCATCAGCCCCCTCTCAGCTTGATGTGCGGATAGTATTCTCGGATCTTTGAGAAACTTGAAAGTTAAAGATTTTATTGATGAATATGGAGTTATATCGGATTCTCCTCTGCTCCCGTTGATTTCGCAGGTGGTTCAGGATCATATAAAGGAAGAAGGTATTTGTGTCTCAGCTTGGAAAGACCAATGCATTTGGCCGTTAGGTGTGTCAGGGAATTTTTCGACAAAATATGCTTAGGAATTCAGTAGAGTTCAGGGGGTCAGGAGGAGTTAGGCTAGATGGAATTGGCACACGAGACTACCAACAAAGCTATCAATGCTCACATGCAAGGTAATTGAGAAAGCAATACTGGTGGACAGTAGGGTCCAAACTAGGGGGATTTAGTTGGCTTCGAAATGTAGCTGCTGTGATGAGAGGCATGATCCAAAGGCTGAAATGGTGGATCACTTGTTTGCAGGGGGTGGTTTGGCTTCACAGGTGTGGAACCATTTCAGCAGGGTATTTGGCATTGCAAGTATAGACAGACAGTCAGCCACGGGGTGTGCTTCATAATGGTGGAGTTTGGCGTTAGGAGTTGATGGGCTGTCGATATTAACTTGGCTGGTTCCTAGCTATATTTTCTGGGAAATTTTGTTGGCTAGAAATGAATACAGATTCGAAGGGAGACAGACCCTTGCAGGTAATTGCATTCAAAGGATCAACAGATGGTTGAAGTGGATTGTTGAATCTTTACCTCCATTGATAGAAAGAAGCACTTTTAAAAACATGGTATGTGAAGAGTTAGGGATCCATACTAAAGTCAAAAGAAATAGTCATTGGGAGGTTATAAAATCGGAAAGACTAGAGATGGGGTGGGTTAAGATCAACATAGATGGATCGTCTCGGTGAAACCTAGGCCCATCCGGAGGTGGGGGGATTTGTAGAGGTAGACAAGGTGAGCTAATTTTCGCCTTCGCTTCAGGGTAGGGGTAGGCTCTAATACTAGAGCAAAAATCCGAGCGGTGTATGAGGGGCTGTCCATTGGGATCAGTAAAGGCTATAAAAGAGTAGTTGTGGAAAGTGATTCGTTGATCACAGAAGAGTCTCTCTTTAAGGACAACCCTCTGAACTGGACCATGTGGTACTGGTGGATTCGTATTAAGTCTCTGAAGAGATGTGGAGAAGTTACTTTCAGATATGGGCCGTGTTTACGTCTAATTTAGTAATAGGATCCTCCAGACGTTCACATTCCTTCGAGTAAGCTTCCCTCCGAACCTGAAAGAGTAAAGGAGAAAACTAAGAGTGGCCGGTGTTCAGCCGTTGGCCCTCTGAAGCTTAAGTCAGACGAGATATGGTTATAAAGTGAAAAGCAGGATATGAGCTCAGAGGTTGTGTACCTTTATCATCTGTGGGGTCATCTATTTATATAGATCCAGGTGATTCAATCTATTACATAAGCCGTTAAGATCACTACTGATTTTAGGGGATAAGGTGCTTATCTTGTTAATCCTTAGGTAAGGGGATAACTTAACCACTCTATATGTCTAACCGATTACGTTTCTGGATGGATATATTCGGAGCTATAATCTCTGGATGGAGATGTTCAGAGCTATGAATAGAAACAAGCCCAAAACCGGCTTATACGGGCTGCTGGTACTAAAAAGGCAGAGGATGCTCGGGCTGGGGGATAACTTCATTCGACAACCACAAGCCGAGTTGCTCGTATGCGGAAATGCGATCCCTTTCGACAACCATGAGCTGAGTTGCTCGCATGCAGAACCTTTATTTTGTAACCAAGGAGTAAAGGCAGACGAATTATGAAGATGCTCTCATCCGATGACCAGCGACCAAGCCTGCTCGCATATTCGGGAGTATATATCGTACTTTTAAGATATGCGAGCTTCGACCATAAGGGCTCGCGGGTTGAACACTGAAGCCAAAAAGGCGCTCGCGGGTCTAGAGTCTTCGATATCTTTAACGATCGATTTTATGCTATAACAGGCCGAGGGAAGTGAATGGTGTAGCTGATGCTTTGGCAAGGGTTGGCAACGGCACTCAAGCCAACAGTATGTTTTTGGAATCCAGAGATCTCCCCAGACCCATCCGCGGCGCAATGTGTTTGGACCAATCAAGCCTAGGAGAGTGTTAGAACTAGAAAAATCGCTCAAGGTAGTTTTTTCCTGTGTTTCATTATTCTGGGGGAATTCTGAGTATAGAGACATTCATAGACAATCGTAAGCAATCACAAAGTCTACGTAAGGGAGATATCGCAGAGCTAATTATATTCCAGAGATTCTGAGATCTTTCACATTCCAGGCTGTGATACTGGTCACGAGCCTTTAATTACATCAATGGATGATCACCCTTGATTAAAAGGCAAAAGTAAATGAATGCATGCATCATAGACAAGTTAAATAAAGCATTAAGAAAGCATGAATGTAAATGAAACAAATCACATGCAACATAAATATTTTTACGTGGAAACCCTTGCGGGAGAAAACCACGGCACAAAGCGACAAGATTCCACTATGAATGTAGTTATACAATAGATGGAATGTTAGAAAGAAAGCCCGAATAGATCGGGCAAGTAATTTAAATTGTCAGGGATTACGGTCTTGAGTTCATGGTCGTATAGACCTATTTGTTTTCTTGTTATGAATTGAACCACATTTCTTAGACAAGTCGGATGTCTATGTCCCATTTTCTTTCGGATTGTCCGGGTTGAGAGACTGTCAAGATTCGAGTGGTGCAACTCTGGGCCCGCGCCTGTTACTGTGAACGGTGACCGTTAGAATACATGAACATCGAATGTTGGTTGGCATAACCCAAGGCCTGCGCCCATATTTTTATGACGGGTGACCTTAGAAGAGCACTCTGTAACGTTCCCGAACGAGGTTTTTAATCGAGTAGTGCAACTCTGGGCCCGCACCTGTTACTGTGAATAGGTGACCCTTGAAATACACGAACATCGAAATGTTGGTCGGTATAACCTAAAGCCCGCGCCCATTACTGTGAACAGGTGACCTTAGGAAAGTAATCCGCAATTGCCTCATCAGCTCAACCAACGGACCCGTTGTCGATGGGTAGGGCATCGACTGTCTTTTTCATAATGGCAATCCATAGCAGGATGTTTCAAGCTTAGTTAGAACTCTTTTGTTTGTGGTTTCTCGTAGTAACCATAACCCCTTAGGTTTAGCCTTGAACCTTTATCCGGGATGAATGGAACTTTGTACAGTAAAGTAAATGTATTTCTTCTGGAGTTGGGCAACTCGTCTTTGAGAACACTCTTTATTCTGAGTATTTTTAATGATATGTTTGAGGTCAAATAGGCTATATCGAGCCAAGATCCTTTGAGGATTCAAAATTCAATAGGCTGGATTGGCTGTTTCCGATGCCCGTAAATGGCTAAGTATTAGGTCCGATGGGTGCCCATTTATGCCAATTTCTGACGAATAATGGGGATCGGTGCCCCATAAATGCTTAACTCGGCTGTTTGATCGCCTGAGTACTTTAGCTTTGCCTCAACGTCTTTGAGATCGCGGTTGATTTCATTTGGCGTCGTTGATTTTCGGGCCAACAGGGCACTTCCCAGGGCTAAAAATGACTAAGTAGTGGACCTGTTTGTGGTCTAATTAGGGTATTCAGTGAATATTATCGATAACTGTCTTTGAACAGGGGTGGATTATGTCCATGAGGATTGTGGTGCGATCGCGTTTCGATTCGCTTGGCGTAAGTCAATTTTCGGGCCAAAAGGGCACTTCCCAAGGCTGAAAATGACTAAGTAGTGGACCTGTTTGCGGTCTGATCAGGAAAATTGGTGAATATCATCGATGATCATCTTTGGACAGGGGTGGATTATGTCCACGAGGATTGCAGTGCGATCGCGTTTTGATTTGCTTAGCAGAAGTCGATTTCCGGGCCAACAGGGCACTTCCCAGGGCTGAAAACGACTAAGTAGCGGGCCTGTCGACCGCTTGATTAGGGTATTCGAGGGTCCTGAGATTGGATAACCTTGTCGCGGTGCATGATTATGGTGTATCATGTCATGTAGAAGAAAAGCTTCCCTCTCGGGCTCGGTCCAATTTCGCCCGATTCTCCTCGGTTTCGGCCGTTTTCGGCTCTTTCGGAGGGATTTCCGGGGCTGCCAATTTGGCTAAGTGTTGGTCATTTTGGATCAAAACACTCATTTGGGCCATTTATCATTGATCGTTGGAGAATCTGATCCGGGGGATGGATAGATCTCATCGAGATGCATCTAGGAGAGGCGGTTTGATCGAAAACCGATTCCGATCGAATGCAGGCCGCACGATCGAAGGTCCACCCCTCCAACCAGCGTCCAGGCACATGGAGGGGCTGGTACAGGTGCATGTGGGGTTTCCGTAGCTGGCAGACGCATGTGGTGGGAGTTGGGCGCATGTCCCATCTCCCGGGCGCATGTGCCCTTGTTTTCATGAAAGAAGGAGGAATGGGAAGCAATCCCGGCGCATGTGGTGGTGCACATGCGCCTGGCCCCAAATAGTGGGCGCATGTCCCTTTTGGACTTGGTGATTTTTTCATGTTTTCCCGGCAAGCAAAAGCCAGCACATGTGCTGGGAAAGCCGACGCATGTGGGGAAAAGCCGGCGCATGTTCCCAGCACTTAGAAAAATTTCAGGATTTCTCCCTGAACTTGGGATTCCGGTGAGGAAATCCCTTTCTGGCGAGGGAATCTACTCCGGCCAAGGCATCCGGCCAGGGGCAATGGGGTGGGCGCATGTGGTGCTTACATTGCTCTGAGGTCGGAAGAAGATGATTTCGTGCTGATGAAAGAAGTGACCTCGCTATTTATAGGGGGTAATCGGGTTCGGGTCTAACCCGACGGGTATTTCCCGGTGCATGTGCTGGAAAGCCGGCGCATGTGGCAAGAAATGCCAGGCGCATGTGGCCAGAAAAAGCCGGGCGCATGTGCAGGGTCCGGGCGCATGTCCTTTTCCGGCACATTTCCCGGCGTATTTCGGAAAAGTATTCGAATCACTTCCTTTCATAAATAGGGTGTGGGCACATGTGGTGGAAAGCCAGGCGCATGTCTTTGCCGGCGCTTTTCCCACTCATTAGCCAAATTTCAGACTTCCAGCACTAAGAAAATTTCAGGATTTCAGCTCCGACGGGAGACCTCCAAAGGATAGCTACCTTTTCTAGACATGCAATCACTGTCGCCAAGCCACTTCTAGGTTAGAATCGACCTCCTGAATGAACGGGGTGGGGTGTGGAAGTCCAGATGTTGCAAATTTTGGTACTTCCTTCCTAATCTGGAGCCTCCGGGTCGGCTTGTCGTATGAGAACGTTGTTCTGAGGAGCGCACGCATAGAAATACGCACCGTAATGACTTCAAACTTGCCATTTAAGGGTTTTGGGGTGCTTTGGATCATTTGGTGGTGGTATGTATGTTCGGTTCCACTCTGAAATGGTAGCTGTAGGCTTACGGGCCCTTTTTGGTCAGCTCCGGGCAGGGATGAAACACATTTCGAGGTGCGCAGGTAAAGATATGCACCAGATGACTTCAAAACTTGCAGGTTAAGGGTTTTAGGACGTTCCGGACCATTTGGCGGTGATCCGTATGTCCAGTTATGCTCTGAAATGCTGTTTATAGATTTTGGTCGTTACCAAGCGATTAGGGTTGCACTGGTGTTTTCTAGGCTTTTCCGGTCTCAAAACTGATTCAAATCATTGTCGATAGACCACGGGATGTTGTTTTATAATGGGTGTAAATTTGAGCCCCAACAGAGAGATTAGGCAAGTTTTTTGTTAGTAGGTTGTCATTCGGAGGTTGTTTTGAGACGTTTTCCTTATGTAGTCCTTAAGGAATGATAGGCGGGCCCTATGGTTGTACGGGGCAACTAGAAAGTTGTTTTTAAAAAGGTTGTTATATATATATATATATATATATATATATATATATATATATATATATATATAGGGAAATGGTACTATGACGTCGACCTCATGGGAACTTCCCATGAGGTTGAACTGTGTGGGCCACACCATGATGTGTTTCCAATATCTACTCCATTAGTCAGATGCACCATTTCATGGTCGCCCACGGGCTTAAAAATCAGGTCAATCCATGAGTTAGGTGGGCCACACCACAGACAACAGTTGAGAAGGGTAATCCACCCATTAAAACTTTCATGATAGTTTATTGGGCCCACTGAGATGTGGTTCAAAACTCCAGCCCATCCATTGTGTGTGTTCCACTTGGATGAGGGGTCAAAACAAGTTTCAGCCACATCCAAAACTCAGGTGGGCCCCACCAAGTGCTTTTACATGTTTTAGGCATGTCTTCACATGGTTTTAGATGGTATGGCCCACCTGAGTTCCGTGTAGGGCTGATTTTTTGGATATGCCATAACCTAAAGGGGACCTATCAAATTCAAGGTGTTGATATCCAACACACATCACAGTGGGACCCATACAGCTCGACCTCATGGGAAGTTCCCATGAGGTCAACCTCATAGTACCATTTCCCATATATATATATATATATATATATATATATATATATATATATATATATATATATATATATATATATATAAAAGATACTCTTTAAAAAAAATCTATCTAGATCAAAGCCATAAACATGTTCCTAAAAAAAAAATACGCACAACAAGAAAATTGATCTTTTATAATGGGCCATGACCGTTATGAAAAGTTTCTAACAACGATACTAACCCCATTTGTAAAATGAGGTTATTTATAATGGGTATAGTGCGCAAAGGGTTGTGATAGGCATCCACAAAGGGTTGTGGTTGTCATGTGGTAAGGGTCGGGATGGATAGTCCAAACACAATACAGTTTAAGGTCGTGATAGCCATCCACAAAGGGTTGTGATTGTCATGTGGTAAGAGTTGTGATAAACAATCCAAATACAATATAATTCAGGGTCGTGATAGCCATCCACAAAGGGTCATGATTGTCATCTAGTAAGGGTCGGGATAGACAGTCCAAACACAACACAGTTTAGGGTTGTGATTGTCATATAGTAAAGGTTGGGATAAACAGTCCAAACACAACGGGCCATGACCGTTGTGAAAAGTTAGAGCGCCGGTTGTAAAAAGTGCCCTTTCTAAGGGCGTTGCACACCGTTTGTGGGGCCGACCATCACTTTTGAGTGGAATCCAATCCATCAATTATCCTTAGGATTTCATTTTAGGCCACAGTTAGAAGAATGATCAACATCCGACACTCATATGGACCACAACACAAGAAAATATTTAATATGGAACGGTCACCGTTACTGTTTTTCAAGTATTGTGGGCCACACGTAAATTAAGTTAGCTTCATATTACCACATTCTCATATAAATAAGAGCCATAAAGAAAATGAACGGATTAGATCTATTTTGAAGTGGACCTAATGACAACTCACATCCACATCACTACCTACGCAGCTTCTTCTTCACTCAAATTCCATATTGATGTAGATTCAAAGCAAGGGTATTTTTGTCAATGAAAATGTTTAAAAGATGTTAGGGGGCTTTTTGAGAGATAAATTTCCCACCTAAACAACTGGTGGACCATACTTGAGTCAAAATCCCTTTTTAAATGTCACACGACCCTTTAAAGAGATTCCTCACTATTTATACATGCGATCCATGTGTTACTTGGACACTTCACACAAAGGGAACTCACACTGCACTTTTTCTCTAAAACAATCACGTTGCACCCTTTTTTTGCCTTCACATTCTCACACGTGTGTTCAGCTAGGTGGTCATCAGGCATGTTTCCGTCGGGTGTAGGCAGAGGGTTTTGATGATGGACGGTTTGGACTTAAGTGAGACTGGAATCGATAGTTAGCTTGAATGGATGATTTAGGTGGATTGCATGTTTAGATGGATGGTTGGATGGCTAATTCATATGGCGCATGGATGGCTATGTGGTGAACTTGATGAGCGGTTTGGATTTGTAGATGGGATTACCTAAATGAATGATTTAAATGGATGGTTGTAGGGATGGGTTGACGGTTGAACGGTCAGGGTTTGGCGGGTAGAATCAAGGGTCGTGTTTGCATCGTCAATAGCCACTTTTGGAGGTTTTGAACATGAAAGTTGTTAGATGGAGATGGATGCCGCTGGTCGCTAGGTCAATGGTCAGTTTTGTTTTATTTTTTAGATACAATTTTAATGGTTATTCACGGTTTAGGTGTACTTGAATGGTCACAAATAGACAAGTTAGTGGGATCCTTACTCATGCCTCAGTGGTAGACTCAAGAGTTTCAACACGAGGTCATGGATTCAAGTACCCACGGTGTCAAATCCCACACTGTGGTGTGAGTGCGTGACTGTGTGTGGGGATGGCGTGCGTGTTTAAAAAAGGAATTAAAAAAAAAGGACATGTTAGTTCAAAATCAACTGCGGAAATTGGGCTGGTTTTACACTCGGATCAATGGTCATCTTTAGATGGATTCACGACATAGATTGTTGGTAATGATTGGATAGATTTGATGCATGTGTATGTGGTCACAATCGAGCAATCTAATGGTTACAATTAGGCTAATTTTATACTTAAATCTCCAGTTATAAGTGGGCTAATACACTACACAATTCAATGGTTAAAACTGAATAGATCTAACACATATATTAACGGTCACACCTTAAACAAATCTAATACAAAATCAATTGTCAAAATTAAGCAGTTTCAAAACACAAATAAAAAATCATCATTCCACGAATTGATGAATGTATAGTTGATCGTGTATGATTATAAGTATCTATGTATGTATGGATTGATGGATGTGTGTATGCGTGTATGTATGAATGCATGGATGAATAGATGGATATGCACATGTATGCTTGAATGAATGCAGGTTTACATGTATGCGTGTACATGAATGTGTACAAAAATCCTGGACCAGTACAACCCATACGGTGTGATGTATGGCTCTGAGTCACCACTAGCAAAACAAACTTAAAATCTACGATAAACTAAACACAATATGTCCACCATGGGTCAGAGAATTGAAGACTCCCGAATGTGAGTGACTTCTACGAATGGTCTATAACTGTTAATTCCAGGTAAGGGCCTCAATGAAAGAGAATGAAGGGTAGGCACCTTTGCTCGTTCCAAAATAGGTTTTCTCCTTTGTAGGATTTTTCAAGACTTCCAAAGAATAATAAGCTCTAGAGATTGTTATAGTGCCTGACTATAGTCAAGACCACAAAGATGTTGTGCTCGGCATGATTAAGAGGTAATAACACAAAAGAAAAAGATAAATCGATTTTTGGTTTCTTATACACTAGCATCCAATGACTTAGCAAGATATCGATCATACATCCGATAACCGTTATTATAATAAATGAAAAGAAGTGATGTAGGGAGTGTATAAGAAGGAAAATGTTGTAGTAGTGATGCAAAGTGACAAGACAATAGCATTGTTTTGTGAAGCGTGTTGAAATCGAATGCCTTTAATTGATGCATTCCAGACATGCTTGGCACTACCGTCGAATCTGTCCCTTGCCCGATTTTCTGTCCAGAGCTGCTCGGGATGGTTGAGGCCTGCTCAGCACTGCCGAGCGGAGCGCATTTTTGAATGATTTGTTTCAAATTCTGGTCCGGTGGTATATAATGCCTTATAATTGCGGGATGAGGGGATTCAAGACGTTTTAGAGGGTTGACAAGGTTTTGGGAGAAAGGACAAGCTAGGGTTTTCTCTCGGAATTTTGATTGAGAAGTTGATCCACCTCTTATAACTTTGTTATTTATAGTGCATTATCGTTTTGTGCCGTGATTTTTTCCCACGATGGTTTTTCCACGTAACTTCGGAAAAGCTAGGGTTTTCTCTCGGGATTTTAATTCGGTAAGTTGATCCACCTATTAAAACTTTGTTATTCATAGTTCATTATCACTTTATGCCATAATTTTTATTAGTGCACTTTTTTGTGGAATACTAGTGCACCTTATTTGTCAATCACGTGCGTTCATGTATTATAATGTCGGTTGAGCCTTGGCAAGTTGAAGACCGAAGATTCAAGTGGACGAGAAGCATCGAGGAAGAAGAAATAGGTAAATGAGATGCCTTGGTGACTCTAACATTTAGAACGAATACAACTATATCCTCTAAATGACTTGGACCATATAGGGAAAACCCTAGTCATCATCATTAGCCTTAGAAGACTTAGAAAAACATAATAAGTTAAGCTAATAAAAGAGGTGCAAGCTGCTATAAACAAACCTGCCCAAACAACAATTTTTTAGTAGACTTCCATCCCATCGAAGTTCAGTTCGATTGGTCTTCGATGCATCGAAAATATGTCTAACAACATTGCTGTACTTTCTGGACAATCTTCGATTCCATCGAAGTGTGCTTTTTGATGGATCGAAGAAACCTCGATGCCATCGTACTGGATCTCCAACAACCGTCTGAACTCTCTAAACAGTTATTCAATTCCATCGAACTTGGGCGTTCGACCTATCAAAGATATTTCGATGCCATCGAAGATGTCCTCGATGCCATTAAAGTGACCATTTTCTGCCCGTTTTGTAGCCGTTGAAGCTTCATCTATAAAAGCGGAGAATTCAGTCTTTTGGTTTAAAAGAGAAATTTTAGAGCATTGGAAGCCACCATCATAGCCAACACCATTAAGCTCCAATTCTAAACCTATCAAGTCATCTTCCTCGTAATTTATCACAAGAATAAAACATTCAAAGCTCATTTAGAAGATGAACTTGTCTCTCTTGATCTCTAGAGTTTAAAGCTTAATCTAGATAATTAAATCTTTGTCTAAACTTTGTAGAGAGATTCCATATAGGTGAAATTCTCTAGGCAACCATAATCCATTAGTTGTAGAGATTTCAAACCTACCTCACATCTCCTTGGTCATCTCAAGAAGATCATATGCAACGTGATTGATTGTTGGAGCGGAGGCATTGACAACGCACCGACAACAAGATCGGGGAAGCACATGGAGAGTTGATTGAAGTACGGGAGAGCAGAGATCAAGCAACCCAAGTAGGCGCATCAACGAGGTTCATATCCGACAAGTAAGGTTGTCTATTTGTAGAATCCAACAATCTCTTCCCATGGGGAATTAAGTATAGAGTTTGAATTACTAAACTTGATAGGTTGAGTTATAGGGCCTAGGCCTGGTTGTAGGGCCGACTCAAGTCTCCGTGGAAAGCCTCTGGCAGTAGATCGTATGCTAAGTTTGGTTGTAGGACCTTACCTCAGTTGTAGGGCCTAAATTGAGGTTCGGTTATAGGACCTTGGCTTATGAGTTAAGCCTAAATTCGGCTTCGGTTGTAAGACCTTGGCTCTTGAGTAGAACCTAAATTGTCAAGTCTTTAAGGGGAGCTACCGACACGGGTGTGTACATGGTCCACCAACACAGGTGCGTACGTGTAGGTTCTTGAGTAGGATCCGATCCCTGAGTAGGATTGTAAGGTTGTGAGGAACCTTTTTAAAATTTCTAGGTTGTGAGGTGAACTTGATTTAAAACCCTCATAGTGAAATTGGATGTTTTCATGGGTTGAGAACAACAACTGGGAATGGAGTAGATACGTAGTCGAACCACTATACATGCTTGTGTTTATGATGTATTTGAGCACATTTCTACTTATGCATTGTATGTTTAATTGCTTAATTATGAATGCTTAATTGGATGTATGCTAGGCACTAGATGAGCATATTCACACACAACATGTATTTTCACTAGTTGTGTAGATTTGAGCTTATATGATTGCATCTCATATAGTCTACATAGGTTGCATAGATTATTTGCTTGATTAATTAAACATTAGTAATCTATGCGTTTGAGCTAGTTGCTTAATAGTTATATCTTTGTTAGTCTATGTGTGATTAGACCCATTAAGACTTGGAAGCCGAAGTGTTCTTGCTTGCTTAGTTTAAATTGTTAAATTAATTAAGTAGGCGAAAAGAATTTCAAAAAGTCTTAATCGCCCCCTTCCTCTTTAGGACTTGGCCATAATTCTAGTAGCTCCACCAAGCTTCCACAAAGCGCATAGCATGATAAGGTGTCGTGTTAGACTACCCTTACACTTTCAATTTTTCCCACAAGAGTTTTTCCATGTAACTTTGGAGTATTCTCTTGTGTTGATTTGCTTGTGTGATTGTGAGTACATTGCTTGATTCTACTCTATGTGTTTCTGCGAGCTCCTAACAAAGCGCTCGTGTTTTTAGAAAATGTGAGAGGGGATAGGGGAGATCTGACACTCTTCAGTTAGAAGAGATGACTAGATATCCTAATTCTTGACTCTCCTCATAATTTGGACCATCTGGATGGCTTGGGATGGTTGGGTAGTGTGGCTAGTGGATCTGATCAGTCTCTCTTTCTTTTTTTACCTTCTCGTTCTCTCCCTTAATTTTTCTCTCCTCTCGCTTTCTCCCCTCCCTTGGGCCTCAAAGTGCTCTCTTCGAAATGGAGAGGAAGTCTCCTTGATGTGCAAATGATAGGCACATTGGGATTCAGGTTTGTCATGTGAAGGCAAAATAACTGATTTTGTTTCTCATTCTTTTAAAAATGATGAATATCTCTTGAGTGATCAAGATAATGTCATGGATTCGTCTCTTTATAACAAAAGCATTTTATAAAGGAGAAACAAAATTTTCTCATTATTTATAATTCTGTTAACAATAATCTTTTCTATAACTTTTTACGTGATGTTACAAATGGAAAAACGCATCAAGTTGCTTTTTGGACTTGGTTATTAGAGTGATATTCATATCATTCATCTCCTCAAGGATATGTCCTGTCGAGAAAAAAATGCTTTAACCATATTAGTAATGGCTGGCCCCACTATGCGCCAACATTTCTAGCTAAAGATGCTATGGAAGCATCCGGTTCAGAGGCCTTAAAGGTGCTAATCCAAAAGATGGCCTCTTTAATTTCATAAGCAGGCCTCTCTGTATGCCTACAATTATCCAATCAACTTGCCTTTTGGAGCTTGCCCCATCCACATGGTGGCTTAGAAAATCAAGGCCCTGATCAGTACACGTACGGCCAACACAAATTTTTTGGTCCTCGCATACGGAAAGGCATGCACATCATAGTTAACTATTACAGTGATTTGATGCATGACCCTTCTTAATTCCTCTCTTTAGTTAGACTTGCATTATAACAATGAGTAGTAAGGATGAAACCGTGTGCATGCAGAATCCATACGTGTTGTCAGCCTATACTTGTGGGTCTAGCAGTGGATCAGCAATTGCGGTGGCTGCGAATCTGGTGACAGTGTCATTAGGCACAGAGACAGATGGTTCGATCATCTGCCCCTCCAGTTTCAATTCAGTGGTAGGGATAAAACCCACGGTGGGCCTCACCAGTCGAAGTGGGGTCATCCCAATTTCTCAAAGGCAGGATACAGTAGGGTAAGAGATGTTCACCTAAAGCTCGAATGCCATTCAAAATTGGTTCCTCTACAAATGTAAAATAAGGTTGTTCTACAACTGTTGAATGTGGGTCCAACCATGGTGTTTGTATGACATCCAACTCGTCCAACAAGATCACCACAACATGAAAGTCGGATGCCCTAAGAATCAGGCCAATCTAAGCATCACATAAGCCACCATGTGAATTTGAAAGTTTTTGGGTGGTTGTTCACCGTTTTTTATCGCGTGGCCAGATTTTTGGTCTATCTGATCATCATGGTGGAAATCACCTGGTGCATGGTTTGTATGGCATCGACACATCACAGTGGGCCAAAAACTGGTACTTAAATAAGTTTTACATGCACTTGAATAATATGCGGAACCAGCCTCATATTTCCATGACAATTTTTTCTTGTTGGTTCATGAAAGGCTATATTTAACCTATGATGCATAACAATCATTGGTTATAATTGTTATCTCACGTTCAATTTTTTATCTATTGATTAATCTTTTATTTTAATTTTTATTTTTTCATGTTTCCTTAAAATACACCTGGTGGTATTATGATAGGACATTTTTGGACTTTAACCGTTGGATTCTTCATTCAATCACCATACTGTTTCCAAGATTATTCTCATGGTGGATACAGAGCAAGCAAGAAACTCTCTTATTGAAATGTTTCACCCCTTTGATTATTCAATGGAAAAGGAGACTTTCCATATTGACAGGAAAATAGTCAAATGATAAAGGATTAAAATGTTCTAACAAAAAATTCTCAATTTTTGGATATGCTCCATCCAAGATACTTCCCATCATGAAAATAGTTTTATGGTTGAAGGATGACCGCAGATAGAAGGGCTAAAGTTTGGAAAGTTCGTATCGATATGGAGAGATGTTTTCTAGAGAAATTGCAGTTCTATTCTATCATGGTAATTAGAAAAAATGGGTGTATTTGGCGTACACCTCTTTTGAATCATTTTTAACTTGGATGAGAATGTGGGAATGTAAGTGGTAGCCCTTAGTATTTGAATCAATCATTTGCCAAAAATTAAGTAGGGTGCTTTTGGTGGGGGCACATTAATTATGGATTTGGCATACATGTATGCCAATTTAAGGATACGATGCTTGGGTTCCTTATAGACAGTGCACTGTCCAAAATTACAATGTTGTAATAGATGGTTGGATGGAATTGCATCATTAACAAGGGTGTATGTTAATAGTTGGTGCACTATTCAAGTAGCCAACATTAATGGAATTGCATTCCATGTGCACGGTGGACGTGCGAATGTGTTGGGCCTCCATTCATGTTAAATGTACTACAATCTTCATATTTTTTCACAGAAACTTATGATGATCAGCTTCCTTCATGTGGCAGTCCCATCTGTAGGACAGTATCGGACGCAGTCTATGTACTGGATGCTATCGTCGGGTTTGACCCAAGAGACGCAGAGGCAACTGGGAAAGCATCAAAGTTTATTCCATACGGTGGCTACACTCAATTTCTCAAGGAAGATGGGCTCAAAGGAAAGAGACTAGGGATTGTGAGGAAACCATTCTTCGAATTCCTTTCAGAACCTGCGATCAAACAAACTTTTGAGGAGCATCTCAATACACTAAGGTATAAGAGCCAAAACTCTCACTTGCATTTGCACTTGTTTAGATACTTATTTTGGGAAATTACCACAACAAGGTCCTTTTATTTTAAAGGTGGGATCACACCACTTACAACTTTGTTGATCATTGAAATATAAAATTTACATATAATTCAAGAAGGAATAATTAAAAGGCATGCCACGCCTATCCTATACCCTGAAAAAGCCAACTCAACAAGATTTACAGCAGGAGGCTCCCATAAAAGAAAAAATAAAAAAAAGTAAAACTCAAAACAAAAGATCTGTAGCAACTAAATAGACTCCCTACAGTAGGCATTGCAGCCCATCATACAGACAACTTCCAAAAATCAGACTTCTACCGCAGCCCAACTACAACAGCAAACCACACCATCATCCAACTCCCACAGCGGCCCACCTCCCACAGCAGCCCAAGACATCAGCAAACCAAAAGCCTTTGGGCTGCAACAAGGCCAACCATAGCAGCCCCTTGATATTTAAAACAGGGCACACTGAAGGTCATAACCAAAAAGGTTAAAAGGCAACAGGCATAACACACATCTCACAATACATAAATACAAAAGCACATCCCCAAAAGCAGGCTACCTGAAGAACCACCTACTCAAAGCCTGCTTGATGGGGACTAGCAGAAAAACTGGACCAGTAGTCGATGCACCCAAAGAAACTCCATAGGGCAGCTAATGCATCCGCCAAACAACTAGCTAATGTTCCTGCCAAGCAACCTGGACTCAGAAACCAAGCGATGATAGCCTCCCCACCATGCAGCGAGCATAATCCGGGCCATCAGCTGAACTTGCAATTCTTGCACTATCCCAACACACAGGGATGTCCAAAGGACGAGGGGACAGATAGAAGAACCAGCACCGACTCCTGGCTTGTCCATGATGATGCAACCTCTTGTTTCCCGGGGAAGATCGCAGCGGCTTCCTATAATTTTGTCCACTTCACCTTTTCTTCCAATGCGGGCTAAGCTATCCGCCAATGAATTACATTCTCTGAAAACATGACTAAGTTGATATTGAATGCATGAGAGCTCTATTTGTATTCCACGCACCACGTACCATATCCTTCAATGGAGGCTCGACTGAGCATTTCTCACACAATCTATTACTGCCTTGGAGTCTGGTTCTACTATCAACTTCTGAAAGCCAGGGGTTTTGTAGAGGTTGATTCGATCTAGCATCGCTCAGGCTTCTGCCATATTGTTAGTGTCCTGACCATAGTAATGGTGGAAAGCAAATATTATGTTTCTTCTGTGGTCTTGGCACATTCTTCCTCCTCCTCCCTCACTTGGATTTGCTCGAGAGAAACCGTGCACATTGAGTTTGACCCAACCTTCCTCTGGTGGCCACCACTTTAGGATCTTCGGATTCTTTCGCTTTTTTGGATAGGCACCTATCCGGCGGTAAAAATTTCGGCTGCACCATAAGAAGGGATTTACTATCATCTGGTATCAGTCTTACAATATCTGTTAACTAGTTTGAAATCTTGGTTGTCACTAGATCTACTTGGATTGGTTTGTCTTTGTACCTTTTAAGGTTTTTAGCAAGCCAGATTTCCCATACGATTACACTTGGGGTGATCATTCTTGGGGCGATTACTCTCAAACATTTAAACTTCGATGAATTGCTAGAGATGCTGGACCATGTCCTAATTCTTTGAGCCAGAGTTAGATTGTGCCGCTCTTGAATTTTAAACTTTTTGCTAAAGGTGGACCATGTCTTTTTTGTAAGATGTCCTTCATTAAAAAGGTGATTTATTGTTTCTTCTGTTGCTTCTATATGTCGATCTTCCACACTCTATTGTCAGTTGTCTGCATTTCCCATGTTGATTGGAATACTTGCAGTTGCCATTGAAATCTTCTATTGGACATCCATTGCTACTAGTATCTGTTGATTGTTTGCGCACTGTCAGTGAACTCCTCCGTTCACCGGGGTGGCTAACCTGGCAAAGCCTTCGGGAGCCTCTTTTAGCTGAACAATTATCGCTTGAGGGTTGCTGCTCTCCTTTGAATGTTGAGTACATCCTGATCCAGGATGAATTTTGCATTAGCTACTCCCTCGGCATCATTTTAAAATTGATCAGAAGGGGGTTGAAAATGCAGATGTATGCCTGTACAACATTTGCACTTGGAGGCAATCTGAATCCTTATTCTTTGGAATGAGTTTTCTATTAGAATTACTCCATGATAGACCTTCTAGAGAATAAAAGACACCTTTGGAGGGATTAGTTTGAACCATGTCCATCTTCCCCATTCTTAATTTGGTTGTTTCTTTCTTGTGAGGTTCATGTTGACTTTTTTGTGAAATTCCTAGAGGTGGATGCATCCCATATACTGCATCCTCATAGAAGTTCATCTTGATGATCAGATAAGGATATCCCGCTTCCCTTGATTCTTTCTACTATAACACTTGGGACAAGATCTACTAGAGATTCCAGGTTCCATCTCTCTGATCGTCCTATAAATCTTTCACTTGTGCCAATGCTAGTGTTTTTGGCACCGTAACTCCTGTGCTATGATCAGACCATTCCCAAGCCAATTTTGATTCAGAAGTTAAGTGCACCTCTGTCGACCATCCACCTTGTGTTTCAAATGGTAAAAGACAGGAGCCAAGCAATCTTCCTCCAAATCTTGTTTCCTATCTGACTAGTGCTTTCTTGGTTACATAAGTATTTACAGGGGTACATTCTCTGCATGTACTCTGCCCATCAAGACTCCCCTTGACTATGGAATGACACATCTTAATCCTTAGGCTCTGTATCACTTCTTTGAGGTGCCTAACGGCCAGCCCCCCTTCCTTTTTAGGCAGACATATCCTTCCCCAACCAACCTAGTACGATTTCTTCTTTTTGGATTCTATTTCTTCCCATAGAAAGTCTGCAAAATTAGCTTCAACTTTTTTAATATATGGATATTGGGATGTTGATGTCTGACATTGTGTGGATAGGATAGCTTGATAATACTGATAAGCAACATCAATAAGACTTCCCTTCCTTGTATATCGTAGAATTTCGTTAATATTTCTCCATATATATCACATTGTACATCTATATAAATCCCATTTTCGGGTAAATCTAATACAGAAAATCTCAAGGAGAATTCTCCATATTCTTATGTTATCAAATACGTGCTTGATGAGCGTCAGTCTACTTGCTTAAGGGTCATTGCCTTCCATCTTGCTATTTTGCCTGTCATCTTCCGAAGAAGGTGGTGAAAATTAATAGATTTAAGGCTTTTGTCATGGGGACCCCAAGGTACATCATCAAAACTTTGCTTATCTAAACTCCATGATTTGTTAAATCATTTGAATGCAGTTTGAGAGTGCCTTGGCCGAAGTACAGAAGCAGCTCTTTCCCTCGTTGATTCTTTTCCCGAGACTAATTCTCTCATATTTTGAGAGGAATGTCTTCATGTTCTGCAAGGATGACTTCCCACCATTTGTGAATAACAATGTACCCGCGTATAGGAGATGTGTAATACTGGGGTAGGCTCGATGAACTTAATATGGCAGACATACTGCTCTTTGACTCTGAGGATGAATGCCCCTGCTCAACACTTCCGATGATAGTAAAATATAGCTGGTGAAAGTGGATCGTGTTGGTGCAATCCCCTTGAAGGTTGAAAGAACCCTATCATTTTTCCATTGAGAAGGATTGATAACCATGTACCTTTCCAACACTTTTCCACCACTTCAACCCATTCCGGATCGAATCCAAACCAAAGAAGCAACATAGATATATATAATCCCATTCCATCCCATTATATGCTTTCTCCATGTCTTGTTTGAAAATTACATTTCCCCCTCTAACCTTCTTATCAATCTCATTCATCATCTCATTTGCTAGTGCAATATTTTCTACTGTTTCGACCTTTGACAAATGTGCTCTCTAGAGATTAGCTTAGGGAGGCTCATGGCGAGCCTGTTTGCCACAATTTTGGAGAAGATTTTGTATACGTAATTACAAAGGCTAATGGGAGGAATTCCTAGGGAGGAGACATATTTGGGTGCTTCCCAACCCCTTGGGGAAAAAGCAAATGGAAAGGAAATCACATGTTACTTCTATACATCTGAACCCATCGTATCCCAACATGTGTTGAAAAAACTAGTAGGGTTACCATCCGGACGGGGAGGACTATTGGCAGGATGGAAATGGTTGTAGCTTTAACCTCATCCATATTCGGGACACCTTAAATCTGCATTGTCCTGGTTGGAAACTAAATGAGGGATACTGTTAGGAATGTTCCATTCTCTTGGATTCCTTTTATATTTATAAAGATCGTTATAAAATCTAACCATTTTAGCCTTAATGT
The DNA here is from genome assembly GCA_003013855.2 of Liriodendron chinense. Lineage (NCBI taxonomy): Eukaryota > Viridiplantae > Streptophyta > Magnoliopsida > Magnoliales > Magnoliaceae > Liriodendron > Liriodendron chinense. The sequence continues at coordinate 3,326,923 of ML058512.1, read as the reverse complement.
TAGCTTGATTTATGATTTTATCTCCTGACTCTATTGTAATGTGATTAACGGTTGTCTGTCATCTTCTTTCTATCACTGAATCATGAAAAAAAATTGTGTTCCGGTCGCCTTCCACCAACCACTTGTTCCGATTTTTTTTTTTTTTCTAGAATATTTCTTATTGAAGAAGTGTCATCGCCAATTTTGATTTAGAGTTCTCCAATGCTAACCTATCTTGCTTCGACTCTGGTGATTGGAGGGCATGCTTCGCTCTGATGACTGCATCTTTAGCTTCTTAGACATTTTGAAACACATTACCACAACAAGATCCTTATTTGGACTTTCCTCTATATAATATGCCCCGTAGTAAACAAAATCTTCACAGAAAAAAGTGCTTGTTATTAAAAGTTTTTTAATTTTTTAAGAGTTAAGAGGTAGTAGTTTTCTCTATTTTTGTTTACTAAAAATATTTGATTGATAATCAATATCTTATATAGACACCTCTTTTTAAGTCATTTACATGAATGATGATGCTTCATCATGATTACTTCTAATACATGCTTCGCCTTTGCAACACTTGTGTCCAAACAAGGATGTCTACTTTCACAATTAGGACTATAAAATAACTTAAGAAGAGTTGTCTATATAAGAATCGGTCCAGCTAGTTTAAAATCCATCAATCGCAAGTAGGGTTGTTGACCACTATAACTGCATTTCTTCTAGTTTAGAATTAATTATCCGCGTGTGATTGTGGCATGTGTGGATCGACTCAAATCATAAAAAAATTGGGAGTCACCACTTTTATTGTTATGTGCCCTAAAAATTTGATGTTGATCTTGACTAGTGATCATGTGACCATGGGTCCTTTGTAGGCATAATTAATGTGGATTTATTATAACTGTTTATATATTCTTTGTTTAAAGGGACAATGGTGCTTGGGAACTTGAGTTTGAGCATGAGGTCCACTATCCAAAAGGGGCGATTGTGTTCCATGGATCTTAATACCCTATTAGTTGATGTCTATCTTGCATATTTTTGGATGAGCTTATGGTTATTATTATGTGGTCATCCCATGTGAAAGGACCAAGAACAAGTTAGGATGGAAAGTTTGATCAACCATGAAACTCAACGACGAGTTGGTGCCTTTGCCCCACCCGCATAGGAGTGTGAGTGTTCATGAATAAAGAATCTTCTTATTAGAACCTTCAGACATTTTCATTTGAGGAATACTAAAGGTATCAAGATCAAGAAACCCATCATTCTTGGTCCGGATTGACCTGTGTACATGATAGCTTTAACTAATCCTTAAACTTGAAGAAATATTAGGAGTTCAACTTCTTAGTGAAATGTTCTTTGGCCATCCTTGCAATGTTACTTTAATTAATGGCTCATATGGGGGTGTAGTTAGGTGCATGCATTAGAATATGATTGAGGTCCATATGATAGGAATGCACTTGTTTCCTAGGAATAATTTTATAGATAAAATCTTGGTGACTAGACCATCCATCAAGTTGTTTCTCAGATAGCCTTAAAAGTTAAATTATTTTAAACATTTTATTGATGTTTTCAACCGTTAATCTTTCATTTCAACCAATAAAAATGTTTTAGTTGCACTTGATGGAACAATGTTGAATGCCCGTTTTTAGGAGATGGATTGGGTAAATTTGAGTACATGGATATGCACAATCACTAATTGTAGATATAGTAGGGCATATACTAAAGTTTGTAGGAAGAGGAGGATCATAACTAGTGTTTCCAAAAAGACCCAACTCTTCCTTATATATAGATCCTATCCTATAGGGAGTGAAAAGATAGCCTTAAAGAAAAAGTGAAGAAGAAGAAGAAGAAGAAGGAGAGAGAGAGAGAGAGAGAGAGAGAGAGAGAGAGAGAGAGAGAGAGAGAGAGAGAGAGAGAGACTTCTCTCTTTTCTACTCCTAACAACAACATATTTACACATGTGGGTATGGAGGAGATTCAGACAATGATGATGACAGGGGGTTGCTTTGGAGGTTTCCAGTGCTAGAATTGAAGAAGTTGAAGAAGTTGGCCCCAGTTTTGGTTTTGGAGCTGCCTATGGTGTTAGTCTCAATGATGGTCTCCTCAGAGGTTGTTCGCCAACCCCAAGTGCAAGGTTGCGATGTAGTAATAATTTGGTTGAGATTGAGATTGTCCTCATGGATTATATAGGAATTCACAAAACTTCTTAAGACAACCTAAATTGAAATCAAATTAAGAAAACTAAATCTGAAAATCTGTTTATATGAGCAATGAAAACTGTAAACTAAGGAAGATGAATTCAATGATTTAAAAGCAATAAAGCACCAAGGATCCACTTATAATCATCTCCACTTATAATCATCCTTAATGCATAATCCAACTAGGTTTCTCAATTACACAACTAGAATCAGAATCCAATCCGATCTAGCTGGGACATGGAGCGGCTATTACATTAAAAACAGTCTAAAAGAGATGTTGTTCATTAACATGATTCCCTCAATTCAGGTTAGGCATTGGGCACACTCAATTACATAGGCCAATCCTATTTTCAATGGGTTAAGATCATAACTATGATAATCATTAAATCCCGTCACTAGATTCAACTAATATCATAATCTGAACTTGAATCAAATCACAATCATATTCAAACACATATCTCAGAATTCTTCAAAAGATAGAGATTTAGTTTGAATAGTTCCCATATTAAGATCTAAGTTCTAGAGCATAGTGAATTCGATTCCTCAAAGCGTACATGTTTAGATCTTGTAAAACAATTAAGAATCTAAGCTTAAATCTTTTAAGCATCACATGAAACCGGAGACATCAAGAGATCAAGGAAAAACTAAACTTAAAACTTCATTCAAACATGAAACAAACCATTGTTCAACTTTAAATTTAAAATTGAAATCTAAACTTAAATTAAAGCATTAAGAATAACTACAAGCTTCACCTCTTAGCCCTAGCTAAGAGGTCTAGCCAACCATGGAGATGATTAAACTAGAACAGAATAAAAATAACTAAGCAAAACATGAAGAAAACTAGAGAAACCCTAGGTAGAAGGAGTTGCAGATCTCCCAATTCGTGATTCTCCACCTCCCACTTCTTCTCACTCTTCTAGCATGACTTAAGAACGTAGTAGAGGTGTCCTTTTATAACAAAGATCCACTACCGACTTAGAATCTTCGAGAACTGAATAAGTCCTTACGTAGTTTGGGTGGTTGTTGACCGGTCGGAGCCCCTGGTTGACCAGTCGGAGTTCATTGCAGCAACAAACATAAAATATTTTTAAATCTGGGTGCACAGTCGATCGGTCTGCCGACTGGTCGGAGCTTTTGGTTGACCAGTCGGACGACCGGTCAATAATGGACCTTTTTTGTCCAGCAAGGTCAGAAAAAAATCACCTTCCAAATTGAATTTCAGACCGGTCAGTTGACCAGTCAACGACCATGGTCGACCGGTCGGACAATGTATTTTTTTCTGCATTTCTTTTCTTTCTTCTTTTCAGTCTCCTTTGCTTCTTTCTTTCACCTCTTGACTCTTATTTTATTGATCTTCAAAGCATTCAAAGTGACTCTTTTGACATCAAATTAGTGAAGTCTCTCTCCCATTCTTATAATCACAAAAACATGTATTAGATGAGTCTTTAAACATACAAACTATGCATAATGAGTGATGAATTGGGGTTAGAATATGCACAATTCATAGCTTGACAAAGGTGCGGGCTTAGGTGTTGGCATTCTAAGACTACAGTTTGGATTTGGACTTAGAGCTGGATGTGGGATTGATTTAGGATTTGGTTATGCCATGAGAAGGGGCATTGCAAATGATGAGAGTAAAAAACACATGAATGTGGGGAAGTTATTCCGTGGGACAGTAAACGCCCCATCTTAGGATGAGATATCTGTCTTTATGAATGTGCTTGTCATAAATTAACTTCAAAAGAGACTGACAAGTAGAGATTATGAAGTGAGCTTAAAATACAATGTGAATCTTTGTATTTTTACTTATATATGCCATGCTTAATGATGGTTACAATATTATTAATTTTAGCATGTCTCCGTGCATGCATTATTCATGGATGCATGAGGTTGTATGATACGTGTACGATAATCCAGCTCGCTCTTAATGATCCTTGATTGCTACCTCCCAAGGGGTGCAATAATTGCATAACAAAAGAGATGTTTACACATGTGGGGTCCACCTGTTGGCCGGCTCTCGTGTGCACACCCATATCCTTATTGTGGAGTTGTGCATGGGCATCTCACTCAACTCTTATCTATAATAGATTTAGTAGAGATCCTTCTTTAGAGGATTGACATCAAGCTATTACATCTTTTTATTTTAATTTTTTTAAGGTAAGTTTTTTTTATTACCAATCGAGATGAGTGAAGCTGATGTAGGGGAAGAACCTCATGATCGAGGCCGTGGATCACGTACCTTTCTGCAGGATATGGACATGAAGAAAAATAAGAGGAAACTAAGGAATTTTCGATTTTGGAGTTTCAACTAGGAAATTGTTATTCCCATTTTTGAATTTCGGCCCAACTCGTGGGGCCCATCTTGATCATTTATGATGATCTGTTACATCCATTTTGTAGAGCACTCGACGTCGAGAAAACTCAATACGTTTCAAGTTGATCCGAGTTACGGATTGATCGTGGCGTTCAAAATGGTACGAACTATCCAGAAGTTTCGAATTCCGCATACTAAAATTGGAGATGGTCCAGGTGGTCCACTACTACTAATATGGAGAATCTGAGCCGACCATCTTAAAGAGTACGTCGATGTCAGCAAAACCACAAAGTTTTGTGGCAATCAGATATGTGGATTGCTCGTATCAGTGGAAGGAAGACGGTGCCTGACAGGCGTTATACAGTTTGCGCAAATTTTTCTGTTTCTTTTCTAATTGTATTAGGATTCTTTTTTTCCTTTGCAAGCTAGTGTTAAGTACGAATTTAGGGTTTAGTTTATTATTTAAACAAGGTAATTATGTTTTTTTTTCAAGATGGTCGGCTCAAATTCTCCATATCAGTAGTAGTGGGCCACCTGGACCATCTTAGTTTTAGTAGGCGGCATTAGGAACTTTCTGGATAGTTTGTACCATTTTGGACGCAGCGATTAATTCTTAACTCGGATCGATGTGAAACTTATTGGGTTTTCTCGACGTGGATCAGCTTTATAAAATGGACGAAACGGATCATCATAAATGATCAAGATGGGCCCCACGAGTTGGGCCAAAATCCAAAAACGGGAATAACAATTTCTTATTTTGGTTGAAACTCCAAAATCGAAAATTCCTTAGTTTACTCTTATTTTTCTTCCTGTCCATCTCCTGTAGGAAGGTGCGTGATCCATGCCCTTGATCATGGGGTTCTTTCCCTACATCAGAATCCTAAAAGATTATAAAAAGAAAAACAAATCCTAAAAGATTATCTAAGAGGAACAGAATAAAATCCACCTCTAGATAAAGGGAGAGAAATCAAGGAAGCTTAAAAATGCCCACACCTTGAGGTAGGGAGAAATCCAAAAGCACAAAACCTAAGCTAAGGAACCCTACAACCAGCCAGGGAAAATAAAAAGAAGAAAACAAGTAGGAGAGAGAACTATATCCTGCCAAAAATATATGGGTCCAACTTCAAGAAGGAAAGGAGGCAAATAGACGGTGAGAAAATCTGAATAACATTGAGAATCTAAATAAATTTCCTTCTTCTAGAACCCAATAATATTTTTTGCAAATTTCTAGCCTGGAGATATCAACATTCAACTTGTGGATCAATGGATGAACATCCGAAGAGGAAAGGTCTAGATCTTGAATGGTAGAGAGTGAGCTATAGTTATGAATATCAAGGGTTATATATGAGATCCCACTATAACTTAGTTTTGTTAACACAAAAAGGAGAATTTTCAAACAATTTTCTTTAGGTCCTTGCGAAGATGCCTCAAAGATCACTCCCCAATAGTTATTACTAGAAAGGCTAAAATGGAGGAGACCAAGCTTGAAATCTTTAGTGAGAGCATTGGATAAGAACCAACATCGAGTAGGAATAACTCCAGTTTGGCGATATACAGGGAGAGCACTTTGCATTTGGATGAAGGAAGTTGTTGGGATTTAGGCCTACCCAACAAACCCTGATTAACCCAAGGTGTTAGAAATTCGAATCTAACACCACTTGTCAAACCGTGCGCTTTGCAAAAGCACATATAGGAATATGAAAGATGGAACAATCATAGTATAATAATAGAATAACCAAGCGATAATCAAGCAATCACACGATACAAGATATTTTAAGTAGAAAACCCTTGCCGGAAAAAGCCATGGCATAAAGCGACATAGATCCGCTATAATAAAAAAACATTAGAGTTTACACCACTTTCTTCGATTACAGAATTCCCGATGTCCGCTTGTGATGTGCACCCTTGAGAACTCCTTCCCAAGCCTTTACAAGTATTGGAAACCCTCTCTCACCTCGCTAAAACCTTAATCCTAAAAGAGAAAACTCGCAAGAATTGTATTACAAAGCCCTAATGACAAAACGGACTTAAATACTCATACTTACAGAATACTACGTAAGGCTGTCGGCTGTAGCTTCGGTTGGACTAAACTTAACATTCGATCACAAAGCCAGCCAATAAGAACTCCGATTGCAACTGAAAACCTCAAAATCTTCACAGTGTAGAAACTGGAGATTTGCCATAATTAGGTCGCACTGAAGACAACCAAAACTATCTAGCGAAGAAACTAGAATTTCAATTGAAATTGGGATAGACCGAGACAATATTATTCAGTCAGACTAAATATTGCCTCCTTTGCACAATAATTTGGAAGAATCCAAGGCATCTGCACAACAATCTCTACCTTGATTTGCATTCTGCCAAGTGTTCAAAACTCCAAGTATAGAGTTGCGTTGTACTAATACTTCGGTTAAGAACGAATTGTTCCACATGGATTTATGAAGGTAACAATCTAAACCAACTAAGATTAATTAACTAAATTCAAATTTAAGGTAAGGTAATGGATTTTAGAACATAAAATAATTGTAAATTAAGGAAATTCATAAATAAAAAATATTAGAGTGCCAAGGATCCACTTATAATCAACCTACGATGCCAACTTATCAATTCAAGTTGATAACTCAATTGGAATCAAAGTCCTATGTTATTCAATCGAAAGATAAATTCAGTTTGTTGTAGGATAAAATTGGTCGTCGAAAGATACGGTCAGAAAGTGATTAAGAAAAGTCGCGATCAGTCTGTTCAACAACGAACCTTCTCCGTTTATAGTTCATCTCAGATCCCCGAGCAATGCCACCCGATCGAATGCGAGCAGCTTGGCTCGTGGTTGTTGAAAGGGGTCGCATCTCAACATGCGAGCAGCTCGGCTCGTGGTCGTTGAAAGGGGTCGCATCTCAACATGCGAGCAGCTCGGCTCATGGTCGTTGAAAGGGGTCGCATCTCAACATGCGATCAATTACCCCCGAGCCCGAGCATCCCCCGCTCACTAGTACCAGCAGCCCGTATAGGCCAATTTTGGGTTTATCTCAGTTCGTAGCTCTGAACTTCAGGGGATCACCATCAAGGAACGTGATCAACCAGATGTTTAACTGGAGTAGGCCATCTCCTTATCTAGGGATTAATAAGATAAACACTTTATCCCTAGAAATCAGCAGCAATCTTAACGTCTTGCGTAACAGATTGGATCACTTGGATTTGTATAAATAGATGACTCCATAGTGAATAAAGGTACACAATCTCTAAGCTCATCCAGCTTTTTTCTTTCCAGTCATACCTCGTCTGACTTAAGCTTCGGAGGGCCATCGGCTGGACTCCGGCCACCCTTATTTTTTCTTGTGTACTTTCAGGTCTGAAGGAGGGAGCTAGCTTGAAGGAAGGTGGACATCTGAAGGATCCTGTTACTAAATCCGACGTAAACAGATTGGCGCCATCTATGGGAAGTGAGGTCGTCAGGATTAGCCATTCTAATCACTGATCGTGATCTCCCACCATGCCTCCCGAAAAGACGGTTCATCCTTCCACTTCAAGACAGACATTACCTCCGCCTGACATTACTGAACCAGCGCCTAATCTCCCTCAGACTGCTTCGACGGGCATCCCCCAGGGGGAATCTAACGTGCCATCACAAAGCCCATTGTTCGATGTATCCGACAGTTAAGAAGACGTTATGCGTTTCCTCGGAAACACACTTCTAACTCTCAAAGCCGGGTTTCAAGCCTTATCTAATCGGTTTGATCATCACTTTTCGGAACCACAACAGCAACCTCCAAAAGGGCTGCCAGTGCAACCTATACCAGTGGCTTCTAGACATTCTGCGGGTGAGCCACAAACCCAGCCAAATTCTCATCCTTCAAATCGAATGCCACTCGGCAATCAAGTCCCGGTACCCCTTCCACATTCTATACACTCCAGTACTCCCGGTAACAGCAATCTTAGGGGTCTGCTGTCGAAACTTCAAGCTACACCTTACCATGGGAAGGAGATCTCAAAAGAATCCACGATCGTTTCGATAATATGGAATAGCGATATCGGATAAATCGACCACATATTGCTATTGCGTCAATCCATCGATCCGAATCTCCCTTCACCCGCGAGGTCATAGAGGCAACCTTACCTAAGAAATATCGCACGCCTATCATCACTCCGTATACACGCACTAGCGATCCTCTCGAACATCTGGAGAGGTATAAGTCACTTATGGAGCTGGAGGGACATGGTTCATAAATTATGTGTAGGGCTTTTTCCCTAACCCTAAAGGATGCGCGTACATGGTTCCGGGGGCTAAAACCCCGGTCCATCGGGTCCTTCTCTCAGCTATTGGAGCTCTTCCTTTCTCAATTCATGGGAAGCATCCGTACCAAAAAGCCGATATCTCACTTAATGGACTTGAAGCAAGTGCATGGGGAGACGATAAAGGAGTTTACAGTTCGGTTCACTGCAGAAGCCGTCCAGACTGAAGGTTATACCGAAGATAAAGGCCTCATCACCCTTATAGCCGGAATTACAAGCGAAAAATTCAGATTCTCCTTGGATAAGAACCCTCCTAAAACTATGACGGAGTTTCAAGCAAAGGCCCAGAAATACATCAATGCGGAAGAAGTCGCTTTGGCACGTCACGATGTACAAGGCAAGAAGCGTAAGCCTGAGGAGATCTCTCCTCCTGAGAAAAAATACCGACGTGATCGACGGGAACGCTCCCCTAAGAAGCCTTACTCTGGTAAATATCATAATTATACTCCTCTTACCCAATCTCCTGATAAAGTATTAATGGAGATCAAACACAAGCCTTACGTGAAGTGGCCTTCAAAGACAAATCTGATCTTGAAAAAAGAGATAAGAGTAAATTTTGCTATTTCCACAAAGATCATGGGCACAACACCCAAGATTGTATATCTCTGAGAGATCACATTGAAGCTCTTATTCGAAAAGGTCATCTTCGGGATTACGTAGCCCGACATGGTCGGTCACCAAAAGGGAAGGAAGCCTCATCACACCAGAAGAAGTCACCTCAGCATCATACTTCACAAGAAGACGTTGAACCCACTGGTGAGATCCGGACCATCGCCGGAGGACCGGCTTGCGGGGGAGATTCTCAAGCATCAAGAAAAGTATGCACTCGCAAGGCGTCTCAGAAGCCCCAGTATATCTATTGGTTGGAAAAGACGCCCGATGTATCGAATCCCGGCCATCATCCAATCTCCTTTTCTCTTGAAGATGCAGAAGGGATTCATTTCCCTCACAAAGACTCCATTGTGGTCACATTAAAGGTATCAAATTATTTGACTCATCGTATTATGTTGGATACAGGTAGCTCCGCTGACATTCTCTACCTGGAAGCCTTCAATAAAATGGCACTCGCCAGGAGCCTGCTCAAACCGGTCTCAACTCCCCTCGTCGGCTACGGGGGCGAAGTTGTAACACCGGAAGGAAGCATCGACCTTCCAGTTCGAGCATCAAAAGGAGTCGGGGTTATACGGGAAAATCAAAAGGAAGTTCGAGCATGTTACGAGATCGCTGTACAAGATCGGAAGAAGGCCCAGGCAACGCCAGTTATGATGTTACAAGAGATTCATCGGACCCTCTGATAGCTACAACGTTGAACCCAAGAGAGAGCGCTCTTCAATCAGGCACTCCGGGGGAAGAGACAGTCGCAATCCACCTATCTGAAGAAATTTCGTCCAAGAGGGTCTACGTTGGATCTTCTTTAAGCGATATCTTTCGCGAAAATCTGGTTCGTTTTCTCACCGAATACCAAGATGTATTTGCTTGGTCCCATAGTGATATGCCAGGTATCGACCCCAGTGTCATAGTACATCGCTTGAATGTTGATCCGAAGCACAAACCTGTTCACCAGCGTCGACGTGCCTTCACCGCAGAAAGGCAAAATGGTAATTAAAACCGAAGTCGAGAAGTTGCTGACCGTCAATTTCATAGAGGAAGTTGACTACCTGGAATGGGTCGTGAACGTGGTCCTCGTTCGAAAAGCTAATGGCTGCTCGTGAAAAGCGTCGTTGAAAACGACCACCTTACAGATCTTCGAGAAGCCTTCGACTTAATGAGAAAGTATCAGATGAAGCTAAATCCAGAAAAATGTGCATTCGGGGTATCCGCTGGGAAGTTTCTTGGGTTTATGGTCGGCTAACGAGGAATCGAGGCGAACCCCGAGAAAATAGAGGCTTTAATCGAAATGAAGTCTCCGTCCACTCTCAAAGACATCCAACGTCTTGCTAACAAGTTTATTTCGCGTGCCTCTGATAAGTGCCTACCTTTCTTTAAGCTCCTTCGAGCTACCGCCAAAGCCGACTGGGCGTGGACCCCGCAGTGCGAAGAAGCATTTCAACAACTGAAGCAATATATGAGTGCAACCCCCATTTTATCGAAACCTGTTGTTGCACACGAGCAACTTCTTCTTTATTTATCTGTGTCTTCTATGACCATTAATGCCGCATTAAGAAGAGAAGATTCCGGGGTACAAAGGCCCGTTTATTATATTAGTCGAGCAATGGTGGATGCCGAAACTCGATATTCTGATATGGAGAAATTAGCCCTCGCCTTAGTTACGGCCGCTCGAAAACTGCGACCCTATTTCCAAGCCCACGCTATATTTGTGCCAACATATCATCTGTTAAGACAGGTCCTTCAAAAACCTGAAGTTTTGGGGCAATTAACTAAATGGGCGATTGAGATCAGCGAGCACGATATTTCATTCTGCCCAAGAACCGCCATTAAGGATCAAGCCGTGGCCGATTTCATTGCCGAATTCACATATTCCTCCTCCAATGATAACTCTACGACTAGCGACCAGACCCCCTGGTCGCTCTTTGTGGATGGGTTTTCATGGGCCACCGGTAGCGGAGCGGGCTTAATTTTAATTGCTCCTGACGGGTCGCGTTTTCAATATGCTTTATGATTTAACACTCATGTCTTAAACAATGAAGCAGAATATGAGGCTTTGATCGTCGGCCTCGAACTAGCAAACGTTCTCTCGATTCAGAGTTTACTTATTCATAGTGATTCTCAGCTCATAGTCAATCAAGTACTCGGTGAATTCGAGGCGAAAAAAGAGCGGATGGCTTTATACAAATCCCGAGTACTCATCCTGCTCGCAAAGATGAAGAAATATGACATAATTCACATCCCTCATGAGAAGAACAAACTCGCAGATTCTTTGGCAAAGCTAACTTCCGCACCAGAATCTGAATTATTGCAATCTATTCCCATCGAGCATCTTCATGCTCCAAGTATCAGCCAAACAACCTCCGACCAAGTGGTCACGGTATATTCCTCTCCATGTTAGATAGACCCCATCGTCCCTTATCTCAAAGATGGACAACTCCCGGATGATAAAAAATTTGCACGGCAAATCCGTTATCGCGCTATCAGGTATACCTTACAAAACAGAACTCTATTACGTAAGAGCTTTACTTTACCATATTTAAGGTGTCTTCATCTAGAAGAGGTGCATCGTGTTCTTGATGAAATACACCAGGGGGCATGTGGTAACCATCCTAAGGGACGCTCTTTAGCATATAAAGCAATGAGGCAAGGGTATTACTGGCCCACTATGAAGGTGGACGCAATCGAATTTTCAAAAAGATGTGACAAGTGCCAGCGATATTCTCCTATACCTCATGTACTGTCCGAGCAAATGACGCCAATGGATGACCCCTGGCCCTTCGCCCAATGGGGAGTCAATATCATCGGGCCCTTGCCCACTGGGAAAGATCAGAACAGATTTGTAATCGCAGCAGTCGATTATTTCACCAAATGGGTCGAGGCAGAACCATTAACCAAAATCACTGAAAAACAGACCACTAGGTTCATGTGGAGAAATATCATATGCCGTTATGAGCTTCCCCATACTATAATCACCGACAACGGAGACCAATTCGACAACGCCGCGTTCTCAGAATTTTGCAAAAAATGGAAGATACGAAGTGTTCGCACCTCCCTGTATCAACCTCAGGCTAATGGGCAGGTTGAAGTGGTGAATAAGATCATCAAACATCATCTAAAGACCATGCTCGGTGAATGCAAAGGCATGTGGCCAGAACTCCTACCAGAGGTCTTATGGGCCTATAGAACTACGACTCGTACATCAACCAGAGAAACACCTTTCTCATTAGCTTTCGGCATCGACGCAGTGGTCCCAGTCAAAGTCCAAGTACCTTTGTATCGGATCGAGCAGTATGACCCCACTAGTAATCAGGAAGGTCTGAGGCTTCATCTCGACCTCTTGGAAGAACGAAGGGACGCATCCCAACTTCGAGCAGCAGCTTATCAACAGCGTATCACTCGTTATCGTAACGCCAAGGTCCGACCTGGAGCTTTTCAGCTCGGCGATTTGGTCCTTAAACAGAATCTCGGAATTCCTGCTCGCTCGTTGGATCCAAACTGGGAAGGCCCCTACCAAGTTATCAAAATTGTGCGACCAGGCACATATTATCTCGAAGATATGCAGGAAAGGCCTTTACGTCGCCCTTGGCACGTAGAGCACCCTTAAACCTGATATAAACCCAAACAACATTCAAATAAAGATGGATTTTCCTTTTGGTCGCTACTCCACTAGTTGGACTCGAATAGCCCCAAAGGGAATATATGCATTCCCTTGACCAAAACCTCTGCTTTCGGCAGAGTCAAAGCCTCAATCGATAGACTAGTCTATCTCAACACGGACATGGTCATCACGACCCTCGGATTGAGCCTAACTTATTCTTTCATGAGTTAAGTATGCAGGCATTCAACATGCGATCAACAAAGAAAGAAAAGGGAGAGAAGGTACATAACATCAAAAAGATTTCCATTTCATTTGACTAAAACAGTCGAATCCTTTACAAAGGAGGAAAGATACACTTATATTCAAAGAGAAAAAGAGGAGAAGGGGGGTAACTCATAGATCAGTCATTCCTCGTCTGGGGGAGGTTCTCGACTTTCTGCCTCAGGGCCTGCCTCGGGAGCATGTGCAGTGTCTGTAGCCCCTGTGACCTCGTTCTTGGCTGCAGCTCGCTCTCTAGCTGCGACCTCGAAGGCCACTCTCTCGAACTCCTCTACGTTGAATGAGGGAGCAATTTGTTGCATAACCCTGACCACAAAGTCGCAACCAGCGATATACGCCTCATAACGCTCCTCGTCGTAGAGTTGAGAGGTTCGGAACTCTAGAACCGCACGAGGACCTTCTTCAGATATCATCTTGACAAGGGCCACTCTTTCCTCCTCCCAGTGAATGGAATCGTCCTTCAGCTGAGCGAGAGTTTTCTCAGCATCTTCAAGCCGAGTCCGACATTCCTTGAGCCGCTCCTCGAGGGAGATCTTATCCTGACGAAAGATCTCCTTCTCCTTCTCACTCTTGGTATGAACTTCTTGAAGCCTCGCGAAATTAAGGTCCAATGACTGATAACGATCAGTTAGAGCTTGAACCATGGCGATGAGGATTTGCTTCTCCTCATTTATCTTCACGATTGGGCTTCTTGGGATTTTATTATGCGGTCCCTTCCCTGGATCTTGCCCTCCATCGCCTTCTTCTTCTTCTCCCCATCATCGACGATGCGACGGGCATCATCGATGTCACGCCTTATTCGCAACGTGAGGTCCAGACTATGCTAAAACAAGAAAGAAAAATTAGAGGCAGTCTATCAGATGAACTATTCAAAGAAGAAAGAAAGATGGAGAAAAGGTTGTCACCTGAACTAATCTCACTTGAATGTCGGTGGAGAGAGCCTCTGGACTTAGTTTAGGGAGGCCCCCAAAGGAGTTGGGGGCAATGTTTTCGAATATAAACTTGCATATTAGATGCAAGTGCGGTGGGATGACGTAGAATCCCAACCCTGAAGGTTGGGCTACGACCATCTCGCAAGAGCCTGCCTCGCGAGCATTCGCGGGCCCTGAGGCAGGTGTGGTTGATTCGCGAGCAGCATTAGGCTCGCATGACACCTCTCTCGGAGGAAGACTTGGCTTCGTCCGATCGCCTTTTGGTGAGTTATCGATGCCCTCGATTATTGGCTGATTACGGGAGCCAGCCCGAGGGGTCGCAACAGTAGGAGGGGTCACAGCAACATCCTCTTGAGGAACATTACCCGGTTGTGAGCCGCGAGCAGGTCCCTCTGGTTGAGCGGGCGCAGCTGAAGGACTAGCCACTGACTTCTTTTGCCTCTTCGAGGTCGTGCCCCTTAAACGGGGAAGCACCCCCAGCGCACCCCTTTTGTCTCCGGCGTTCACCATCTCTTCTTGGGAGATTAGACCCGCGACAGAGAGGTAGCGAGGTTCCAAGGCAGCGTTAACGTTGCGGGCAGCTACTGAGAGCTTGAAAACCTTAATGAGCTTCTCGTTGAGCCGTCCTCGCAAGTTCGGCCTAGCCCCAATCGGAATACTTGCGAGAAGAAGAGGAAGGCAAGTTAGTTGAAGCAACACAAGACTTAATTTTCTCCGTGCAAAGGGGTAAGGAATCAACCCACCTTCGCCAAAGAAGCGGTTAACATTGTGGCTCTTGGGGTCGGAGCCCACATCAGACTCCCAGTTGCCGAAAGTGTAGAACCATTTTTTCCTCCACCCGGGGTAATTGAAGGATGGGTTCCCCAGGATAAAGTTATCCCGGTGCCAGAAGCAAAGGTAGTACCAACCCTCGCTGGCTGGGGCCTTTTTCAGTTGGTACATCCTCAATAATTCCTCAGCGGTTAGGTCCTCGTTACCCGCTTGTTTCCAGAGGACAAAGGCGCTTATAAGCACCCTCTAGCCATTTACAATAAGTTGGTTGGGGGCAATCTTATAAGTACGGAGGAAATTCCGGATGAAGGGATGAAGGGGAAGACGCACGCCAAGCCGGAAAAAATATTCATAAAAAGCTACGCAGCCCGGCGACGGGGCATCAACGGTCTCTCCTCTTCCTGGTAGCCTTAAAATGACAGAGTCTGGAATCCGATACCTCCCTCGTAAGTTCACGAGTTGCTCTTCCGTCATTATAGATGGATAACCAACGGCAGAATATCTCCCCACCGGTACTCGAGCGTTGTTCGACTCAGAAGAATCAGGAGTATCATCTCCTAGAGGAATGATTTCTTCATCAGAAACCCCCACCATTGTAAAGAAATAAGAAGAAAAGAAAGAAAAAGGAAAGGCAAAAGAAGGGATACCTCTGTGAAGAGGTTTACACCAGAGACAGAAGGAGAGATGAAGAAGGGTTTACTAGAACTCTACGGCAAAAATTCAAAAATGGGGTAATCTCCGTAGATCTGATATTTATACGCAATCATTCCGTTTGATTCGGGTGACACGCGGCGGCCTCTCATCTGGTATGACAGTCGAACGGGCATGAGCATTAAATTTAGAGGCACGTGGCGAGCGCCGCTTCTCCTCTCCCGGCCGAAAAGCTGCGGAAAGCTGGCAGTCATAAATGCAGGGTCACTCCGGATGATTCACGTATGAATTCTCCTCCAACAGGCAGTTACATATACAAACAAAATCCTTGGCGTAGCTTCTCAACGCTAAGGATTTGGGGGGCATCTGTTGTAGGATAAAATTGGTCGTCGAAAGATACGGTCAAAAAGTGATTAAGTGAAGTCGCGATCAGTCTGTTCAACAGCGAACCTTCTCCGTTTATAGTTCATCTCAGATCCCCGAGCAATGCCACCCGATCGAATGCGAGCAGCTCGGCTCGTGGTCGTTGAAAGGGGTCGCATCTCAACATGCGAGCAGCTCGGCTCGTGGTCGTTGAAAGGGGTTGCATCTCAACATGCGAGCAATTACCCCCGAGCCCGAGCATCCCCCGCTTCACTAGTACCAGTAGCTCGTATAGGCCGGTTTTGGGTTTATCTCCGTTCGTAGCTCTGAACTTCAGGGGATCACCATCAAGGAACGTGATCAACCAGATGTTTAACTGGAGTAGGCCATCTCCTTATCTAGGGGTTAATAAGATAAATACTTTATCCCCATAAATCAGCAGCAATCTTAACGTCTTGCGTAACAGATTGGATCACCTGGATTTGTATAAATAGATGACTCCACAGTGAATAAAGGTTCACAATCTCTAAGCTCATATCCAGCTTTTTTCTTTCCAGTCATACCTCGTCTGACTTAAGCTTCGAAGGGCCATCGGTTGGACGCCGGCCACCCTTAGTTTTTCTTGTGTTCTTTCAGGTCTAAAGGAGGGAGCTAGCTTGAAGGAAGGTGGACATCTGGAGGATCCTGTTACTAAATCCGACGTAAACACAGTAAACCACTTTAGAAGAGTAGTTCTGATCAAAATCTGAACTTCCAATTTATAGAAAACTCAAAGCATTCAACATATACGGAAATTACAATGAATCTAGGGCTTCTAGAAATTAAATTTCATAAAATCAATTTGATTAATTTTAGAAATTCACAAGCATCCCATGTATAACAAACACAAGATATCTTAGAATACTCTAAAACTATCAAATTTATTCAAACTATTCTTTGAAAATTTGACATTAATGATCAATGAATTAAATATACTA
The DNA here is from genome assembly GCA_003013855.2 of Liriodendron chinense. NCBI lineage: Eukaryota > Viridiplantae > Streptophyta > Magnoliopsida > Magnoliales > Magnoliaceae > Liriodendron > Liriodendron chinense. The sequence goes on along the minus strand of ML058512.1, from coordinate 3,309,965 downwards.
GAACATCATAGATGACTACAAGTTTTGCCTCTTAGCCCTAGCTAAAAACTAAAAACTAAAAAAACTAGAGAACTTAGAAAACTCGAAAAACTTAATGTAGCTTCACTTTGAATCTCTCTTGCTCCTTAACTTCTAGGACTCCCCAGGGATGATTTAGACGTGTGAAGGAATCCTCTTTATATAGGAAAAATTGAGCACCGCCTTAAGATTATATAAGAAAATTTGCACCAACGTCACCGATTGGTCGGTTGAAGTTGGGCGTCGGCCGGCCAATTAGGTAGTTATCTTTACAGCAACTGATTTTCAAATTTTGTGTATCAGATCGGCCAGTTGATCAAATTTGTCGACCGATCGAAATCATCAAAATCTATCCAGCAACTTCAGGCCAGAAATCTAATTTTCTACAAAGCTCTCGACCTATCAACCTTATCGATTGGCTGGCCCAAATGAGTGGCGACCGACCGAATAGGCTAGTCGATAGGCCAGAATTTACTGTCTTTCTGCACTTTGATCTTTCGCTTTTAGATCTTTGGTGACATGATTCTTCCACTCTTTACTCACTTGAGACTTGTTCTTCTAAGCATTCTTCGTTGTCCTAATTCACATGATTTCCTTTGGTTATCTCTCTTTTACCTGTAAACATGAAAACATGCATAAGTTAGTCCATTTAATAGTGTAATCCATGTAAATATGCTATGGAATTAGGGATTAATATGCACAATTCAGAGCTCAAAACCCCCCCTCCCCCCCAGCATTTTTCCAGTCTCGAGCAAAACATCTGAAGAAAACTTTCAAATTCCAAATCCTAACCTCCTTTAGAAGAACAAATATATCTCAAGGTATATGGAAAACAGAGTTCAGAGGTGCTAGTAGAGAAACGTTTTTTAGCCTAAATGATAGTGTAACTAATAGGCAATCCAATTGAGTTCTAAATTAACAATCCATCCATAAAATCAATGCAAACATCAAGATCCAGAGTGTTCAATGAATTCTAACTCAATTAATCAATAATGATGAGCTTCCATCATAATATTAACATTGACAATCTCTCCGTAGTGGTAGATCGACATAAGCCTAAACTAGAACTTGCCTTATTATTCAATGAGGATTTCCAGCTTTTGATTTTTCATCGACGACTTTTAAACTAATCTCATTCCTTTTGGCGGTCATAGGTAGCCCTTTTCAATACCACTGTTTTTTTTAGCTGATTTCTTCTTTTCTGTTTTCAATTCTCTAGTCAATTCTTCATTCACCCTTTCTCTTTCTTTTTTAATACTCTTTTTTTTGTTCTTTTTTTTCTCTCTTGAACATGATGGACAAGCTCCCCAGTCTTGGTTCCTAGCACTTTCTAAGTAATCATCATGTTAAATATTATAGTTTCAAACTCATCAACGTAAGTTAAAGGTGTAAGGTGAATTCTTGGCTCAATCGATGTTTGAATGTTTTATTGATTTAATTCATGAAGGGGACTCTTCTAATTACCAATAATCAACTAGTTTCTAAGCTTTCAAAAATCTGCATAACTATGTATCTCATCATCTCTCAACCACATATTTTCAGATACATAGAAATTCAAGCTTTCAAAGATAGTTTAAAAATCTAAAAATTTGAAGATTTTTTAAAAAATTATGTTCGAAATTTACAAAATACTGAGAAATTTTGCAAGAATTTAACCCCCAACCTAAATTTTACATTGTCCTTAATGTATAAGATATGCAATAAACCATAATATGAGAGCACAGGGTTTTCAATCTTAACGGCCCCATGTGGATAAACAGTTTTAACAAGGAAATGGTTGGTCCAACGAGATCTCAATTTGCCTGAAAATAAGTGAAACCTCCAAATCTCCACAGCATAAAAACTGAAGATTTTTCATAATTCGGTCACATTGAGCCCCTGCTCGGTCCGACCAAAGACAACCAAAACTGTGCAATGAGGAAACCAAAATTCGATTGGACGGAACCAATATTCGGTCAGACCGAATGTTGCCTCCTTTACATAATAAATTGGCATAATCCATGCACAACAAAATTAGGGAGATTCCAAGCAACTAATAAACTATCAGGAACCTAGAAATTCCAGGACCATTAAGGAAGATGCCTACGTACTCCTAATGTCATCCAAGATGCATCTTAAAATACTTTCTTTCGAGATAGATTTTTTGCTAAAGACACGAGTATTTTATTCCCTCCATTTATGTCAAACCATGATAATGGAGAGAATAAGGAAGAGGACAAAGAGTCACCGTGCCTAAGATCCCTAACACTATTAAAATAGCTACGAAATCTCTATTAATAATAATTAAGAAGGCTAACCTAGTGATATAAGCTTTGATTAAGCTAATCCATCTTTCTAGGAAGTTTAAAAGCTCCACGTTGAGCTAGTGATATATTCTTTTTTTGTGGCATTGATTACAAGTAATCTTTCCTATAGGGTTTTATATTTTTAGGTTTGATTATATCTAGATGAGGATCCATGTTTATATTAAAATCATAATTTTATAAAATCTAAGCTTCTATTGTGTTCAAATAGAATTTATGCAAATTTTAACAAACCTAAGTTCGAATTAATATTTATCTTTATAAATTATAGTAAATCAAAGCAAATTAAGGAGAAAGTACTTGTTTTGAATATAACTTAAGTTATATTTGGATCAAGATGACAAAACCATAGAAAAGGGAATGTTTAATCATGCATGACCATTCATTGATGTGGGCCATGGGTCTCATCACAATGAGCCCAAATAATAAGATCTTTGTATCATTTGAAAGCTATTTTAATCTCCAATGTGTTGTATGAAAGATCAAACTAAACACAACATAATCATCATCTAAATCATGATTTGAACATTCATTTGATGGACCAATGTAATCTGAACAATAGGATATTGTTCACTCATGTGGCTCATATTCTAAAAAATAAGTCTAAACCAAGAGATTTTACGATCATTTTATAGATTTTTTTATGACTATATGATCCTCATAAGGTCTAAATACGTCATAAAATGAGGTAGATATCGGTGCTCAAAGAGTGTTACTCCCCTAACAAGTTCCAATCAAGTCCATTCTAGTCGCCTGTAGATAGGCAATTCCAACCGCGTAGGTAAGGAGATATTATTAGCCCAACAAAGGATCCTTTAAAAAATAATATGGGTCAACCAATGGACTTGTGAGCTACATATCTTCACAGATCATCCATATTCTTGTGAAATTTTAGCAATTGAAGTTTGAATTTCCAATCGAAGGTCAATCAAACTGTGTCGTTTATAAGGGCGCTGCTAGAGAAGTAAAACATGAGGCCATGACTCATGAGCCTAGTGTTTATTTTGTTGGAGTGTATGTTAATATGGTCTCATTAGCCTGATGAGTAGAATGGGTTGATTTTTACACCAGTGATCTCATAGTTAGACTAAGCTTTCAAACCAGTTAAATGCTATGCACACGTGACATGTTAGATGGTAACTTAGTAATTAATCAGATGCGTAGAAGCACTTCTTTCTATATGTATACTAAGATGTAAAAGATCTTCTTTAGAGTTATTCAAGAATTGTGTGTTCATGTCTCTCACAGTCCACAAAGAGTGGGTGGGGAATGCATTTTAAATTTGACTTTTGAAAATTTAAATTTGAAATTAATCTCGATTGCAACCAACCATCTTTATACAGTAAAAGATAATAAGCATAAGATTATTGGTGAGTCTAATATACATTGAAGTTGTGGCCATTTCTCATAGTTGTCTGTTTTTACAGCTTTTTTTTAAAGTTTATATTGATAGTTATTTTGTACTATAGTTCTAAATGAATCCTCTCTGCTACATTTTCTATATGCTATGGTATATTGTCCTATTTTTAACCTTTTCATGTTTCAATATGGTGAATATAATGGAATTGAGAGTGAATTTCTTAAATAAATCATTTAAACATTTTCATAGCTAGGATTCTTAGGCACAAGAATTGATATGTCCATTATTTAACGAAGATGGATTTCCACTCTAAACCACAGCTTAACTCTAAAAACTATAGGAATAAAAAAAAGAAACTTACTAAAAATAATAAGGTAAATTTTTTTTATTTTTTATAAAGTCTCTTCCATCAATATTAATAAGTTTAACTTAAAACCCTAATTTAACCCTAAAAGGATTTAATTTGGCAAAGCCGTTTGGTGGCCGATGAAGCTTGGGTGATTAGGCAAGGAGTAACACTTGTTGATAATTTCCAATGGTATATTATACACACTTAATGGATAGCCTATCACAAAGTTATGACTGCTGAAAGCTATAGTGTGCATTTAAGCCATCTTTACCCAATTGGGCCCCTCAATCCAAAATGTGTGAAATCTTGGCTCTCCAATTGACTTGTGCTTTACCCATCCTTCATTAGCTTTCTAGTTTATAAATGGGATTATTTAGTGATACAAATTATTAATATGAGACCTATTTACTGTTTGCTCATGTGAAAGAAATCAAAGATTCGGTGGAATAGATCTTCTGACTCTAGAATTTATGGTGCATGGAGTGTTGTCCATCACATTGAGGCTACTTAATAAACAAAAGTCATTTTGAATGACTGTGAAAGAAAACTAATGCTTCTTATATTTTATTTGGTTGAAGGCAGAGAGGTGCAATCTTGGTAGATAATTTGGAGATAGCAAACGTGAGTGACATACTCAATGTCACTGTGAGTGGGGAACAAATTGCATTATTGACAGAGTTCAAGTTATCAATAAATCTATACCTATTGGAGCTTGTCCATTCTACTGTTAGATCTTTGGTGGATTTGATTGCCTTCAATAATAAATACTCGACGCAGGTATTGATTTACTTAAAAGCATATACTTTATCATTATCATTTTGTGGAATGAAAATATTTTTTTGCTAAATAAATCATCAAATCAATATTTCGAAAGTAACTAAAGACCATGCTATATTTAGTTGAAGAAACTAAACAACATGTTATATTCAGTTGAAACTAAATATAACATATTCTTTAATTTGTTTGAAGATATTAATTTGATCATTTCGAATATAACTTGCTCAATTTGATCAATTTGCCTCGCCCCCACAAAAAAATTTATATTGTAATTTGTCCAATTTATATACTTGCACAAATCCACTTGTGCGATTTGTCTCGTCCCCACACAAAAAAAAAATTATATTGTTGTAATTTGTGCAATTTATATAATTTCATGATTGGCGGCACTTATCCACCTTTAAAAAGCAATGTTATAATTAATCAATTCAATGGTAATTCAAAATTTTAGTTTTGGGTGTGTTTAATTGCACCTAATTTCATAAAATATCATAAAATTATTCATTAAACTAGACTAACCAATCATGACATTCTATGATACTTTGTGTGATCGAATGGACCCTTGATCTTCCTAGGTATATTTTATTTTATTTTTTTTCATATTCTATGTTTCAAAACCAAGTTATGTTAGATTTTAAGTGCTCTCATCACCCCCTCCCCCCCCCCCCCCCCAAACAACAACAACAACAAAAAACACTGCATCTCTCTCTCTCTCTCTCTCTCTCTCTCTCTCTCTCTCTCTCTAGGAACAAGAATTGAAAATGGCAGTGATGCATTCCCTTATGGTGGTCTTAAGCAGAGCTTATAACTTTATGAAATTCTAAAGCTTGATAACAATTTCTCTTCATCTTCATTTTGGAATATCAAAGTTCCTAGGTCAAATCACATAAGATCAAGCAAAAGGATGAGAACATTAGCATAAAGAAAAACAAAAACCAAAACAATGGTTATCACATATCTAAAATGAAATATGAAAACGCACAAGATATATTAACTTGGTCAATACATATTTCTAATAATTCTCCCTAGTTTGCAGAAAAGAAAAAAAACTGCAGATATTTATACACATGTACTTGCCTCTTTAAGAAAAATCATAAAATTCAATGATACATATTCCAACATAGGTTCTATATACTAGTAACCAAAATAAACCAAAACAATAACTATTTTTTAAACAAAGTATTATTCCATAATGAGAAATATGATAGAAAATTAATTGTTATTTTTATCATTTCTGATTAAAATAATTTTTTTAAGTCCCATCATGGCCCCAAACACATCCCTCTTTAACGTCTTTGTGATGATGTCATCTATTTGATCTTCAGATTTGCAAGACTCAATCGTTATCTAAACATCTTTCACAAGGTCTATAATGTGGTGATATTAAATGTCAATATAGTTGTTTCAGTCATGGAACACTGCATTTTTTATTAGTCTTCTTGCCATCTTTTTGTCACATAAGATCATCATTTGAGTGTCTTGCCTCAACTTAACTTAGTAGGAACTTTTCATAACCACATTACCTAACATGCACTGTAGGCGACCATTATATACTACACTACTTCTGTTAAAATAACACCACCTAATGCTTCTTAGATGGCTAGTAGAACACTCCTGATCTAAGATGAAGATCGTAGATTGAACCAATATACCTCTTATTGGTATACTTTCTCTAGTAATGTATGTGTAAATGATGAGTTCAACTATATTGGCGTGAGATTGATCATGTCTAGACTCCGCAAACCTACTTATCTACCTATATCAAATACAAAGTTGGTATTGTGCACTTTGAAAAGCCAATAAGGCTATGAACTTGGTTCTCAATGACCATGTATGTTTGGTATATACCATGGATATTATAATTAATGCGTGAAAAACTTTAATGTTTATGATTATAAGAGTCATGAGTGATTCATTAGTTGTCCTTGGGGGAGATGACTTTAGTTATAATGTTGACTGGCCAAGGGAGAGTTGTATGCTATGGATCTTAATACCCTAAATATTTATGACCACTGTAGTAAGATTGGACCACTATGATCAAGTTTTGAGGTCATCATTTGTAATAGGGACTAGTAGAGAGTTGGGATGGACAATTTCAGCCATCATGCCCATTTTATCATAGCCCTACTACACATGGTAGTATGAATGTTCACTAAATTTGCAAGTTATGTAGGCTTAACTTGACACTTGCATCACTGGATCAAATCAAGTCTCTATTATGGGAGACACCAAGTTTGGATTAGATTAATTTAATTATATACTAGCTTTAGCTAACCCTTAGACTTGAAGAGTGTTAGAACTTCATGGTCTTAGTGTTTTGTGCTTTGACTCACCATGATAGGTTATATTAGTGGCAAATATATGGGAATTACAAGGTGTATGCATTAAGATTCCATAGAAGCCTATATACTTCAATAAGGGCTACTTAGTTACCCACAACATGTATAATGGACTGATTTTGATGTTTGGACCATCCATTAAGTGGTTTTACTAGCAGTCGTATTTTGAATGTGTTACAAGTTTTATTAAATGATTTAACTATTGATTCTTTTTAAGTCATTAAAGTATGTTAATCGTGTTTAATGAAACATTCAATGGTGGAGATTTGATAATACATCTCTTAGTTTAGTATAATGCCCATAAAGAGTGGAAGGATTTAGTTAATTTAGGTACATGCATAGGCAAGATTATAGACTTTTGATGTTATAGGTAATATCAAAGTCTGTAGGAGTAAGGAGAACCATAACAACTACATCCCTTTACAACCCTGACTCCTCATTATAAGTAGATCCTACCTGAAGGTTGTGAAAGAAAAATCTTGCATGTCACCTCCTTGGAATTTTGATGTATGAGAGAGAAAAGAGAGAAGAAAAGAAGAAGAAATGAGAGAAAAACATCTTTCTCTCCCTCCATGACATGTGTGACATGTGGGATCCACTTTGTGGATGAGTTTCTAAGTTCACAACCCTAGCCCCATAGTGGCCATGTGCATTGGCTCTCTATGCTTGATCTTTTATTGGCATAGATTGGAGAGAGATCTCTTACAATGGAGAAACAATACTGACAATTATCAAGTAATCAAACTAATGAAAATATAAGCTAAGATCTCCATCCTTTGTGTTTTTTTTTTTTGTTCAGAAATTTGATTGTATCTATATGCAGATCCTAAAAATATAGAATTAAAAAAATGTTAATACTTTTGTGTCCTTAAAAAATTGCTAATAATGTCAAGTCTAGTATAAGTTAAATATCATTGAAAACCTACTAGCATTTTAAAATTTGTAGTCTTTACAAGCTCTTTGGTACCATCTTTCATAGAAATAAAGAAAGGAAGTTAAATGTATTGAATAAATATCTTTATTACTTTATTCGTCATTTAGGTCAATGAGTTAAATAAAATAGTCATATGAGTGTAAAAATAGTGTATGAATTTATAGTAAAAAGATTGATTCTCATTCCCTATGTATGGGAGTAAGGTAGAAGTAAACATAAGTAGTTGAAACTATTCATGCTAAGATTGATTGATAAGTCAACATGGCTTGAAGAGGGTGCAAAAGATTTATATGGAGTTTCTACTATTATATGTATTGCCATACCAGAGATAAAAAATGAGTAGATGATTAAGAACACCAGGGTACGCAAAGGATTGACATAGACTTTAAAGTAAATGAAACCCTCTGACATATAATAGTTATATATCGAATCTTTTTAGAAATGCCTTTTTCTTTCTTCTCATGGTAGCCCCTTTAGTCCTGTTGCAAAACTTTTGTGATTGGGTTAGCCATACACTTCATATGTTTCTAACAATTTGGATAGGACCATCAAATGTTACAAGTCTTCGATAAGAATCCACAAAGCACTAAAATGCCCATGTTGATGATCCCTTTACTCTAATGACATCTAAGATTCTCGTACAATGTGATATCCCACATAGAGGAAATTCTCAAATAGTTAAACACAATGCAGGGTTTCACTTTTCATTAAATTTCATTATAGTAGACTTTTATAATTCACAATGTGGAGATTGTTATTTTCCCCATCAATTCAATTATCATGATAAAAAATCATTTTTAGGAATACGTTTATTTGATTATCTATCTCCAATGGTTATACATCATTAAGATTTTTAGAAGATTTGAAACAAGTATGAATGACGTTAGAACTCCCTTTTTATTTTTTATAATTTCTTACATAAGTTGGTATAAGATTTGTAGTGAAAATGAATGAATCCTTGAAATTAATTGATTAAAATATATATTTTATGACTTCACTTTGCAACTCTCCGAATCACTACATATATTTCCTCTTGTTTCCAATGAACTTTAACTAATTTCATGATTTCTTTTATATGAGTATAAATTAGCTTGCAAAATTCTAAATTAAACCATTTATATTGTTATCATATTCTTTTGGCCATTATTTGTCTGTACACAAAAATTTAATAGTAGCCTCTCAAATTAGATGATCATATCGTTGCCATCATTCTTTTGGCCAAATATCAACCATCTCAAATTGGATGATCATAACCTTCTTGAACTCATCAAATATCTAAGAGTTATGGCCTCTAAAAATCAAACCATTCACACACAAGCATGTAACAAGATGATTATTGTTGTCACTTGACCTAGCATAAAAAGTATATTGATAGGGATATCTAAAACAACAATGTTCATGAAAGTAAGCATTGATAAGAATGCACTACGCTAAAGGCACCCACTTCAAACCATTTAAGTCATTTTCTCAACCTATATACATGTTTAATGTGTTTTGGTTAATATTGCTTTCCACTGACATTTATAGAAAATTCACAGACATTGTTGAGGTACGTATAAGAGAAGGAGATCATAGTAAGTTTAAAGGATTTTATTATTATTTTGGGATTTAATTACATTCCAGGCTATAGACTAGTACAGGCTCTCACTTACATTTTATGGGAAATACCATTGAGTTTAAGTTAAGAACAAAAAGAGAGCAATGTTATTTGCATAGTTGTGTCAAGAAGTCATCATGTAACTTTCCCTCATTATCAACTAGTAAAGGGTATCTAGCACATTGTTCTCGAGAGCTAGAGTTTAGGCTAATCATGTGATTGGGGGACTTAGATCACCTCTTCTATGACAACAAACTCGCTTCGCATAATTAGGTATATTTTAGTCAAATTTTCTATAGGCATGTTAAAACAAAACAATCCATTCGTTAACATAATATCCAGTGGTATTGGCAAGCTAGGGCCTCGTCAAAATTTGAAATTCTCCGTGGCATGGCCTGTTACTTCATTGTTTGAAAATTATGGGTAAGCAGGAATATATACAAGTATAGTGAGAAAAAGTTCTTTTTAGGGGATATTATTGCCAAGAGAGAGCACCTCCTCACACTTCTAAATGTACTTGTTTAAAGAACCATTCATCATTCACTAGGTTGAAAAATATGATCTAGTTTGAGTATTAGAAGAACCTTTTGGGGGCACGCAATAATAGAAACTGGACAAGCCTTATTACATCTACGACCAAGTCAACTGCCATGTCAACTTCTAACACTGTTGTTCACCTGACGATTCTCGTGATAACAATAAAATAGGAGTCAGCAAGCCCTTCATTGACTATCTTCTAAGGATAAAGTCTTTACCACACAAGATCCCCTTCTCTCAAGTTTAAGAAATGTCGAACATTATGACTCTAATTTCTATTAGAGGGTCTTCAAATTCTTCAAATTTGAATCATAAAATTCAATTGCTTGTGGATTTCTCCTGCTGAATAATATAACTATTGCTAGAGAGGCTAGAAGGTCTTAGAGTGTGGGCTGGATTATACACTCAACAAGACTAAGTACTCTTTAATGTAATTGGTTTCAAGCTAAACATTGCTTCAATGGATGGCTTGCTTGCTGAACTTTCTTTGGTAACTTTTTACGAAAATGAAAGTAAAAAAAAGAATCACACTTTCGAGTCTCATGATTGTAAAATGTTGAATTGGAATGATCATTAGAGGTCACAAATGAAGTGGAGGCGAATGCTCTTTTTAAAGTAGCCAAAATCGAAGCCTTGTTAATGGATGCTTGGGTGGTCATATGATGTGAGCAAGAACACGTCAATGTCTTGCAACATATACTAAATGACCTAGGGATGACCATGGTTGAATAGGCTTGTATCTAAGAAAATGTGTTGTAGTTAAGTCCCTGTTTGATAAGAGAAAAATTAATGTAAATGATGGAAAACACCTGGCCATTGTAATTAGGAGAGTTTTTAGGGGTAATTATTGAATCTTTACTATCTTTGATATGGTGTGGAAATGCAATGGATCTAATTCTCACATCTGTTACCGCATTTGATAACTAGGAAATGTTGGACTTCTCTAGCTCACACTTCCATTAAAGCATTTGAAGCATAGGGATCACTAAGATCACAAGTTCGGTCTCATTAATGCATATGGAACTCCACCATATGGCGTACAATAGTTGGATTATGGCTATGTGCCACATCAAAGGTCCTATGAAGCAGTCCACATCCTACGATGTACACTTATACAGCGGTGTAGACACTTGACGTGGACTGAAGGGACCATTTCGGTCCACCTAAGGGTCTCCCGTAATGTTCACCATAACATGCCTACCTTTTTCTTTATTAAAAATTATAGTTTTGCCTAGTCAAAGAGAATTACATAAACACATACCTGATAAATAAGTCATATGAATCTCCAAAGATAGTATACATTATGTATATTGTTATAGCCAAAAAGCGGTGGTCGAAGATAGCAAGGATTCGAGGCCCACGAGCGCCTTTTACGGTGTTTAACCTGCGAGCTCTCCTGGTCGAAGCTCGCATATCGTGAAGCTACGGTACGCAACTTCCGAACCACCGAGCCCTCTTGGTCGAGGCTCGCATATCGTGAAAGTACGGTATACACCCCCGAATATGCGAGCATCTCGGCTTGTGGTCGTTGAAAGGTTCTGCATTTCAATATGTGAGTAGTTACCCCCGACCCCGAACATCCTCTACCTTTTTAGTACCAAGAGCCTGTATAGGCCGATTTTGGGCTTATCTCTGTTCGTGGCTCCGAACCTCAGGGGATCACCATCAGGGAACGTAATCAATCAGATGTCTAACTGGATTCGGCCATCCCCTTATCTAAGGATTAATAGGATAAACACCCTATCTTCGGAAATCAACAGTAATCTTAACGTCTTGCGTAATAGATTGGATCACCTGAATCTATATAAATGAATGGCCCCATAGATGAGAAATGTACACAATCTCTAAACTCATACCCGGCTATTTACTTTACAACCATGTCCCATCTGACTTAAGCTTTGGAGGGCCAACGGCTGGACGCCGGCCACCCTTAGTCTTCACTTGTGTCCTTTCAGGTTTGGAGAGAAGTTGGCTTGAGGGAAGATGAACGTCTAGAGGATCCTATTACCAAATCCGTACGTAAACAGATTGGCGCCGTCTGTGGGAACTCAGGTCGTCAGGATTAGCCATTCTAATCACTGATCGTGATCTCCCACCATGCCTCCCAAAAAGACGGTTCATCCTTCCACTTCAAGACAGACGTTACCTCCGCCTGACGTACTGAACCAGCGCCCAATCTCCCTCAGACTACTTCGACGGGCATCCCCTAGGGGGAATCTAACGTGCCATCACAAAACCCATTGTTCGATGTATCCGGCAAGTCAAGAAGACGTTATGCGTTTCCTCGAAAACACACTTCTAACTCTCAAAGCCGGGTTTCAAGCCTTATCTAATCGGTTTGATCAGCACTTTCCGGAACCACAGCAGCAGCCTCCAGAAGGGCCCGCCGGTGCAACCTATACCAGTGGCTCCTAGACATTCTGCAGGTGAGCCACAAACCCAGCCAAATCCTCCTCCTTCAAATCGAATGCCACTCGGCAATCAAGCCCTTGTACCCCCTCCACATTCTATACATTCCAGTACCTCCCAGCAACACCCACTTAGGGGTCTGCCATCGAAATTTCAAGCTACACCTTACCATGGGAAGGAGATTTCAAAAGAATCTACGATCGCTTCGACGATATGGAACAGCGATATCGGACAAATCGACCACCTATTGCTGTCGTGTCAATCCATCAATCTGAATCTCCCTTCACCCGTGAGGTCATAGAGGGACCCTTACCTAAGAAATATCACACGCCTATCATCACTCCGTACACAGGCACTGGCGATCCTCTCGAACATCTGGAGACGTATAAGTCTCTTATGGAGCTGGAGGGACTATGGTTTAGAAATTATGCGTAGGGCTTTTTCCCTGACCTAAAAGATGCAGTGCGTACATGGTTCCGGGGGCTAAAACCCCGATCCATCGGGTCCTTCTCTCAGCTATCGAAGCTCTTCTTTTCTCAGTTCATGGGAAGCATCCGTACCAAAAAGCCAGGCATCTCAGCTAATGGACTTGAAACAACAGAATGGGGAGACGATAAAAGAGTTTACAGTTCGGTTCACTGCAGAAGCCGTCCTAGACTGAAGGTTATACTGAAGATAAAGGCCTTACCGCCCTTATAGCCGGAATTACAAGCGAAAAATTCAAGTTCGCCTTGGATAAGAATCCTCCTAAAAGTATGACGGAGTTTCAGACAAAGGCCCAGAAATACATCAATACGGAAGAAGTCGCTTTGGCATGTCACGGTGTACAGGGCAAGAAGCGTTAGCCTGAGGAGATCTTTCCTCCTGACAAGAAATACCTGGCGGGATCGACTGGGACCACTCCCCTAAGAAGCCTTACTCTGGTAAATATCATAATTATACCCCTCTTATCCAATCTCCTGAGAAAGTATTAATGGAGATCAAACACAAGCCTTACGTGAAGTGGCCTTCAAAGATCAAATCTGATCCTAAAAAAAGAGATAAGAGTAAATTTTGCTATTTCCACAAAGATCATGGGCACAACAACCAAGATTGTATATCTTTGAGAGATCACATCGAAGTTCTTATTTGAAAAGGTCATCTTCGGGATTACGTAGCCCGACAGGGTCGGTCACCAAAAAGGACGGAAGCCCGATCACACCAGAAGAAGTCACTTCAACATCATACTTCGCAAGAAGACATTGAACCCACTGGTGAGATCCAAACCATCGCCGGAGGACCGGCTTGCGGGGGAGATTCTCAAGCATCAAGAAAAGTATACACTCATAAGGTGTCTCAGATGCCCCAGCATATCTATTGGTTGGAAAAGACGCCCGATGTATCGAATCCCGACCATCATTCGATCTCCTTTTCTCTTGAAGATGTAGAAGGGATTCATTTCCCTCACGAAGACTCCATTGTGGTCACATTAAAGGTATCAAATTATTTGACTCATCGTGTTATGTTGGATACAGGTAGCTCCGCTGGCATTCTCTACCTGAAAGTCTTCAATAAAATGGCACTCTCCAGGAGCCTACTCAAACCGGTCTTAACTCCCCTCGTCGGCTTCGGGGGCGAAGTTGTAACACCGGAAGAAAGCATCGACCTTCCAGTCACCTTCGGAGAAAGCCCAGCAAAAACTACCTTCTTTGTTAATTTCCTCGTGGTGGATTGGAGATCAGCATATAAAGCCATTTTGGGCTGACCTTCGCTCAACAAGATAGGGGCAGCTTTACATCCCTATACGTATGCATCAAATTTCCTACTCCAAATGGAGTCGAGGTTATACGGGAAAATCAAAAGGAAGTTCGAGCATGTTACGAGATCACCGTACAAGATCGGAAGAAGGCCCAGGCAACGCCGGTTATGATGGTTACAAGAGATTCATCGGACCCTCCGATAGCTACAACGTTGGACCCAAGAGAGAGCGCTCTTCAATTAGGCACCTTGAGGGAAGAGACAGTTGCAATCCACCTATCTGTAGAAAATTCGTCCAAGAGGGTCTACGTTGGATCTTCTTTAACTTTGTCTTTCGTGAAAATCTGGTTCATTTTCTCACCAAATACCAAGATGTATATGCTTGGTCCCATAGTGATATGCCAGGTATCGACCCCAGTGTCATAGTACATCACTTGAATGTTGATCCGAAGCACAAACCTGTTCACCAACATTGACGTGCCTTCACTGCAGAAAGGCAAATGGTAATTAAAACCGAAGTCGAGAAGTTGCTGACGGCCAATTTCATAGAGGAAGTTGACTACCTGGAATGGGTCACGAACGTGGTCCTCATTCGAAAAGCTAATGGCAAGTGGAGAATGTGCGTGAACTACTCTGATTTGAACAAAGCATGCCCGAAAGATAGTTTCCCGACTCCACGTATCGACCAGTTGGTTGATTCAACGGTGGGGCATGCCCTGCTCAGTTTTATGGACGCTTATTCTAGTTATAACCAAATTATGATGCACCCGTGCGATAGTCAACACACTGCCTTCATCACTGAACACGGCTTATATTGTTACAAGGTAATGCCTTTTGGTCTTAAGAATGCAGGAGCCACTTATCAGTGCTAGGTCAATAAAATATTCGCTGCGCAGATCGGTAGGAATATGGAAATTTATGTTGACGACATGCTCGTGAAAAGCGTCGTAGAAAATGACCACCTTGTAGATCTTCGAGAAGCCTTCGACTTAATGAGGAAGTATCAGAGAAAGTTAAATCTAGAAAAATGTGCATTCGGGGTGTCTGCTGGGAAGTTTCTTGGCTTTATGGTCGGCCAACGAGGAATCGAGGCGAATCCCGAGAAAATAAAGGCTTTGATCGAAATGAAGTCTCCATCCACTCTCAAAGATGTCCAACGTTTGGTTGGTCGCATCGCATCATTGAACATGTTTATTTCGCATGCCTTTGATAAATGCTTACCTTTCTTTAAGCTCCTTCGAGCTACTGCCAAAGTCGACTGGGTGTGGAATCCGCAGTGCGAAGAAGCATTTCAACAATTGAAGCAATATATGAGTGCACCCCCTCATTTTATCAAAACCTGTTGCACACGAGCAGCTTCTCCTTTATTTATCTGTGTCTTCTATGGCCGTTAGTGCCGTATTAATGAGAGAAGACTCCGGGGTACAAAGGCCCATTTATTATATTAGTCGAGCAATGGTGGATACCGAAACTCGATATTCTGATATGGAGAAATTAGCCCTCGCCTTAGTTATGGCCACTAAAAAACTGCGACCCTATTTCCAAGCCCACGCTATATTGGTGCTAACAAATCATCCATTAAGACAGGTCCTTCAAAAACCTGAAGTTTCGGAGGTGATTAACTAAATGGGCGATTGAGATCAGCTAGCATGATATATCGTTCTGCCCGAGAACCGCCATTAAGGGTCAGGCCGTGGCTGATTTCATTGCTGAATTCACATATTCCTCCTCCAGCGATAACTCTGCGACCAGCGACTAGACTCCCTGGTAGCTCTTTGTGGATGGGTCTTCGCGGGCCACCGGTAGTGGAGCCGGATTAATTCTAATTGCTCCTGACGGGTCGCATTTTCAATATGCTTTACGATTTGACACTCACATATCGAACAATGAGGCAGAATATGGGGCTTTGATCGTCGGCCTCCAATTAGCGAATGTTCTCTCGATTCAGAGTTTACTCATTCATAGTGACTCTCAGCTTATAGTTAAGTACTCGGCAAATTTGAGGCGAAAGAAAAGCGGATGGCCTTATACAAATCCTAAGTACTTATCTTGCTCGTGAAGCTGAAGACATATGAAATACTTCATATCCCTCACGAGAAGAACAAACTCGCAAATTCGTTGGTAAAGTTAGCCTTCGCGCCAGAATTTGAATTACTGCAATCTGATCCCATCGAGCATCTTCATGCTCCGAGTACTTGTCAAACGATCCCTGAGCAAGTAGTCACAATATATTCCTCTCCATGTTGGATGGACCCCATCGTCCTTTATTTCAAAGATGGACAGCTCCCAGATGATAAGAAATCCGCACGGCAAATTCGTCATCGTGCTGCCAGGTATACCCTACTTAACGGAATGCTATTGCATAAAAGCTTTACTTTATCATACTTAAGGTGTCTTCATCAAGAAGAAGCCCATCGCGTTCTCAATGAAATACACTAGGGGGCATGTGGTAACCATCCATGTGGTAACCATCCTAAGGGACGCTCTTTAGCATATAAAGCAATGAGGCAAGGGTACTATTGGCCCACTATGAAGGCGGATGCAATCGAATTTTCCAAAAAATGTGACAAATGCCAATGTTATTCTCCAATACCTCACATGCCATCCATGCAGATGACACCGATGAATGGCCCCTGGCCCTTCGCCCAATGGGGAGTCGATATCATCAGACCACTGCCCATTGGGAAAGGACAGAATAGGTTTGCAATTGTAGCAGTCAATTATTTCACCAAATGGGCCGAGGCAGAGCCATTGACCACAATCACCGAAAAACAGACCACAAAGTTCATATGGAAGAACATCATATGTCGCTATGGGCTTCCCCATACTATAATCACCGACAATGGAAAGCAGTTCGACAACGACGTGTTCTCAGAATTTTACGAAAAATGGAAGATACGAAGTATTCATACCTCCCCATATCATCCTCAGACTAATGGGCAAGTTGAGGCAGTTAACAAGATCATCAAACATCATCTGAAGACCAAGCTAGATGAATGTAAAGGCATGTGGCCAGAGCTTCTGCCCGAAGTCTTATGGGCTTATAGAACTACAACTTGTACGTCAACCGGAGAAACTCCTTTCTCTTTAGCTTTCGGCACTGAGGGCAGTCATCCCAATCGAAGTCCGAGTCCCCTCGTATCGAATCGAGCAGTACGATTCCATGAATAACCAAGATGGGTTGAGGTTTTATCTCGATCTCTTAGAAGAAAGAAGGGACTCCTCCCAACTTCGAGCAGCAGCTTATCAACAGCATATTTCTCGCTATCGTAACGCCAAGGTTCGACTTAGGGCTTTCCAGCTCGGTGATTTGGTCCTTAAACAGAACTCGAAATTCCATCTCGTTCGTTAGATCCAAATTGGGAAGTCCCGTACCGAGTTATCAAAATTGTGCGACCAGGTACCTTTTATCTCGAAGATATGCAAGGGAGGCCCTTATGTCGCCCTTGGCACGTAGAGCATCTGCTCCGATATTTTCCTTAATTCGATGTAAGATTGAATGGTATTCGAATAAAGATCGATGTCTTTCGGTCGCTACTCCATTTGATTGGACCGAATAGCCCCGAAGAAGAATACATACATTCTCTTGACCAATCTTCTGTCCTTGGTAGAATCAAAGCCTCAATAGATAGATCAGTCTATCTCTACACGAACATGGTCGACAAGACCCCCAGATTGAGCCTAACTCATTGCTTCATGAGTTAAGTACTTAGGCATTCAGCACACGACTAGCGAGAACTGAAAGGAGGAGAAACAACATGAAAAAAGGTGTTTTTTCTCCTTCATTTCAGTGACTAAAAAAGTCATATTGCTTACATAATGGAAAATGAAAACTTGTACATAAGAAGATAAAGAGAAGAAAGGAGATAATCATCCTTGCGCGTCGGACGGGGGTGGAGCGGTACTCTCAGCCTCAGGGCTCGCTTTCGGGACCCCTCCCGCTTGAGTAACCTCAGTGGCCTCGTTCTCCGCGGCTGCTCTTTCCTCTGCAGCTATGATAGCTGCAACCTTCTCGAACTCTCCCATGTCGAAAGACGGAGACATTCGTTGCACCACTCGCAGGGTGAAGTCGCGACCAGCATCGTACGACTCATACCTTTCATCATCGTACAGCTGCGAAGTCTGAAACTCCATGATAGCTCGGGCCCCTTCTTCGAAGAGCATCTTGACGAGGGCCACTCTCTCTTCCTCCCAATGGATGAAATCATCCTTAAGTTGCGTAAGGGTGGAGCGCTCTTTCTCCAGATTGTTGCTGACTTCCTTGAGCCACGACCTGCTTTCTGCGAGTTGCTCCTCCAACGCGACCTTGTCTTGACGGAAGATCTCTCTTTCTCTCTCTACCTTCTCCTTCATCTCCGCAAGCTTGGCGAAGTTCGAGTCCAAGGCCTGATATCTATCGGTCAGGACTTGGACTTTTTCGATGAGGATCTTTCTCTCCTCAGTCATCTTTGCGATCAAGGTCTCGCGAGACTTAATGACCTGGTCCCTCCCATGGACCGCCTTCTCTAGGGCAATCCTCTTCCCCTCGGCCTCATCTATTATACGGCGGGCGGCGAGGATATCATGCCTCGTCCATATGATGAGATCCAAGCCCTGCAGAAAAGAAGGAAGACTATGAGATAATCATTCAAAAGTCAACGAAGAAAGCAAAAAACAAGGTCAAATCAGAGCACATTTTACCTGGACCATCCTCACTCCTGCTTCAAGAGAGAGGTCTTCAGGACTTGGTTCGGGGAGGGCACCAAAAGTTCGGGGGGAGATGTTATCGAAAAGAAATTTACAGATTGGGTGTAGGTGGCTGGGGATGGTGAATGTCCCGACTTCGAAGGGCTGGGCTACGACTAGCCCAGCTGGGCTCCCATCTTGAGCAGCGGTCTGCTCGCGAGCAGGAATCAACTTGCGAGCGCCTTCTGGCTCGCGAGGTTCTTCGGCTAGGGGGCAACTTGAACCCGCCCCATCGTTCCTCAGGGAGTTGTCAATAATATCAATAACTAGTGGTTCGGGAGGAACCACCGGTGCAGAAGCCACTGGCGCAGCTGCCACAGTATCAGGAAGGGGTTCACGCGGCTGTGGAATTTGGGCAGATTCACCCGGCCAATTAGACGGGTGAGAGGGACCGGTAGATGTCTTCTTCTGTCTCTTCGAGTCGGTGCCCTTCAAGCGAGGAAGCAACCCTCTCTTCTCCCCCACGTTCGTCATCACCACCTCCTCACGAGATATCAACCCGGCAGCTGCGAGTCGGGAGGCTGACAAGCAAGCCTCGATGTGCCTGTCACGAGCAGGTAGCTTGTAAACCTTTACAATTTTCTCGTGAATACCTCCCTTCAGGCTCAGGTTTCCCCACGATCGGAATACCCGCAAATGCGAGCATGAGTCAGCAGAACGAAAATTCTAAAAGTTGGGTCACAAATCATGGCAGAGTGAAGCTTCGCCCACCTTCGCCAAAAAATCGGCTCACGTTATGGCCCCTAGAGGTGGACCCCGTCTCAGACTCCCAGCTCCCGGAAGCATAAAACCAGCGTTTCCTCCACCCGGGGTAATTCGAAGTGGGTTTCCCCAAAACAAAATTATCCTAGTGCCAGTAACATAGGTAATACTAGCCTTTGCTGGAGGGAGCTCTCTTGAGCTGGTACATTCTGAGGAACTCTTCCGCGATTAAGTCTCCGTTACCGGCTTGCGCCCAAAGAACGAAAGAGCTCAGGACTACTCTCCAACCGTTTACAATGAGTTTCCCGGGGGCAATTTTGTAAGTCCGGAGTACGTCGCGGATAAAGGAGTGAAGGGGAAGACGTAACCCAAGAATGAAGAAATAATCATAAAGGGCTATGCAACCAGGGGGAGGTGAGTCCGGAGTTTCTCCTTCTCTGGGCAACTGGAAAACAACTGAGTCGGGAACTCGGTATTTCTCCCGTAACTCACTCAGCTGTTCCTCCGTCATTATGGAGGGATATCCGGATGCAGAGTATCTGTCGGCCGGAACCCTCGCATTGTTGGAGGAAGAGGATTCTGGAGTAGCATCCCCCAGAGGGACGGTCTCCTCATCAGAATCTCCCGCCATGGTTACTTAAGATAAAAAGAAGAGGGAGGGATAATACTTTGGAAAAGAAGAATGAAGGATGAAGTTATACCAGAGGAAATCAAAGGAACGAAGTTACACCAGAGGAAATTGAAGGAACGAAGTTACACCAGAGGAAAGAGGGAAGCAAGGAGAGAGGAAGAATTTTCATAAACTTCGGATGGAATTTAAAAAAATTTCAGGCTCCGTATATTTATAAGCAATCATTCCTCAAGATTTGGTGACACACGGTGATCGTTTGTTTGACACAGCAATCGAACGGGCATTGTTATTAATTCTGCAGATACGTGGCGGGCGCCTCTTCATTTCCTCTCTGCCGAAAAGCTGAGGAAAGCTGGCGCTCATTAATGACAGTCCAATCATGTACGGCTTCACCTTCGAGAAAGACATTAGACGGTTATGCGTGCCAGTAAGCAAGTCCTTCCCTTAGACTCCTTGACGGCAAGGACTTGGGGGGCATCTGTTATAGCTAAAAAGCGGTGGTCGAAGATAGCAAGGATTCGAGGCCCGTGAGTGCCTTTTGGGTGTTTAACCTGCGAGCTCTCCTAGTCGAAGCTCGCATGTCATGAAGGTACAGTACGCAACTTCCGAACCACTGAGCCCTCCTGGTTGAGGCTCCCATATCGTGAAAGTACGGTATACACCCCCGAATATGCGAGCATCTCGGCTCATGGTCGTTGAAAGGTTCTGCATCTCA
Organism: Liriodendron chinense; assembly: GCA_003013855.2. Lineage (NCBI taxonomy): Eukaryota > Viridiplantae > Streptophyta > Magnoliopsida > Magnoliales > Magnoliaceae > Liriodendron > Liriodendron chinense. The sequence continues at coordinate 3,288,832 of ML058512.1, read as the reverse complement.
ATATTCGAGTAGTTACCCCCGAGCCCGAACATCCCCTGCCTTTTTAGTACCAGCAGCCCGTATAGGACGATTTTGGGCTTATCTCTGTTCGTGGCTCCGAACCTCAGGGGATCACCATCAGGGAATGTAATCAATTAGATGTCTAACTGGATTAGGCCATCCCCTTATCTAAGGATTAACAGGATAAACACCCTATCTCCCGAAAATCAGCAGTAATCTTAACGTCTTGGGTAATAGATTGGATCACCTGAATCTATATAAATGGATGGCCCCATAGATGAGAAAGGTACATAATCTCTAAACTCATACCCGGCTATTTACTTTACAACCATGTCCCATTTGACTTAAGCTTCGGAGGGCCAACGGCTGGACGCCGGCCACCCTTAGTCTTCACTTGTGTCCTTTCAGGTTTGGAGAGAAGTTGGCTTGAGGAAAGATGAGCGTCTGGAGGATCCTATTACCAAATCCGACGTAAACATATATGATAATCCTAAAAAGTTATATGAGGAAGAGTTCAACTACCCCAATTCAAAAAAAGTACAAATATGCATAAAAATTGATGAAATCAGTGTCAAAATTGCCAAAATATCTACTGCCTAATGCAACCATTTAGAAATCTCATGCCTAGATATGTTGCACATCAAACACACGCACACATAGCCAAATTTAGACGTAAAATAGGACCATCATACAAATAAGTCGGAACAAAAGTTCCAGGTCTCCTAGGTTGTCAACAGGTACTTGTGCTACATATGTGGTCATTCGGTCAATGAGAGAAACTACTCCAAGATGTGATACAATAGAACCATTGTTCTCTATCACATCGTCATTGTTTTGGGATGTGGGTTGTATAGTGGATCAGGTGCGTGACCTAATGACATCTTTAGTAGGTATTGGCACGCCCATTTCATCAGTTCATGTAAATAATGTATCCTTATAAGATAAATATCTCTTATGATGTGCTCCACAATAATGGTCCACCTACGCCTTTGCTTCTTCCCGAGTGTTGTATATCCCTGGCCTCCCTCCAACAAACACCACGTTGAACTTAGCCATGATGTACTTGTTAAGATCATGGTTGATGAATTAGTATGACAACCCATTCAATTCATGATGAACAAATTTAACGTTCTACCAAATTAAACCATATTTAGAGCCCAATGATAACAAGTAAGATACAATCCTACGATATTATCCGCTAGCATTAGACACAAGTAGCTATAATCATTAACCTCACAACAGTATATACCATGCAAATACGTCCACCATTTATCATAAAATGCATGACAGATGCTTAATTCAGTTTCAGTTATGTCCGAAGTCCATTTCCCAACTAAGAAAATAAATAAAAAACCAATGTCAACTTCAAGTGATCCCTTATCATGTTATATGCCAGAAGATGAATTGTAGATAATCTGCAATTCCAGCAATATTGGGTACATGATATCTCCAAACATCAAATGAAGTCCAAAAAATAAGTTAAGGACTGACATGTTAACAAAAGACATAAAAAAACCAAATTTATACAATCCCACTTACAATCCATAAGAAAAACACACACCATCATTATGGAGGATCGTCGTTGACACTGCCTTGCAAACACAATTTTTTACATGGTGTTATACTGATGCTCACACATGAGCATTTGTAACCATTCAAATTTATATGCCTCGAGGAGTGTCAGGAACAATGCTACCTTGTTCTCGTTCGTCGACATGATGTTTCCTACTGTCAGGAAATTGGTGTGAGACAAACTGACCACATCTTATAAGGAATTTATTACCCTTGTTATCCTCAACACAACAGGACAGTGGTTAAATGATATGGCTAATTTATCAACCGTATTAGCTATAAATGACATTCCATTCTAGAAGGCTTCCTTGAAAATCATTGGTTTAACCTTCTTCTTATATTCCAATGAGCTTAGAGTACTTTGTGAAGCATGTCCATGGAGAGTGGGGATGCGATGCAATTGGGACTCAATGTTATCACAATCATAGGAACAACGAATCTTCGCTCCCATATTACCTCCAACATCATCAGATGATAATTGGACTATGTCCTTAAACTGTTGAAGGAAATTAGTGGATTTATTAACTTCCCTTTGTCATCTTTGGTGTCTTGGTTGTGACGTGTTTCGCGTAACATAGAAACGACCAATGGCGTGGTCCTTGCTAACAACGTAGCACGGATCGTCGTACATATAGATCATCTTATTAAGGAGTTTTTTAGCTTTAGAGTAGCACTGTACGTATAATGAAATAAGAAGATACAACAAAATATTATTACCTTAAAGGGTAATATAAATATTGGATATCTAATAATGTAATTCATCGACCAAGTATCGAATATAGTTATATCTTAATGTAAGCATCTCAAAGTTCAGGTGTAGCCATTACCATCTGTTAAAAATGAAAATGCGGAAGGCATTTAGTATGTATTGTTACTTTAGGATTTTAAGTAATGAAATATTCACAGACATTCACAAACAATCACAAAAGTACAGATCAGAGAAAATATCATAAGGCGAATTTTATTCTAGAGATTCTGAGATCTTGTACATTCCAAGTCGTGATTTGGCACAAGCACTTAATTACATCAATGGTTGATAACCCTTTATTAAAAGGCAAAAGACTAAATTACCGGGGACTATAGTCTTTGAGTTTGCGGTCGTAGTGACCGATTTAGTTTTGTTACAAATTAAGCCATCTTTTAACAGGTTAAATGCCTATGTCCCATGTTCTTTCGGATATCCGAGTTGAGAGACAGTCATGGTTTTAATCAAGTAGTGCAATGCAGAGCCAGTGGTTGTCATTGTGGACGGGTGACTACAGGAAGACATATACGACTGTGTACCTGATCAGCTCAAGCAGCAAATTTCATTTTTGATGGGTAGTACATCGACCAGTTTAGTATAACGATCCATAGAAGTTTTTGTAACAATTTGAACTCTTTAATCTTTAGTTTTAATAGTAACCATAACCCCTGTTGACTGGTCATAACTTTAATCCGAGTTAGGAAGCTTAATTGTACAATACGACATCAATACAGGGTTGTCATAGTTACTTTTGAATTATACTAGAGTCTAGTGACTCATCTTCAGAGACATTCCATGCTTGGTACCTTAGTTAGTGATCAATTAATTTGCAGGTAACTATTCATATTCATGAGTACATGCATGGAAACACATGAATCAAGCCAATTATTGTAAAGAGGGGTGACATTATTCAGTGTGCAGGCCGAATTAGACCTAGTGCATATCATTTGGACAATGGTGCGTATCATTTGGAGCCAATGCATATCATTTGGACCTCAGTGCACATCAATGAATATCATTTGGACCCCAGTGCATATCATTTGGACCTAGTATATATAATTTGAACCCCAATGCATATCATTTAGAGTTAGTGTCATTTGGACCCTCGTTCATTATACTGATTGCCTGAAACAGCATGCGTTGGGCCAGTTTAGCATGCCCCAGACACCACTTGGGACTTTGTTTAATTATTCAATGATGGAATGCATGTGATGGCAACACTTAGACATTTTTGTGTCATTTAGACATGCGCTGGATGCCAATTTACATGCATCAAGAGCCCGTTGGACTTAGGTAAAAAGTCTTCTAAGTTACATTTTGTTGTGCATGGGATTACGTTCGCCAGCCTTTTCTAACATTTGCCAAGTTCCATACCTTGTACATCGAAATGACGTAGCTCTGATAAGTACTCCAATGATGGATTTTAGTGAACGGTGATGTTTTTTTTTAAGATTCTGGCGAGAGCTAGTGAATGCTCAGGAGTGCAATAGTTCTCTTCCTCTCTCTGTGCCATAAGGACATAAGGCTATTTATAGCAAAAAATTTCAGAAGGTGGACCAATGGCAGCCCGACGCATGCTTTTTTAATGTTATGGATGATAGTCAAAGACTAGCGTATGTGAAATTGGGTTTGGCGCATGCATCTGGACCACTTTTATGGCCATCTTAATATAAATTTTAGCTTGAGCATGCCATTTTACAGGTGGCGAATGCCATCTATAGCTGGCGCATGACATTTTATACATGGCGTATGCCATTTAAGCCCATCGCATGCCATTCAGGGGTGGTGTATGCATGCGTTAGACTCTCAATTTAAATTATTTTTCTTAGTTTCTGCAAAGTTTGTTCGCATTTTTTTCCAAAATCAAGTCGTTCCTTAGCATCGCTGACATTTTGAGCCCCAACACAATCTTAAGGTTATCATTTTAGCCGAATCTAAGTGCATTAAGCATATCTCGGATGTTACTGCAAGTCCTCTTCAAAGTGCGCATATGGTTGATAACATTACGAGGTTGTAATGACATGCCAAATTTTTTGTACAACTCATCGCAAATTGCCAAGTAGGCCTCTTTTTTCATATTGTTATCCGTCCTACGACCTAATGCAATTTGTTCTATTAATGTATCTAGTAAAACATCATCCGTTGGATCATCCCACTAATAATTATGTTTCTTTACCCAATATCTTGTGAAGACTTCGTCACAACTTTTCTTTTTTCTAAAGATTTCTGTGGTGATTAATTTTGTAGGCGTCTTCATTGAAGAGTTAATAAGTGTTGATTTGGTATTGCACTTTGTTGGAATCATTGTACCCACAACCTATTGTAAATGAAGTCTAAGTTCATCTTGTGATACGCCAATTAAAAAAATAATTACAGAGTCCATCGTAATGTCACACATATATAGTAAGTCAAAGAACAAAACTTCAGCGAATCGAAAAATGAACAGCATCAGATAATAGTCTACTAAAAAATTTGCATGATAAAGTCATAGTATGTGATGTACTGTATGAAATTGCGTCGGATAGCCTAACACAACACTCTACGCATACGCGTGCGGAAGCTTGAGGAGCAACTAGAATTATGGCTAAACCTATAGGAGGGGGTGATTAGGACCTTTTTAAAACTCTTTTCGCCTACTTAAACAATTCAACAAATTAAACTACGTAAGCGATTAATACTTCGGCTTCCAAGCCTAAGTGGGTCCAATCAAAAGACTAGCAAATGATAAATGCAATCAGCAACCTAGTCTAAACAACTCATGTGGACTATAGAGGATGGATCAAGAAAATCCTTAAGTCAACATGAGGTAGTGAAAGTACATCTTGTGAGTGTGGATGTGCCTATCAAGTGCCTAGCATACATTCCTATCAAGCATTCATAATTAAACAATTAAACTTACAATGCTAAGATATCAATGTGCTCAATTCAATCACAAACACAAGCATGTATAGTGGTTCGACTACTTGTCTACTCCACTCCCGGTTCAAGTACTCAACCCCTTTGAGCATACTGGCATTCACTGGGGAGTTTAAATCTGGTTCCTCCCAACCAAGGTGTTTTAATTCGGATCCGCCCAACCGGGGAGTTTACAGGTTCCTCCCAACCTACACGTTTGCACCCTTGTTGGTGGCTCCCCCTTGGAGACTTTGTTTTAGGCCCGACTAATGTGCCAAGGAACGGCTGACGTCCCTAGATTTTAGACCCAACTAATAGGCCAAGGATCGGCTAACGACCCCGGGTCGAGTTTGTCAAACAAACTCTACACTCAACTCCCACAGGGAATTGAGTGAATGGACTCTTAACAAGACAACCTTACTTGTCGGATCGAGCCCCTTGTTGGCCGTCTTGGGTTGCTTCTTCTCGCTCTCCCGTGCTTGAATCAGCTCCCCTTGTGCTCCCCCGATCGTTGACGCCGTTGCTTTACCAAGGCTTCAGCTCCAAGATCAGCTACCTTGCATGTGATGCTCCATTGGAGATGCCCAAGGTGCTAGGGAATGGTGAAACCTCTGCAAATGATAGGAAATGGGTTTCCTAGAGGAATGCACCTAAATGGACTCCTAGGTAGTGTTTAGACAAAGGATTTAACTATCATCAAGGTGTCTAAACCCTAGGAATCAAGAGGGAACAAGTCCATTCTCAAGATGCCATTGAATGGCCCAAGCTTATGATGAAAACACAAGGAGAATGACTTGCTTTAGGTTTGGGATAGAGCCTTTAATGATCTCTAGCAATGGTGGCTTCTATCTCCTCAAAATCCCCTCTCTTAGCTCAAAAATCGAATCCCCCTCTTAAATAGATTTTCTTCCAACGGTCAAAAAACGGGCAGATTCGTGCATCTATGATTGATCGGAAAAAGGGTCCGATTGATTGAAGCCCAGTCTGATTGATCGGAGACAAGTCCGATTGATCGGAAATCTATCCAGAGAAGTCTCTGGAAGAAATTCCGATTGATCGGAACACTGTCCGATTGATCGGACGGCCCCTTCCGATGGATCGGAAGACTGTCCGATTGATCGGAAATATGTCCAGTGAGTTTTCAATATTTTCTGGGACAATTTTCGATTGATCGGAACTTCTGTCCGATCGATCGGAGTCCTATCGGAACTCCTGTCCGATTGATCGGAGACCTATCGGAAACTGCTGTTTGAGCCTTTTAGATTACAGCAGCTTCCACCTCTTTAATTAGTCTAATTTATCATGTTTTTCATGGAGTTCTAAGACTAATGATGATGACTAAAGGTATACCTAGGTGGTGCAAGTCATCTAAGAGGTTATGGGTTAGGTTTTGGTCAAGGCAAGGCACACCAAGGCATCACTTTTACCTGTTTCTTCTTTCTTGATGCAGCCGGTCCGTCTTGAGTCTTCGGTGTTCGTCTTCATTAAGCTCAACCGACACTAGACCCACTGACCTAAGTAATTGACAAACAAGGTGCACTAGTATGCCACAGAAAAGTGCACTAACACTGTAGATTGAATGTAAAGAAAAGAAATAAATCAAGTGGTTATTTAGATAGATAACTAAACAATGGAAAATATAAACAGTTCAACAACGTCCCAAATGGAGGAAATTAGCCCACATCCTTGACACAATCTCCTCTCAAAATGATATCCACTCCTCCCTTTGATGATGACTTACATTCATAACCAGCCTCACCTTATCCGGAAAATCTACTTAAACTTGACTTAATGTGTGGTCTTCTTGGTTTGCCTCTCCTACAAATGGTTCCTTGATGGCAATAATGTAGGTTAATCAGACGTGCAATTAAAGTAAAAAAATTATGCACAAGAAAACATGAACGAATTATAATTTGCCAGGATACAAGGTTGAGGTTGGTAGCTTACACAGATATGCATTGAGAAATCAAAAGACAGTTTAGGCGTGCACCAACAAATTCAAACATAATCCATAATATTTATTTTGCATTTTTTTTGTACCCATGCAAGTGCGTAATGAATTATATCAGATTTTTTTAGCAAATACATCTTTTTAGGACCATTTAAGCATTAGAAAATGATAAGAAGTTGAGAGATCATAATCAGCCATGGTGTAAGTAGAGTAATTTGTATAATTGTTGTGAGATAGACTCAATAAAAATATATGTCAAATACTTCTCCGATCAAGCATGAAAGTTAAAAATGAACATGGAGGTAGAATAGTTGATATATCATGAAAATGACTAGTACACATGAAAGGATGATGAAGATGGGAGGAGATGCTTACTTGCTGATCTCTCTGTGGTGGCTACCAATGTTGGTTGATGAAGATCGTTCCAGATATACGAAGGATGATTGAAATTTCTGATTTGCACTCCCTTCAGGTGAGAAAGAGTGTGTTCTTCCACATACACACAAGGATATAAAAAAATACTCATGGATGAAGAAGAAGATATGGATTGACATGATTAAGAAAATAAAGAAAAAAGTCACCGGCGAAGAGGAAGAAGCATTCTCGTTTGAATAGAATTTGGTGATATGAAGGGAGGTCACTGGTAGTTCGAAGGTGGTGAAGGTTTGTTTCCCACTTCGCCAGAATAGGTGGTAACTTGATGCCGCTACCCTAATGATTTTTCAAAAGGTTCAACTATGGAAGGACCTTTCGGGATGGAATAGTTATAAACCAGCGACTGTCGAGCCGATTGCTGAAAATGGTGGAACTGGAAGGCGGAAACCTAATCAAAAGCAATGGGCGACCGAAACCATGGCATAAAGAAGCGAGAGCATGGAATCACACAAGCAGTGAGCACTCCCATCTTTACAACGGTTAAAGAAATCATTGTCTAAAGTAAAATCATATCTCTGGTTTGATATGCTTCAATAAATGGTGTCTGGAGCAATCTTGTGGTACGATCTAATTCTCATTTAAATCGGCGTGTCTCATGCCTTAGGGCCCAATTTTAACTATTCGTGACTAATCCACACCGTCCATCATATTAGTCAGATGTGATTTAGTTATCTTCACAAAATTGACAACTATCCAACTGTCAGGTGGGCTAGAACAAAACATACAGTTCACATCCATTCCCCGTTCTTCAGATCCAGTCTATGATGTTTCCAGTCTCTCACATATGATCTTTTATAAGAGTTTGATGGTCCCGATCATGCTTCAACACCTCCCATGTGGGACATGCAAGGCAACGACACACCAAATCTGATATAACCGTAACATATTCTTCTCGTTTCTCATCATGAAATCCCACCAAAATCTCCCTAGTGTGCAACTGAAGTCTTAGCTGCTTTTACACTAAAATATAGCACATGTTTTCAAACAACTAGCAATTCTAATGATGGTGCTTTTACCACCACTTACCTTCGTTTCCCAACTATCAAACATATCTTAAAAAATAAGCTGATTCCACTTTTAAAGGGCATGCATGTAAGAAGGTATCCTTATATTGTGTCAAATGTTAAAACAAATTTGTTATCGTTCGTGACCCTAATGCTCATGTGCATATGTGTGTTGTAAAAGTGTGTGTGTTCTCTATTTGTGTTGATCTATTTATGTCAATGAAAACATGATGATGTATAATGCTTATATGTTACTTTCTTAGGGAGTAATGCAAGAATTTGAATAATAGGAAAATGGAATGATTTATAGAGCAGGGTTAAAAGCTCTAAGAGAATATACTAATGATGTTAAATGCTTTGCATAAACAATGAATGTAATCCACATAAAAGAATCAATAAGCAACATCTATTCAAATAAACTCCTAATATCTAAAAAATGAATACATATTATTACCTACCTATCAATAAATAATTTATTTAAATCATACTTATGAGATTGTGATATATACATAAGTAATAATGCATAATGGGTGTTTTAATATTAAAGCTTTTATTAAATGCCCCCAATAATTTTTCCTCATACTGGACTTTCAAGTAGGTTAGTGCTTTCTTTAGAACTACGTTAACTTGCTCTCTAGCCCTAAACCTCGATGTACCGTGTTGCACTCATTTCATAGGTAATAGTATATGGCACATACCAAGGTCTCAAGAATATTTTATTTGCTTTCCACTAATAGTAGTCCAGAGATTATGTTTGATGCACCATGGACCAGAGTCACAATTGGTAGGTTTTATACTCAGTTGGAAAAGTGATTGTACCATTTGCCTAAGAAATTTACCAAAGTTGGGTAGCATCACATACTTTTAGTACCTAAGTCCCTTTCATGACTAGGCAAGAGTCATGCACCACAAGACTTTGACCAATACGCAGCTAACCGCGATTCAAGAAATTGATGTTAATTAGGAAGGGGTTCGTACGAAATGCTTGAGGAATTCACAAGAAATCATGAGATGATGCGAATTAATCATAGTGCCTGACCTTTTCGTGGCAAGGGCCATTAGATCCAACCAATATGTGGCATTATCCAGGATTATCTCATGATTAGACTGGAGTTGTGTGTAATAGTACTCGAAAAAACCACCTGGGCAATGTGACCATTCATCATAGGCTACCATAATCGGTAAGACTTATTGTCAGTTAGGTAAGAGCCGATACAATGTTTCTAGGGCTTTTACCATAGAGCGTACAATGGTATAAATTGATCGTGATGCCCAGTCCTTTTGTGGCTAGGGTGACCGAACCCATTCAATGTGCAGTTTCGTAATTGGTAAGGCTTATTGTCAGTTAAGCAAGAGTTTTGTACCAAGTGCCTATAGTACACCATAATATTTGTTGGTCATGGTAGCTGTGAGGGCTATATCTTCATGTCTTAGCTGTTAGATGACAAATAATAATATAACTAATAAGATGCTTTATAGATGTAGCTGCTAAGTATTCTGAAATGGAGCATAATATTTTTAGCAAAAATATTTCAGTAGTTTTTAAATTTGTCATAATTTAAGGGGCTTAGGTTCATAATTGGCACTTATTTCACTTTCTCTTTGGAAAGTATCAGTCTTTGGCCTTAATAGTTGTGGCTTTTGACTTGTCAAAATATAAAGACTTGATTTATACATTTTTAAAGATGTATTTCAAAGACATATTTTTAGAAATGTGCTTCAGAGATGTAAATATCTATTAATCATCATTTTGTAATGAAGAATTGATGGCAGTTTCTCTACCTACCGAGAGTATACATGTATCTTTCTCCTTTTACCTATAATGGTATCGATTAGGTGACCGTTGTAGGTGAAATAGATACTGTGATAATTCAGAAGCTGCTAAAGAGTTTGATCGGTACGTCTGTCTTTCCCTCGTCATCATAAGTGAGATTAAGCATCACAGTGCTAGTTGCCTCTTCTAGGGAATATACAATTGGGTATCTCTTTCGAGCATGAGGCGTACTCTCATGTTAGAGTCTTGACATAATTCACTAAACATCTTAAAAATTTGTAATAAGCCCCTGGTATAACAATGGACCTGGGCTAGATATTGTTCCGGTACAGTAAATGGCCTAAAGACCTGAAGTATTTGTCATATCTAAACAAAGTACAATTGAGTAATGACAACATTTGATGTAAAGGTTACTTAAAGCAAGAGGAAATTAATCCTTCATATCTTACATATGTAAGTAAAGGTATATGTACATACCTTTAAATTGTTTGAAGATCAAGTGAGATTCGGTCAATATTTCAAGCAAGAACTCAATAAAATTTTAGTAAAGACGCACCCTTGCAAAACTTGTAGGGACAAATTCTTCATTCATAACGTAAATAAGATGTTACCTGTAATAGGTAGACTATGCATTATGATAAGATTCATAATATTATGATAGTAGGGTTATTTATGGTTAAGCGAGGTCGTATTCCACAGTACTTATAGTGTCCAATAGGCATTATTCTTGGTTTGACACAAGCTTTATTCCCAACAATGGTGTATTTGTATTTGCAAGTTTAATAGATGGTAATATTTATGTATTATCAAAACACAAAATTTATTCACTATATTCTTTTATTTCTCTTTCCTCTTACATTGCTCGCATGTATATCATTACAAAAGTTATGCGACATGGCATTAATGAGCTAATATATGTCCCCCTTTGCACCTGATCAACTTTGATCATAATGGTGACCTAAGGCAAAACATGATACTTACCGTCATTATTCATTGCAAGGATGGACAATTGTTAAATGATTACCATTTTTTCTCTTCGTCTTTCTCTTTCATCATTCCTTAGGATCAAGGCTAATCCCTAGTTTCGTCCAATGATTGTTGTGATTTCTACAATCATCTGGATCGATGGTTCCTATTAGTACTTGAATGCCTTGACCATCATTGAACCTTATGGGTCTGTTAGAATCAACTCTATGCCTACCATCATTCTACAATTGTATCACTCTATGTTCTTTGGATCCAATTTGTTAGTCATCAGATGATCGTTATCAGACTAATGTTCGGTACTATCTTTTTCGAAACTTATGAGCCTTCTCTCCTTCCCTATGGTTGGGACTTCAAATACATTAAGGGCATTATGTGAGAACCTGCTCTCTTTGAACTTTGGTAAGGGCATAGTGTAATTCGTTTACAGTACTTCCCAGGATTTTGGGGAAATTAGAGTAAGTGGTGCTTGCACTAGTTATCTCAGGTGCTTTGGAAATAATAGAACTTCTTCTTTTAAGATTGTTCTTTTACCCTGTATGCAGAAGTATCCATTAGTTCAACCATCTTTTAGTCTCATCTATATTTCTTGGTGCTATTCTTATCCTCGACAAGCATCATGTCCTATTTACTCATGTCGAACTCTTGTGTTTTTGCTGTCTTAGGGCCAAGGTCTTCCTTTGAAGTAAACTCATCATAATATTTGAATATGCAAATTAAGACCCCAACAGTGTAGGGCGTTGTGTCTGCCATGACTCTCTTTTGCAGTCCATTGGCACAGTACTTAAAACACTAATATAATGTAGAATAGAAAACCTTACAATAGTGCAACCATGGCCTGCCAAGTAGCAAATTATAAGTAGTCATCGCATCTATCACTTGACACATGACTTTCGTCACTAACTCTTCTATCTCCAACATGACTATGATTGGACCCAGGGAATGTTGCTCAACCTTGATGCATTGATGAAGCACATCATCAGTTGTGAACTCATTTATACTGTCAAGGAACTATAAGACCAAGTCTCAAAATGTCATTAACTAAATAAATACACTTCCTTCTTACAATGTGATCAAAGGCTAATTCAAATCAATCAGTGATTATCACATAAACTCTCACGACGAAGATTCATTGGAATGGAGCAACTATACATAACCATGGTGCATTTTCAATCCTCAACAACATATTTTCAAATTGCTTCGAGCAACCTGGCTGGCTTTCAAGGACAAAAACTAACAAATCCCATTTGCCTTAAATCCAATCACCTACAACATGTAAACCCATGGTTTCCTAGTAACCACCTCTATTTATCATATAAGTTTAACAAACCCAATCACTTTTTTTTGTTCATGGCTTGTTTGGTATACCCTTCCTAGTTAATGGCTCAGATCTCTGACATGTTTTCTATCTACTTGTATATTTGACATGTGTTAGGCACCCTTATGATGTAGAGAGGATTGCTGACAACTACATCATGAGGATGGACCATAGAAAGGACCTGAAGGAGTCCAAGTTGATCGACCGCCGAGAAAACAAGTGTTGAACAAGTCATCGTCGATCTTGTCGACAAGTTTGTCGATCTTATCGACGATGCAAATAGCTTACTGGACAGTTAAGGATTCATCATCGATCGTATCTATAGATCGTCGATCCTATTGATGGTCTACCGTCGATCCTATCGACAGGCCACTGACAGATTGCACGAACTTACATTGTTTTTTTGTTTTGTTTCCATTTTTAATAGGATTCTTTCTAATTATGTTTTAGGGTTTCATGGGTTGTTTTAGAGTATTTAAACTCACTCATTTTTGTTAATAGAGATTATTATTCATGATTTTATTCAATAGAGCTTAGCTTTCTTTCTTCTTCTTCGTCGATTCGAAGAACTCCGGTTGAGGATTCCTTGACACTCCATAGATTCAGAGTATTTATTTGTGAGAGAGACGGTGATTGATCTCACCACGTCTATGCGTGTATTAAGTTGGAATCAGAGTGAGGAGAACCCTTGGGAAGATGGCTTCTAGGGACGACCGTGACAATAACCCCGTAAATGGTGATCTAAGGGATTAGCCTTTGACTTCGGCAGAGTTCGGAGAGTTTTGACGGGAGTACCTACAAGGCATGCAAGGACTGCAAGCTTCGTTGAACCATCTCACAGCAACACGCTCCACCACAAGCTCACAACGATGTCTGACCTCCTGCGTTAGCTTTACCATACGATAACGATAATCATAGAGCATTGCCGATGGCCGATCGTTAGGCTATTCTAGAGGATGTCGGATCAAGCGACGACGACATTGAAAACTATTTGGTTCGCCAACCCCTGCTCAAGGATGAGCATGCCGATCGCCCTGAGAGAGAATTCTGAGGTAAGAGTGAATTACATAGTTTTAATGGACTCCTCAATATCGAGGATTTTCTTGATTGGCTGGTCGAAGTTGAAAGAAACTTCAAGTACATGAGCGTCCTTGAGGACAAACAAGTTGAAGTCAGGCGCTTCAGCATGGTGAGAGAAATTACATATCATGCGTAGTCGAGAGAATAAGCTTCCCATTTGCTCATGGCCAAGGATGAGGCGGTTGCTGTGATCGAGGTTCTTACCCCGTGATTATGATCAGCTATTGTTTCAAAAATACCAAAATTGTAAGCAGGGAAATCGATCTATCGCAGAATACCTAGCCGAGTTTGATCGATTGACGACGCGAAATGGGTTATTAAAGATGAATTCCCAGGAAGTTGCAAGGTTTATTGGCGGCTTATGGCCTATGATTCAAGACCAAGTTCAGCTACTCCCGGTTTGGACTATGGTGGAGGTGGCTAACTAGCCACTTGCATAGAGACCCAACACAACTCGCTAGGGCTCATGCGTGCCCCTACCCTTCTGCTCGTGTCTCTACAATGGGTCTTGTTCAAGATACATCCTTATCCAAGGGAAATAAGCTTGTAGGTGGGTGTGTTCAACCCCCAACGATATATATATATATATATATATATATATATATATATATATATATATATATATATATATATATATATATATATATATATATATATATATATATATATATGACGGTCTCGCTAGGCCTTAACGTATAACACCTGTTATGGCAGGCTCGAGTCGGGCTCCCAAAAAGTATGGTCAGCCAAGGACAAACAATTATTTAATATGTGACGAACCGGTCCTCCTATCTAACACATGCCCTTAGTGCCCCACTGCCAATCTGACCACTAATGATGGGGGAGCTGAAGAAGAACTAACGGAAGGAGAGGCTGAGAATGAAGAATTTGAATAGTCCATTGAAGAGGATACAGATGGAATAGAATGGTTGGCTGAGGACCATGATGAGTCCTTAGTTGTAAGACGCTTATGCTATACTCCCATGAAAGAGATGCATCCTTCACGCCACAATATCTTCCGAATGCGTTGCACCTTGAACGGGAAGGTTCACAACGTCATCATTGATAACGGGAGTAGTGAAAACATTTTGTACAAGGTTATGGTAGACAAGCTTCAATTACCGATGATAAAGCATCTAACCTCGTACTCCATTGGTTGGATCAAGAAAATCAGCGACACTAAGGTAATCGAGCAATGTTTGATTTCGTTTTTTTATTGGTAGGAGCTGTAAGGATGAAGTACTATATGACGTAGTTGACATGGAGGCCTACCATATACTTCTCGATTGACCATGGCAATTGGACCAAGATGTGACCCATCAAGGGCAAGAGAACACGTATATGTTTGTCAAAGATGGGCGAACGAATGTGCTAGCTCTTATGACATAGGAGGGCCGCCCCGAGGCGTCTAAAGTGGAGGGGAGTTCTCTTCTTGCCATAAGAGAGTTTGTTGAAGAATCCAAGGAGATGGTGAGATTAATGCTATGGTGGTCAAGGGCGAGGATGCAGGGGGCACGGTTATTCCCCTAATCCTTCGACCGTTAGTAAATGAATTCTGGGAAGTCTGGTACGAAGATCTTCCCCATGAATTGCCACCAATGAGGGATATCTAGCACATCGATCTTATCCCTGGGGCTAGTTTGCCCAACCGCTCGCATTACCGTTTAAGCCCGAAAGAGAGTGAAATTCTCTAAGGTTAGGTTGAAGAATTACTAAAGGAAGGACTTTTGATGGAGAGTATGAGCCCTTGTGCAGTGCTAACATTGATGACGCCAAAGAAGGAGGTAGTTGGCGAATGTGTGTTCATAGTCGGGCGGTCGACAAGATCACCATCAAATATAAATTTCCCATACCCTAGTTGGATGATATGCTAGATATGTTGGAGGGTTCCAAAGTGTTTTCCAAGATGGATTTGCGTAGTGGGTACCATCAAATTCAAATTTGGCCCAGAGACAAATGGAAAAGAACTTTTAAAATTAAAGAGGGGCTATATGAATGGATCATTATGCCCTTTGGTCTATCAAACGCCCCAGGTACCTTTATGCTCTTCATGAATCAAGTCTTGAAGCCGTTCATAGGAAAGTTCATTGTGGTGTACTTCGACGACATCTTGACTTACAGTCAAGACAAATCAGAACATATGTGGCATCTTAGGCAAGTTCTCCAAGTGCTGTAAGACAACAAGTTGTATTTGAACTTGAAGAAATGCAATTTCCTGAAGGACCATCTATTATATCTGGGGTTTATAGTATCATCCACAAGTATTTGGGTAGATGAAGACAAGGTTAAGGCCATTCGGGAGTGGCCTACCCCGACCAACATCCATAAAGTGCGTAGTTTTCATGGGTTGGCCACCTTCTACTGTTGTTTGTAAAAAAATTCAGCACCATCATTGCGCCTATTATTGATTGTATGAAGAAGAGTTTATTTCAATGGATCGATGAAGCCGAAAGAAGCTCCGTTGAAATCAAGCAACGACTGTCATCCACTCCATGTTTGGATCTACCAAACTTTGATATGGTCTTTGAAGTGGACTGTGATGCATCACATGTGGGTATTGACACAATTTTATCACCAAAAGGCAAGTTTGTGGCCTTCTACATTGAGAAGCTGAGTAATGCAAGGAAGAAGTGGTTCACATATGAAATTAAGCTATATGACATGATACAGGCCCTCCGTCATTAGCGACGGTACCTCATTCAGAGGGAGTTTGTTCTTTACACAGACCATCAAGCGTTGAAATTTATTAATAGCCAAATTAATGTAAGTCGCGTGCGTACTAGGTGGATCTCATTTTGTAGTAGTTCATGTTCGTGTTAAAGCAAAAATCGAGCTAGCAAAACAAGGCCGTAGATGCACTAAGTCACTGAACTGCTCTTCTCATCACCATGAGTACTGAGGTTGTTGGTTTTGGCTGCCTCAAGGAGCTATATGCAAAAGATGATGACTCTAAGGATGTTTGGGTTCGAAGCACAGGAAACCATCTCAATGACTTCCGTATTCAAGACGGGTTCTTGTTCTATAGGAATCGATTGTGCATCCCGCGGTGCTCCTTACGTGACAAGATTATACTAGAGCTCCATAGTGGTGGACTTGGAGGCCATTTGGGTCGTGACAAGACGAAGGCCCTGGTGGAGGAACGTTACTTTTGGCCCACCTAGGTCGTGACATTGGAAAGATGGTGCAGCAATGTCATATTCACTATATACTCCGCTACATGTCACAGTGGGCCCTTAAGAGGACATCTTAATGGATTTTATTTTGGGTCTCCCACGAACACAACGTGGCATGGACTTTGTGTTCATGGTGGTAGATTGGTTCTCGAAGATGGCTCATTTCATCCCATACAAGAAGACCTACGATGTGACAAATGTAGCCAATCTATTCTTCAGAGATTTTGAGATTGCACGGGATTCCCAAGACGATTACGTCAGATTGTGATAAAAAATTTGTGAGTCACTTTTGACGGATCTATGGAGTCGATTTAGGACACAACTTTAGTTTAGCAGTGCTTACCATTCACAAACTAATGGACAAATTGAAGTGGTGAACAAGACATTACGCATTCTTATAATGTGTATTTCCAAGGATAAGCTAAAGTAATGGGACTTGGCCTTGTCTCAAGCTGAGTTCACCTTCAATAACACGGACAACCGTTCAACAGGGAAGTTGTCATTCTAGATCGTTTATAGATGAGTTCCCTAGCACACACTAGACTTGGTTCCATTGTCTAAGATTTCGGGCATGAATTTATTTGCATAACACATGGCTGAAAAGATCATAGAGTTACACAGTGAAGTACATAACAAGTTGCTCAAGTTGAATAAGAAGTACAAGAATGACGCCGACAAGCATCGACGTGCTAAGGTATTTGAAGTTGGTGATCAAGTGATAGTTTATCTATGCAAGGAACACTTTCCAGCCAGTACTTATAAAAAACTGAAGTACAAGAAGATTGGACTGGTGTGAATCCTCAAAAAGTTAAATGACAATGCCTATGTAGTCAACCTCCTGAACGTGTTTGAGATCTTAAGGACATTCAGTGTTGCGGATTTGTTTGAGTATCACGGGAACTCAGAGTCGAGTTCTTTTGAAGTGGGGGGACTAATGTAGAGAGAATCGTTAACAACTACATCATGAGGATGGACCACAGAAAGAACCTAAAGGAGTCCAAGTTCTCGATCGCCGAGAAAAAAGTGTTGAACAAGTTATCATCGATCCTATCGACAGGTTCGTCGATCCTACCGATGACGTTGCAGTTTACTCACTGGACATTTAAGGATTCATCCTCAATCCTATCGAAAGGCCACCATTGATCCTATCTACGGTTCGTCAATCCTATCGACAGGCCACCAATAGTTTACATGAAGTTGCACTATTTTTCTGTTTTATTTCTGTTTTTTAATAGGATTCTTTCTAATTACATTTTAGGGTTTTATGGGTTGTTTTAGAGGATTTAAATTTTCTTATTTTCATTAATAGAGATTATTATTTTTTATTTTATTCAATAAAGCTTGGCTTTCTTCTTCTTCGTGGATTCGAAGAACTCCGATCAAGGATTACTGGATGCTCCATGGATTCAGAGTATTTATCCGTGAGAGAGACAATGATCGATCTCACCACATATATGTTTGCACCACCTTAAAGGTCCCTCCTTGAATCACAAGCCTTATTTAATCATTTCCATGTGGGACAACAATATACGGTGTGGACAATTGATAATGTGGGCCCCATATAGATTAAAGGCCTAAAACCTCTACTAGATTGAATGATCCTAAACTTATGATTGGTGGAATGCAAAAAACACGATCCAAAAATCGTCATCACTATCTAAGCTTGATCGCAACTAATTGGTATCAGCTACATGAATCCTATTCCACCATTCTATTCCATTGAGAGCCATAACTTTAGTTAGATCATAGGTTATCTAGTCTAAATGTTTCATAAACAAAGACAATAATAGTTCACCTGTAAGAAAATAAAGGCCTAAAGAAAAAAACAGCTACGATCGTCAAAATCGAAGAGATCTTAGGACAACCCTTGTAATAGTGGGACTCACGAGATGTGTAATTATGAAATACTGAAAACAACAATTCCTTGGATGGCCTTGTAAAAGTTTAATTTATCATATTCTTATTTGCATTCAATAGAGATCGTCCAAATAGGACTTGGTAGAAGTTACAACCGTTGTTGATTCACAACTCAAATATGTGAATGACAAAACATACCTTGTTGCAGGAAAAAGTCGAGGAATTCGGCCAGAACATCTTTTTAGCAGCTCAGAGCACAGATGGGCTAAACGAAAATGTAAGAAGTGCCATAACGAATATGAAGAGACTGTCAGAAGACGGATTTGAGAGGATGATGAAGGACAATAACTTGGATGCAATGGTGACACCCGATAGCTTTGCTACAACAATTCTTGCAATAGGTGGGTATCCGGGAATAACCATTCCAGCAGGATATGAAACAGGTGGGGTGCCCATTGGGATTTCCTTTGGGGGATTAAGGGGATCCGAACCCAAGCTTATCGAGATCGCATATGCTTTTGAACAGGCAACCATGATACGGAAGCCACCTTCATTCAAACCATGACATGATAATGGGAACCAAGCTATCATAACCTGTGTGGCTATGAGGTGGATCTCATCCACATGAAGTTTTTCCCTGTGTTTGCAGTAGACACGTATCTATGTGGCCAATTATGCTAGTGTTTTCCTTATAAGATTGTGTTCTCCAAAATTTGTCCTTCATTCAAACTATAATAACATGATAGAAGTAAAAGAAAAAAAATTAATTTTAATAAAACTCTACTAATATAGGATAATGAGTAGACCCATGATTTTTTCTACACTATATTAGTCATAGGAAGGTTGTAAACTTTGATTGTTAAAGGGACAGTAGACAGAACAGTGGAAGGTATTTTGAAGTAAGAGGGTATTTATCGAATACATTGGAGGGTGGTTAATTAACATTGGAGGGTGACTAACAGTGTGGGTGTGTACTAAGTAGAAAGCTTGACGTGAGAGAGATAAGTAGAAAAGTCAAAAGTCAAAAAGCTAAAAAGAAAAATACTTATTAAGATAAGTAATTTTTAAGAGATAAGTTACTTTTCAATTGTACTTACCAAACAAACTTAAGTACGAAAAGTAACTTAACGTCTTAAGTTCAGCCCAAAAGTTACTTATTTGGTAGTATCCAAACGGGCCCTTAGTGAACACTGACGAAGAAAAGTGTCTGACACAATTGAAAAAAAAGAAAGATAAAATCTCCTGGGTCAGATCAACTCTGAGAGTCCATCTAACCATTTAGATCAACATGCGGGTGAAACCTATTTGCCAGATCATGGTTGGTCATGCATATTTGTATTAGACTAGGATGTTCAAACCATCAGATCAACGAGATCAGTCCGCAGACCATTCTCAAATGGTGCAAGTGCAGTTGCCAGTGGGTCACTTTGGGCGCTTGGATCTCCTCCATTATAATCATTTTGCGATGATTCTTGCACCGTTGTGGAGCCTTGGCTAGGGAGGGAAAAAAGAGAATTTTTCAAAATAGTACCTAATTAATATGGTATTTATATCCCGGTACCTTTTTAAATTAAGTTTTCATTAAGCCATGCACCTCGTTAATTAAGTTATCATCATGAGAGGGGTATTCTGTAACTTCGGTCAATAATACCTAATTAATATGGTATGAATTTTTCCAAAATGACTAAAATGCCCACTAATAAGTGAGTGGCCCTAGTAAGAATGTTATTATGAAAACAAAAACTCAAGAGTTTTCCCGGATTGCATATAGACCTAGCAATATTCAACCCAACCCGTTAACCTGACCTGACCTGGTTTTTTTTTTCTAGTTTAGGGTTGGAAAATTTGACCCGATTCAATTTTTTGGTTGACCTGACCTGATGGGTCGAGTTATGGTTAAAGGTGACCTGACCCGACCCGACCCGACCTGACCAGACCCGAATCATATAGGGGTTAAGTAGACTATTATATATTAATAAACATGTGCACACCAATGATCACATTTTATGACATATAGAACCAGAATATCATGATATTTTATTTTATTTTATTTCTGGTGCTCATTTATTGGAGAACTGAAATGGTAGCTAATGGTCCATAAAATAAATTAATAAAATTATCTTAATGGTTATATTTATTTGATTATTGATAGGAATTTATTAGACGGTTAAAATGAAAGGATCAAATGGTTTCATTTCAATAATTGTGTCCACAATTTAACTATTTAAAAAATTAAATATCAAATGATCTTGTTGATTTGATCCAATGGTAAAAAAATAAAAATAGAATTGCTAGACATTAATTGGACATTATGTATAGATACTTATGTACTTATTAAACATGGTTTGGTTTTCAATTGAATGCTAGTGTTATATGCATTTAGTTTAATCTACAAATTAGTTAATTGATCATTAAAATGTGGGTTAACCCGACCCGACCCGGTTTAATTTTCAATTTGGGTCGAGTTAGGGTTAAGGTGGAAACAACCCGATCCCAAATTGACCTGACCCGAACCCCACCCGACCCGACCCAGTGCCACCTCAAGTTGCATGGTAGGCTAGGTCCGAATCCACCCCATTACAAATTAAAAAAAATATATGATATAAAATATATAATATAATACATTTAGTTTAGTAGAAAAATGATGCAAATCCCACTATTTACTATTGTAAGGTTGACATGGCCTAAAATAATTTGTAAAACGGATGGTCAGCATGAATATAACATATACAATAAGGGTGACAATGAGTCGGATCTTAATCAGATTCGGATCGAACTCGGATATGTTCCTGTGAATCCATATCCGGTCCATTTAAGTAATCGGACCTATTTTAAGATCCAAATCCGGTCCATTTAACTAATCGAACCTATTTTAAGATCCAAATCCGCATTAAACGGATTCCGAGCGAATCGGATCTCGGATCTGACCCGCTCCATTGAGAGCCCTAGTAGGGACATGGCTACTATGTGTTATGTGGACCCAAGCGGTTTATTGACATCCATCCATCCGTTTTATTAATATTATTTTAGAGCATGAGCCTACAAATGAGACATATACAAATCTTAGGTGGACCACACCATAGGAGACAGTTGTAATTCAGTGCCCACCTTTAAAAACTTCCCAAGGCCCACTGTAACTTTGATTTGCGATCCAACCTGTTGATTAGGTCACACAGACCTGGATCAAGGGAGAACTTTTGTGCCTCCTAAGAAGTTCTAATGTTGGGTGTTCGATCACCAGTGTTTTATATGGTGTGTTTCACATAAGATTTTAATTTGTCTTATTTTTAGAATCATGCCCTAAGATAATCAGGAAAAATGGATGAACAAAGTGGATAAAACAAGTACATCATGGTGCAGCCCTTAGTATCCAATCTTGAAGATTTCCAATGCCACCTCTTTACTAATGCACTTCGCACAAATCAACAGTTGGCATTGCTAAGGACTCTAGATTCGGACTCGAAATCAATGAGAAGCCGATTGCATACTAGTAACTCAAGATGCTATAACCTACTAAGTAAACTTCGTGGGGCCTACCGTGATGTATGCATCCTATCCTAGCCGTCCATCCATCGCACCAGTACAATTTACATTGTTTCATGTGGTGTGGTCCAATTGAGCTTTTTGTATGCTTCAATTTTGGTCCCATGCCTTAAAATGAACTAATAAATCGGATGGATGACACAGATAAGACACATACTATCATGGTGGGCCCCACAGAGTTTACTCAGTATGGACCCAATCTGCTTCCGATTCAATAATGATCCCTCCGGTGCGGATGTAGCTGTTGGGCAGTGCTTGGAAAGCTACGTGGCCCACTGTGATAGTATGTCTTATATATGTCATTCATTCATTTCTCCGTGTCATTTTATGGCATGATCCAAAAAATGAGGTAAATCCAACTCTCAGGTGGACTATGCAGGAAACAGTGGTGATTGAACACCCACCAATATTAAAAACTTGTTGCGGGCTACAAAAATTTTCATCTTTCCCCTTCATCCAGGTCCGTGTGCCGTTATCACCAGGTTAGATGGAAAATAAACAATATGATGGAAATTAAGGTAGGGCCTTGGAAGTTTTAAATGGTGGCATTCAAATAACATCGTTTCCTATGGTATGGTGCACCTGAGGTTTGGTTCTGCTTAATTTTTGAGTTCATGTACTAAAAAGATCTGGAAAAATGGATGGACGGCATGAATATACAATACATGTATCAAGGTGGGCCCCACTCACGGCCACACCGGTGTGGTAGGATATAATCGGAAAGCCTTTATGCATAGACACTAAGGCAGTTAGACGGGATTGCATGCAGTGCTCCATAGCCCCACCGTGATACGTGTGTTTTATCCATGTCATCCATCCATTTTTCCAAATTACGTTAGGGCATGAATCCAAAAGCAAGAAAATTTAAATATCAATTGAACCATACCATAAGAAACATTGGTGATTGAAAGCCTACCATTAAAAACTTCTCGGAGGTCACAAAAGTTTTGGATCAAGTTGATATCTGTGTTTTCCCTTCATCCAGATTTGTGTAACCTAATCAGCAAGTTGATGGAAAATAAACATTATGGTGGGCATTAAAGTGGGCCTTAGGAAGTTTATGATGGTGGCGTTCTTTGTGGTCCAGTTGAGATTTGTATGTTCCTTAGTTTTTGCCCATGCCTTGAAATAATATAGAAAAATGGATTGACGATGTGATGTGAATAATGTTGGTTGTGGACCTTTGGGGGCCCACTTATGGGCAACCACTTGTGGATTGGGACCCATAGGAAGTGGATTGGGACCCATAGGAAGTTACCGCATCCACTTTCATCATTTTCCTTCCTGGAATTTGATTTTCAAATTTCGGAGGTGGTTAGATGAGATAAGGATAAACCTTATCTTTTCTCGCCGACTTATCCTTTTATTTCTCGTATGAGTGTTATAAAAGGGAGAACTCTCTTCCGATACAAACACAAGGAAAACTAATAAGTCAGATACGAAGAGAAAAGAGAGAAAAAGGCATCAAGAGTTCATCTGGCCTATTCTTTGGATCTAAGCCTTAGATTTGATCCGAGGACCATCTTCACCGTAGGATCAGAGGGTGATCAGACTCATTTGTTATTATAGCAAATAGGCAGGACGACTGGATCACACCGCACATCCTCGGCTTTGCGAAGGTTCTCATCGTGTAGACCGTCAGATTATGGAGTCCCACACTTCCACAAATAACTTTCAGTGGTATCAGAGCGTTGCACGACGGATCTCCGATTTAAAGAGGAATAAATCGCAATCGAAGTAAGTGGCCATAATCTAAGAATTTTAAATTATATATTTTATTTTAATAATATGTCGATCATAAAATGGGAATAAATTACTGGATAAGAATTTTTTGAGGGAGGTTGTTGCAATAATAGGTTTTGTAAAACCCTAGGAGAGAGAAAAAGATGAGAAGAAGAGAAGAGAAAGGGTTGTGGGCTTGATTTGTGGGCCTGGAGATACGAGTAATATTATGGGCCTTATTTGGGCCTGGGTTAGAGATTGGAAATGGGTCTTTCCTTTTGGGCCATGGCTTGAGGATATTGGGCTTAAGGTATAGGCCTATTAGTTGGCAAATTGGGCTCATTTTGAATTACCCATTTTTTAACCCAAATTTGAGTTGATAACCATTAAACATTATCATAACCTTTTGATAATACCATCAATATCCATAATTTGGGACAAAATTAAGGGACCATTATGAGCTATCCACATGTGATTGAACAACCCATATGGATCCCACTATTATGTCCAAAATAGAGATGGGATAAATTAAAAGCCCAATTCACTTCCTTTCAATATTAAGTGTATCTTGTAAAAGGGCCTTTAATCGGCCATTTACGGACTGATTTAGACCAAGTAATGGGAAGTGACTTGGGGTTTTTCAGCAAGATTTAACCAATGGTGTGGTTTGTTTTTGTGATTAACGGTCCATATCTCAAATTACCATTATGATCGATATATGTATTAAAATGAAAGAATATAAAAGAAATTTTGGATTTTATAAATAATGAATAATTATTCTGTCTCCTCATATCTCATGATTATTTAATGTACATGTGCGTGCATTAATAAATGTATGTGTGCATATGAATGAGGATTTTTCATTATATCCATATGATCACTATTGATCACGGGTCCACAAGTGAACAGAACCATTATCAACCATGATGATCAACATTGATGAAAGGATCCATCATCAATGATGAACATTAATGGTGATGATAAGATCCATCATGAATGGACACGATCAATGCGGTGATTGTATTGTCCTTTAATCATAGAACTTCTTTTATTCGTTCATGGTCATGATTGTTTTCTTTAATCTAATGATTTATTCATTTTGCTTTAATCTTCATATGATTAAAATTAAGCCCTCCTTTCATTAGAATATAGATATCATATCGCAAGGTTGTGCATAACCTAAGTGGGAGTTTTATTTATTCCCTAAATGATGCATAAACCCATAATGGTGAGTTGTAGGTTAAACAAATAAATAGTCGTAAAAGCATCAATTTCATCTTATTTAGAGAACTTGATTGATCTGCACCGCCCATACAGGTATGTAGGCTTTCAGATCTCTTATAAGATGGGTTGGATACTTTTATAACTTGAAAGTTTGTATAAACAGTAAAAATACTGGTGATTAGTGCTAATGCTCTAGATCATAGCTAAGTAGTGATACATGATGCGATGTAGAGATGGCCTCTAAAGCATTGATCGCCGATCAACTCAAAGGACAACATTTCGACGGCAACAACTACGAAGACTGGTCCCGCGCAGTGCGAAACCTCTAGACGAAGATGACATTTCGTACACTTTGGATGAGGTTTAAGAGGAACCCATATTGGCTGAAAATGAAAATCTAGGTGAACACAGGGCCACAATGAATCACTACAATAGGTGGCGTAAACAAAATCGCTCCGCCCGTAATGTTTTGATTAGCACAATGCACAAAGAACTCATACCCACATATGAAGTGCATGAAACCGCTAAGGGGATCTGGGATGCACTGGCTAATGCCTATAAGCAGAAGTCAGATGCAAAGGTTCGGGCTATGGAATTAGAGTTTCAAGAATACAGGATGCCAGTAGGTTGCCCCATCAAGGATCATATCCGTAAGATGGAGCAGATGATAAGCGCCCTGAGGAATGTAGGGTGCAAACTAACTGAAAATCAAAAGATTATAACAATGCACCATTCCTTACCCGAATCTTGGGCCCAAATCAAAACGATTCTGAACCATACTGATTCTATCACAACGTTCAGAGACTTTTGTGGCCATTTGGTACGAGAGGTTGAAATGAATGCAATTCAGCCATGTTCGGCCAAGGCCTTTGCAGCAAAAACCCACAAGCGGAAAGCTAACAAGAAAAAGTTCAAAGCTCGCAAGAAGGCGAAGAAGAACAATAAGGAATAGAAGACCACAACGCCTATTCCAAATCCCAAGAAGGGAAAGGAAAGAGGAAACCTAAAAAGACAAATATAACCTGTTTCGTCTGTGAAAATCCCGGCCATTATGCCCGTCAGTGCGCCCATAAAAAGACGATAATTCCTCTGTCACTAGACAATTTGTTTGTAGGCGTTTGTTCTGAGATCCTTTCTGTTGATATCCTATCTAACGAGTGAATTTTGGATTCAGGCGCAACAAAGCACGTGACACGAGATCGTCGAGGACTTGAGGAATTTCGACCTGTTGCTAGAGGGAGCTACAGTGTACATGGGAAATAATGCTGCTGAAGACGTGCTAGGGATTGGTGTTTATCATCTCCGTACACGCGTAGGGCACACAATAACCCTCTATGATACTCTTTATGCACTGGGTGTTCGCTTCCCCAAGTGTAGGGTTGCGATGTAGTAATAAACTCGATAAGACCGAGGTCGATCCACAGGGACTTATGTAGGATTTCACAAACACATCCAAAAGTGTCTATTGAAAGCTAGTAATCAGATTTTGAATAAGATTGATATGAGTAACAAAATTAAATTAAATTGAAAGTAACTAATGATAGAAAGGCACTAGGGGTTCAAGGATCCACTTGTAGCAATCCTTGATGTTCAATCCGCTGTGGTTTTTCATTTTCTCAACTAGAATCGACATTAAGGTCTATCTAGTCGGATGATAGAGCTGTTAAACCAAACAATCTGTCATATGTAAGTTTAATGCATAAGATTCACTCTATGTAGGCTGAGCTGAGTATGCTCAATTGCATAGGTCATTCCCCTTTCCAAAAGGTCCAGTTCACAATCATGACCATCCTCAAGTTCCTGTCACAAGACAAGGCTAGATCATGATTTGAACTTGATTCAAATCACATACACAATTCCTTACATAATTCAGAAAATCAGAAAAATAGAACTTTGGTAGGAAGTCCCTTCATGAAGATCATAGTACTAGAGCGCACTCCGATTCCTCGGATCATACAGGTCTAGACTGATACAAACCAATTAAGAAGTTAAGTAATTCTCCCAAACATCCATGAGTCATCATAAGACTAAGAAAAACTACTTAAAAACTTGTATAAACTTCAAACTATAGTTCATAATCATGAATTCCACACTTAAAACCAACTGAATACGAATTGAAACATCTTGGATCCACTACAAGCTTCACCTCTTAGCCCTAGCTAAGAGGTTTAGCTGCTCATGATCCAAGGAAACATGAAACAACTAAAAAAAATCATAAAAACTGCAAAACAAACTAGAGGGAGTTGTGGATCTCCGAAATTCACTTCCGCCTCCTCCAAGCTTGCTTCAACCCTCCTTAGATACCCTAGGAACGATCCCTAGGTGTCCTTTTATAGTAAGGATGCTCCGCAACTTCAGAAAGATCGAGAATCTGCGTAGGAGTTACGTAGTGCGCAGAGAAAATCGGACTTAAAATAGCAAGTTCCGTTTCTTTCACATGGCCGACCGGTGTGGACCGGTCGGACTGGGCTGGCCGACCGGTCACGACCGGTCTGGCCTCCTCTGGAAAAAGTCCAGCGTGCTCAGCATCCTTGGCCGACCGGTCAAGACCGGTCGGACCATCTCCAGTATCTGTCCAGCAGTGCATGGCTGACCGGTCGAGACCGGTATGGCTCCCTTGGCCGACCGGTCAAGACCGGTTGGCTTCTTTTGCTCCTTTTTTACTTCCTTTGTTTCTTTTATTTTCTTCTTTCCTTGCTTCTTTCTTTGCTTCCTTCTTCCTTCGGCCCACCTTGGGTCTTCATCCAAGGTTCTAAACAAGCTCTTTTCATCTTCAATTAGGCGGAATCCACTCTCAATCCTGTAATCATAAAACGTGCATTCCGTTAGCCTTTAAATCATGAAAACCTCACACAATGAGTGATGAATTGGGGTTTGAATATGCACAATTAAGAGCTCAACACACACCCCCAACCAGCATTTTGCTAGTCCCGAGCAAAACATGCGTGAAACTAATCCCATTCTTCAAAACTCAACTCTCTTTCAGAAACCCTTCTTCTATACGTCCCAAGACATACAAGTGTAAGATTCAGAATTATTTGGTGATAGAAGTTGAAACTGTAAACCCTCAAGACATGATAAGCATTTATATGAGATTCCCGCTGATTGGTTGATAAACAGAAGAACTTGAACAAATTCGATCTAGTGTTGATAGTGAAAATTCATCTCATGAGTTTCTAGGATTATCTTCTTCATGGATCAACCAGACTATAGATCTCAAGGTGTATGGAGCTACATCAAGCCAATGACAGGAATTTGCCTTACCGTCCTTCCGACGACTTTCACACTACGTCCCATTTCCGGCTTTGGTTACGGGTAGACCATCCCCCAGTTGGTAGTAGGTAGCCCTAATCGAAATTTTCCACCAGTTTTCCATCATTCCCAATTTCATCCTTCCTTTTCCTTTTTCTTTTAATTTACATAGGATTTTTAGAAATCCATATCTTGCATTGTTTTCCTATGGACAAGGATGGACAAAGTACCCCGGCTTATCTTCTCAACACCTTAATTCACAGTCTAGCTAATCCATAAATCACATAATCCCTTCAACCCATGAAAATCGTGTAATGTGGACTAGGTGTAAAAGTGTTCAGATTTTCTATCAATCACAGAAATAGGGAAATTCACATATAAAACCACTATGCTATGAAAGATTCCAGACATACAGCCCCATACACTTCATATCTCCTCCTCTTATGCTCATATCATCTGGAATGCATAGAGACAATGTTTTCCAAAAGAGTTTCGAATTTTGGAAAAATCGAAAATTTTCACATAATTGCTTGAGATGTTTCAAAACGCTAGATTTATCCAAGTGATCCTACACCCCCCAACCAAATCTTGCATTGTCCTCAATGTAAAAGATGTGCAATAAACAAACATGAGAGCAATGTGAACATAAAAGGGAGTGAGGAGTGAGAGTACCTAAAAGGTTAAAAGTGGAATTCTTCCTCATTCTAACAAACCTAAGCAAAAGTAAACAAAAGCAACAAAATCCTAATCCTAGCTACTCTATACCTCCGTCAGACTAGGAGATCAATCATCCTGATACACAGGATCATTCATGGGTATGGACATACCTTCTGAAGGAAATTTCTCAAAGAACGGCTTTAATCGCTGCCCATTAGCCTTAAAAATGTTGCCGTTCCTCGGATTTAACAGCTCGACAGTCCCATATGGATAGACAGTTTGTACAATATAGGGACTGGTCCATCGAGATCTCAATTTTCCCGGAAATAGATGTAAGCGAGAATTATACATGAGGACTTTTTGATTGATCGTGAATGTCTTGCGAAGAATATTCTTATCATGGAATATCTTCGTCTTGTCCTTATAAATTCTCGCATTCTCATAAGCTTCATTCCGGATTTCTACAAGTTCATTCAATTGTAGTTTGCGCAACGAGCTTGCCTTGTCAGAATTGAAATTCATCTTCTTAATTGCCCAATAAGCCCTATGTTCCAACTCCACAGGCAAGTGACAAGCCTTTCCATAGACAAGTCTATAGGGAGACATTCCAATAGGGGTTTTAAAAGCAGTACGGTAAGCCCAAAGCGCATCGGTAAGCCGAAGTGACCAATCCTTCCGATCGGGGTTCACCGTTTTCTCTAAAATATGTTTAATCTCCCTATTGGATATCTCAGCTTGTCCACTAGTTTGTGGTTGATAGGGAGTGCTCACTTTGTGTATTACGCCATATTTCTTTATTAAGGTTTCAAAAGGGCGATTGCAAAAGTGAGACCCTCCATCACTTATGATGACTCGAGGCGTTCCAAACCGGGAAAGAATATTCTCTTTTAAAAAGCGAATGACAGTTTATGGTCATTATTCCGGCAAGGGATGGCCTCGACCCATTTGGAAACATAATCAACGGCAAGCAAGATGTATAGGTTTCCAAAAGAAGATGGGAATGGGCCTATGAAATCGATGCCCCAACAATAAAAAATTTCGATTATTAAGATGGGATTGAGTGGCATCATATTTCTATGGGAGATTCCTCCTAATTTCTGACAAGGTTCACATGCTTTACAAAACTCATGTGTGTCTTTGAACATGGTGGGCCAATAAAACCCACATTGCAGAATTTTCGCTGTGGTCTTTTTAGCCGAAAAGTGGCCACCACATGCCTGAGAATGACAGAAGGAGATGATACTTTGTTGTTTCTCATCTGGCACACATCTCCTTATGATTTGATCGGGACAATACTTGAATAAGTATGGGTCGTCCCATAGGAATTTCCGCACCTCCGTGAAGAATTTATCCTTATCTTGCTTTTTCCAATGTGTAGGAATTGTACCTGTAGCAAGATAGTTAGCAATGTCCGCATACCATGGCAATTGGGAAGCAGCAAAAAGTTGTTCATCAGGGAACATGTCATTGATCGCCGTCGTTTCAGAGGAATCAGTGAGGACAAGTCGAGAGAGATGGTTAGCTACTACATTCTCTACTCCTTCTTATCACGTATTTCTATGTCGAATTCCTAGAGTAGAAGGATCCATCTTAACAACCGTGGTTTAGCATCCTTCTTAGAAAGAAGATACTTAAGCGCGGCATGGTCAGTGAATATAATGATCTTGGATTCAATCAAGTAGGACCTAAACTTGTCCAAGGCAAAAACTACGGCTAAAAGTTCTTTTTCAGTAGTGGTGTAGTTTGCTTAGGCTGAGTTTAGGGTTCTACTTGCATAGTAGATGACACATGGCTTTTTCTCTTTTCTTTGGCCTAACACGGCCCCAATAGCATAGTCACTAGCATCGCACATAATCTCAAAAGGAATGCTTCAATCAAGTGGTTGCATTATGGGAGCACATGTCAACATACCTTTAAGGGTGGTAAAGGCCTTTTGACATTCTTCATTCCACTCGAATAAATTTTCCTTTTGAAGTAGGTTACATAAAGGGTGAGAGAGGGAACTGAAGTCCTTTATGAACCTTCTGTAAAATCCTACGTGTCCTAAAAAGGACCGTACATCTCGTATGCTTTTGGGTGGTGGAAGGTTAGAGATAAGATCAATTTTTGCTTTGTCCACCTCGATTCCATTTTGTGAAACGATGTGACCAAGTACAATTCCCTTTTGAACCATGAAGTGACACTTCTCCCAATTGAAACAATGTTCTTCTCTTCACATCTTTTTAGCACAGATTTTAAGTGCTCAAGGCACTCATCAAAGCTACATCCAAATACGAAAAAATCATCCATGAAGACTTCAAGAATGGTCCCCATCATGTCAGAAAAGATACTCATCATACAACGCTGAAAGGTGGCAGGGGCATTACATAGTCCAAACGGCATCCGTCGGTAGGCGAAAGTGCCGAATGGACATGTGAATGTAGTCTTTTCTTGGTCTTCATGGGCAATTTCTATTTGGTTGTACCCTGAATAGCCATCAAGGAAGCAAAAGTGGGAATGACCCGCCAACCGTTCTAAAATTTGATCAACAAATGGTAGGGGGAAGTGGTCTTTCCTCGTGACAGTGTTTAGCTTCCTGTAGTCAATACACATTCTCCAACCGGTAGTGACTCTAGTTGGCACGAGTTCATTATTGGCATTGGCTACGATGGTTATTCCAGATTTCTTAGGCACCACTTGAGTTGGGCTCACCCATTGGCTATCGGATATTGGGTAAATAATACCCACATCCAATAGTTTTACCACTTTAGCCTTAACCACATCCTTCATGTTTGGATTTAGTCGTCTTTGTGGTTGCCTAGATGTTTTCGCATTCTCCTCAAGGTGTATGCGATGAGTACAAATCAGTGGGTCTATGCCTTTGAGATCTGCAATTGACCATCCAATGGCACTCTCGTGCTCTAATGAGTAGCTATTAGCCTACTCTCTTGTTCCTCATCCAAGTGGGAGGAAATTACCACTGGATATGTCTCATCTCGACCTAAATAAACATATTTCAGCTCACTTGGTAATGGTTTTAGGTCGAGTGTTGGTGCCTTGATGTTGGATGGGAGGGCCTTGTTCTCGTTTACAGGCAAAGGCTCAAATAGGGCCCTCCATCTTTTATTGTCAAGCACTGGCATCATCTCTAGTATGGCATCCACCTCTTGTATTGTGTCATCATTTATCTCATGAGAAAGGGCCACACATGCCTCCAAAGGGTCGGAAGATAGTGATAAGGGGACTGTATCCTCCACGAATGATTCAATCATGTTTAATTCGTGGACATCATCATCAACCTCCCGTGGTTGTTTGCATAAATCAAATATGTTAAGCTCAAGGGTCATATTTCCAAAGGACATTTGTACAAGTCCGTTTCTACAATTGATAATGGCATTTGAAGTAGCTAGAAACGGTCGTCCAAGTATGACGGGAATTTGAGCACTGGTGCCTATCACGGGATGTATATCCAAGACAATAAAGTCTACTGGGTAGTAGAATTTATCAACTTGGACTAGAACATCCTCTATCATTCCTCTTGGTATACGAATGGATCTATCAGCGAGTTGAAGTGTGGTTTTGGTGGGTTTCAATTCACCTAACCCAAGTTGTTCGTAGACCGAGTATGGAATGAGATTCACACTTGCCCCCAAGTCGAGTAGGGCTTGTTTGATCCAGTAGTCTCCTATGATGCATGAGATGGTTGGACTACCCGGATCCTTGTATTTTTGGGGCACCTCTTGTTTGATGATGGCGCTCAGATTCTCAGTCAAAAGAACTTTGTTGTGAACGTTGTGTTTCCTTTTGACTGTACACAATTCCTTTAGAAATTTGGCATAAGATGGTATTTGTTTTATTGCATCCAACAACAGGATGTTGATCTTCACCTGCTTGAAAACTTCTAAAATTTCCAGATTTTTATCTAAAGGTTTAGGTGAAATCAACCTTTGTGGAAACGGAGCAACCGGCTTGTATTGCCTTTCCGGTTTTTTCTCTTCTGGGGTGTTGCTCGAGCTATCATCCTCTTTAGAATTTTCCGGATCCTTAGGCTTTGGGGCCTTCACTGGATTAGATTTGTCAAGTTCTTTCCCACTTCTCAAAGTGGTGATAGCTTGAACATGTTCCGTGTGGTGAGAGGATGAGCTTGCATCTTGTATCTCAAACTGGGTTCTTGGGTTAGGAAGAGGTTGGGCAGGAAGTGTGCCCTTCTCTCTAACACTAAGATGAGATTCAACTCTAACCAGTGATGTTTTCAATTCATTGATGGCTTGAGTTGAATTTTGATTGAATTTCAATTGCTCTTGCATGAACCCATCTATTTTTAGAGAATTTGTCTTGTTATACTCAGCTTGGACAGATACGAATGCACCCAACATCTCCTCTAGTGATACTTTTGGAGTGTTGCTTGCATTTGTAGTGGGTCCATTCCTCCAACTGAAGTTGGGATGGTTAACGTGTTTGAAATTGGAGCACCAAATTGCTGTTATTAACTGTTTATGGCATTTGTTTGTTCTTGTAAGATGCCTTGAACTGCTGAAATTGTGGGACAATCTTATGTTGCATGTTGAGTTCCAGCACAAATTCCACAAACAGTTTCAACGTCAGTGGAGTTGATCGTTTCTCCTTTCCTTAATTCCATGGCTTCGACCTTTCTTGTGAGGCTAGCCACCCGTGCACTTATGCTATCTTCTTCTGATAAGACATACATTCCCCCCTTTTCCTTTTGTTGGCCGGTCTTGGAATTTGTTGTTTTGATGTGTCCCAAGACTGTGCATTCTCAGCCAATTCTTCCAAATAATCCCATGCTTCATCAGCTTCCTTATTCATGAACTCCCCATTACACATCATCTCTACAAATTGGCGCATGGGTGAAGTCAGTCCTTCATAGAAAAAGCTTATAACCCGCCAAATTTCATAGCCATGATGTGGGCATGCATTTAATAAATCCTTAAACCTCTCCCAACATTGGAAGAAGGTTTCATCTTCCTTTTGGGCAAAGTTCATGATAAGGCGCTTCAACATGTTCGTTTTGTGAGTAGGGAAGAATTTTTTTATGAATTCTCTGTGCATATCAGTCCATGCACCAATTGATCTTGGCCTCAATGCATAAATCCAACCCTTGGCTTTATCTTTAAGAGTGAAAGGGAAGAATTTGAGTCTCACTACATCTTCAGTCACATTTACAAAGTGCATGGTGGTGATTACCTCATCAAACTCCTTAAGGTGTTGATAGGCACTTTCACTGTCCAATCCATGGAATTTAGGGAGAAGTTGGATCACTCCCAGTTTCAAATCCACATTCCCTGCATTCTGTGGAAAAACTATGCATGAGGGAGTGCTCGCTCTTACGGGTTGTAAGAAATCACGTAAAGTCCTAGGTCGGGGAACATTCTCAACCACATTCTCCCCTGTTTCAGTTTGGTTTTGGCCCGGATTAGGTTGATTTGCAGCCATGTTTTCAGACAAAATTGGAGAGTTTAGATGTCTCCTAGCACGTGGTTCTCTGTCAATTCCTTCTACTATCCCCCCTTCACTTATGAGTCAGTTATTGAAATCCCGAGCCCAATGTGGCATGCAAAACCAAAAAATAAGAAACAAAGAGAAAGAAGAATTCTTCCTCCCTTTCTTTACTTTTCTCTAAGACCGAAGCACAAGCTGTCTTGCAATGGCTAAGCCAGAAGCAAGGATAGAGACCGATTTCTCCTGGTCAGTAGGGGTTCAGAGAACTCTCCACCCACTCTTTGAATCTTTTGAGAAAAAGTGCAGAAAAAGGAGAAAGAGGAGTAGAGGTGAGAAAAGAAATCTCTGAGCACAAGGTGATCCAAGACAGCAGAGCCGACCAATAGGAATTCAGGTGGCACAAGGCCGACCTTTCAGAGATCCAAAAGGAGTCTCCACCCACTCTACAAGAGATGAATATGAATGAATAGGAGAAGGAGAAGAGTAAGGTTTAGAAAGATAAAACCTGATTCGGCACTTGAAATCATTGTATCTTCTTCAGCTTCCTAGAAATCCCTGAAAAGAAAAATCAAATAAACAAACTAAGTTAGTCCTAAAATCCTAAAAATCTTAAATAGATACTAATTTCAGAAATTTGTAAAAAACCGTCAAAATCCCCGGCAACGGCACCAAAAACTTGTTCGCTTCCCCAAGTGTAGGGTTGCGATGTAGTAATAAACTCGGTAAGACCGAGGTCGATCCACAAGGACTTATGTAGGATTTCACAAACACATCCAAAAGTGTCTATTGAAAGCTAATAATCAGATTTTGAATAAGATTGATATGAGTAACAAAATTGAATTAAATTGAAAGTAACTAATGATAGAAAGGCACTAGGGGTTCAAGGATCCACTTGTAGCAATCCTTGATGTTCAATTCGCTGTGGTTTTTCATTTTCTCAACTAGAATCGACATTAACGTCTATCTAGTCGGATGATAGAGCTGTTAAACCAAACAATCTGTCATATATAAGTTCAATGCATAAGATTCACTCTATGTAGGCTGAGCTGAGCATGCTCAATTGCATAGGTCATTCCCCTTTCCAAAAGGTCCAGTTCACAATCATGACCATCCTCAAGTCCTGTCACAAGACAAGGCTAGATCATGATTTGAACTTGATTCAAATCACATACACAATTCCTTACATAATTCAGAAAATCAGAAAAATAGAACTTTGGTAGGAAGTCCCTTCATGAAGATCATAGTACTAGAGCGCACTCCGATTCCTCGGATCATACAGGTCTAGACTGATACAAACCAATTAAGAAGTTAAGTAATTCTCCCAAACATCCATGAGTCATCATAAGACTAAGAAAAACTACTTAAAAACTTGTATAAACTTCAAACCATAGTTCATAATCATGAATTCCACACTTAAAACCAACTGAATACGAATTGAAACATCTTGGATCCACTACAAGCTTCACCTCTTAGCCCTAGCTAAGAGGTTTAGCTGCTCATGATCCAAGGAAACATGAAACAACTAAAAAAAAATTCATAAAAACAGCAAAACAAACTAGAGGGAGTTGTGGAACTCCGAAATTCACTTCCGCCACCTCCAAGCTTGCTTCAACCCTCCTTAGATACCCTAGGAACGATCCCTAGGTGTCCTTTTATAGTAAGGATGCTCCGCAACTTCAGAAAGATCGAGAATCTGCGTAGGAGTTACGTAGTGCGCAGAGAAAATCGGACTTAAAATAGTAAGTTCCTTTTCTTTCACATGGCCGACCGGTCACGACCGGTCTGGCCTCCCCTGAAAAATGTCCAGCTTGCTCAGCATCCTTGGCCGACCGGTCAAGACCGGTCGGACAATCTCCAGTATCTGTCCAGCGTGCATGGCTGACCGGTCGAGACCGGTCTGGCTCCCTTGGCCGACCGGTCAAGACCGGTCGGCTTCTTTTGCTCCTTTTTTACTTCCTTTCTTTCTTTTATTTTCTTCTTTCCTTGCTTCTTTCTTTGCTTCCTTCTTCCTTCGGCCCACCTTGGGCCTTCATCCAAGGTTCTAAACAAGCTCTTTTCATCTTCAATTAGGTGGAATCCACTCTCAATCCTGTAATCATAAAACGTGCATTCCATTAGCCTTTAAATCATGAAAACCTCACACAATGAGTGATGAATTGGGGTTAGAATATGCACAATTAAGAGCTCAACACTGGGCATGCGCCGGAATTTAATTTCTGTTTCTAGGTTGTTAGTTAATGGTTTTAACATTCATTTTTTCGGGACAAGAGTTTCTTTAAGACTCAATAACCTCATCTTTGTATGAGGAAACTTGATTTCAGACTTATTTATTCTAGATGTAGATATTGATAATGCACCTCTTGCTTTGTCTGCTACGTTGAATGAACATGTAGTATCTGAATCTTTAAAATGGCATGTGAGGTTAGGTCACATTGGAAAGGACCGTATGACAAGACTAGCAAGATCTGGTTTGTTAGGTTCATTATCCAAAGTTGATTTGCCATTTTGTGAACATTGTGTGTCCGGAAAGACTTCTAAGAAATCATTTCCTAAAGCGATTAGGTCAAAGGGCTTGCTAGAGATAGTCCATTCAGATATCTGTGGACCCTTAAATGTACGTGTTAGAAATAGATGCCAATACTTCGTCACATTTATTGACGATTACTCGCGCTATGGATATGTGTATCTCATCTCACATAAATCTGAGGCTTTTGATTGCTTTCTCAAATTCAAAGCTGAAGTAGAAAATCAGCTTGAGAAAAAGATTAAAATTCTTAGATCTGATAGATATGGCGAGTATACATCTGAAACGTTTAAATCATACTGTGCAAACGTTGGCATCATCAGGCAATACACTATGGCATATACTCCACAGCAAAATCGACTTGCAGAAAGAAGGAACATGACACTATTGGACATGGTAAGGTTGATGATGGCACATGTCAATCTCTCTACCACATTCTGGGGAGATGCGCTTCTTACAGCCGTCTACGTCCTAAATAGAGTACCAACTGAATCCATTCCTAAGACCCCATATGAGATGTGGACTGGGAGGATTCCTTCTCTAGCCGACCTACGTCCTTGGGGATCTTTAACATATATTTTATTGCCTGCTCAGTATAGAAGTAAACTAAATAATAAAACTATTGAGTGCGTATTCATTAGGTACCCAAAACACTCAAAGGGATACATTCTAGTTTATGAGGATCGTGGAAGATGGACTGAGATTGAATCTCAGGACGTCACCTTCGTCGAAGATAGATACCCCAGCCGAAAGAAACAAAAGGTTTCTACAGAACTTTTTGAAATTCCCGATGTATCTCAGGAGAGTGAGAATTCTAATTCTGAAAATGGAGATACACCTATAGTTTATCAGGGTAGTAGGAGTACATCTTAGTAAGCTCCTGAGTTACGTTGAAGTGAAAGAGGTTTAATTCCTAGAAGATATTTCGATATCGATGGTCAATCTTTCTCTTGTATTGCGGTTGACGATGATGAACCTGATTCTTATCAGGATGCGTTGTTATCTCCGAATTTGGGTGATTGGGTAACTGCCATGGACGAGGAGATTGCCTCCATAGAGAAGAACAAAATCTGCGAACTTGTAGATCTGCCTTCCAATTGCAAAGCAATTGGTAACAAGTGGGTACTTAAAATCAAAAGAAAGGCAAATGGTACAATGAACAAGTACAAAGCACGATTAGTTGATAAAGGTTTTACACAAAAGGAAGGTGTTGATTATGAGAAAACTTTTTCACCTGTTGCAAAATTCTCCTCAATCCGCATGATCTGGTCCATTGTCGCAAGTTTAGACTTAGAGTTATATCAGATGGATATAAAGACCGCTTTCTTAAATGGTGATTTGGATGAAGAAATATACACGCAACAACCCATAGCTTATGTGGACAAAAAGTATCCAAAGAAAGTCTGTAAATTATTACAATCTATTTATGGGTTGAAGCAATCTTCAAGGCAGTGGTACATGAGGTTCCACTTAGCAATCACTACTTTCGGGTTCACAATGAGTGAAGAAGATCATTGTGTATGTGTGAAACGGTCTGGAAGATCCTTTCTGATACTATCTCTATATGTAGACGATATCCTATTAGCTGGTAATGACATGCAACTGTTGATGATGTCTAAGGATTGGCTTTTCTCGAACTTTGAGATGAAAGATCTTGGTGAAGCCAACTTTATTCTAAGGGTTAAAATCATTAGGAACCGTTCTAGGAGATTCTTAGGCTTGTCACAAGCCACTTACATATAGAAGATCTTAGAGTGGTTTAGGATGGAAAATTCAAAAGCTATTGAAACCCCTATGGATAAAGCTACCAAGTTAGATAGGAAATCGTGTTCCCAGACAGAAGCTGAGAAATCGGCAATGTCCTCAGTACCTTATGCGAGCACAGTAGGCAGCTTAATGTATGCTATGCTTTGCACCAGACCGTATATTAGTTATGCAGTTGGCATAGTCAACCGTTACTAGAGTAACCCGGGACAGTCTCATTGGCAAGCCGTGAAACGTATATTCCACTATCTCAAAGGAACCAAGGACCTGATGTAACGACCCGAGATTTTCGACTCTCGTGTATAATACGACGGCCGAATTTCCAAGTAATTTATGGAATAACTAATTTGTCAAATAATAAAATATAGCATTCAAGCACAATGGCGGAAACAATTATCATCTTATTCTATCAAACTTACTACGTCATCATCAATGTTTAAATAAAGGAACCAACCAATATCCATACTGATTAATTAAAATACAAAACCATGTCTTCTCTTGAAGACTTATTACAATTCCATAAATGTATCAACTACTCAAAGAAATATTTGATAAATGAAAACATCAACTAAGTTTCTCTAACATCGTCATCCGCCATGTGATTGTACGAACCATCGAACTCTTTTCCTTGAAAATCGGGTTCATTACCTGGATCTTCACCTGCATCATCTAAATTGTGTTTGGGATAGCGTTAAACGCTATCATAGTGGGAAATATTTCCTCTAAGATTATCAAGAATAACAATGTATAAAACTCAGAGTAACGCAACACAATAATATCTTTATTCAAACAAAACAATCAAGTAAAAATCTTTGTTAATGCGATGCATGGAATGCATGCTCTGGCTAAGGTACCCTGGCTAGAATCACAATACATGAAGTGGGAGACTCCCTGTTACGACTTCACGCTAGCCACTAGTCACCAGAGGTTCCTGGGACGCACAAGCCCATAGGTTTGCCCGACCACGTGAGAAATGGGACGCTCATAGCCCAAATCTACACGTGACAGTGTACGGGAGAAGTAGGACGCTCTAGCCTATTCTCAATTCTGTACACCCACATGGAGCCAAGTGAATGAATGACTTTAGTTTCTCCTTTATTTAAGTGTTTTCGCATACAACCGATTTAAATAAAACTCAATGGTCACTATGGGGAGTCGCAAGCAACCCAGCATAAGCCGACAGCACGGGATTAGTATCCATAGCACCAACCCCGGCTCATGAGAATTTGTATGCCATTAGTGTCCACTCATTGTCCCGTTTTATGATTTCATCATGTCCCAAAAAGCCAATGTTGTACATCATGACCAAATTCATTAAAATACCCATGTACTGTAAATGGATCAAATCAAGCATCATGTACATGTAAGGATCCATTAACAAGCAATCACTTCATTCTCTCAGTTAAGTCAAGAGATATTCTTCCATCATGGACACCTCTCACGGGTTCCATCTCTCTACATCGAATAATTTTACCAACTTAGGGACAAAGAGTATACAATAATGGGATGTCCATATGATGATCTTATACATATATTTCATATCACAATATGAAAACCAATGTTATTTGTAAAACACAGATTAAGGAAATAAGGGCATAGATTTTACAAAGATAGATAACACAAATACACATGCTTCTTAGTAAAAAATCTAAACAAGGAATCACATCATCATATAATGATATTCATTACAAATCCGACATTAAACTTCATGTTATATGGATAAGCAATTCAAAACGAAATAACTTCACATGCCACAAAAGAAACTTATGATAATCGTAATATTATTAATTAAAGGCTTGAAGGAAAATCCTCACCTTAGGATGGACTTAGAAGAAGAGGGTTGTAGAAGATCCTAGCCGCTGGAAAAATATGATAAAGAACTCTCTTCTTCTTCTTCTTCTTCTTCTTCTTCTTCTCTCTTCTCTCTCTCTCTCTCTCTCTCTCTCTCTCTCTAGGGCATGGAGGCTAGGGTTAGGAGAAGGATTTGGAGGTGCGTAGTAGAAATATGGAGAGGGATGTGCACGCGAGGTCTTGTGTAATAACTTCTTGAGGTGGGTTTCTCAAATCTCAATATTCGGATGATCTATGATCAATTCTAATCTGTTCATCTTATTAAGCTCGAAGAGTAGAGTCAGAATACGTAAATTTCTTGATGATCCACATTCTAGATTGGCCGATCCTTGAAAATGGCCTAACGGGTGCTAAAATGGGCTAGATCTCAATTAACGGTCTACGCTTGATGATCAGGGCCCAAATTTTGAAAAAATATGTAGTCATGGTAGGCAAACAATTGTACAAAATTTAGTAGTTGATTGATGGTGAGAAATGCCTAGATATGAAATTTCAATTTTTGACGGAAAAGGAAGGTGCTGGCTTTGTGGTTCAACGGTGTAGGATTATAGATCGGGGTCCAAATTTTGTATAAACTCGTAGTCATATGAGTATAATAAGTGGTCCAAATTTGAGAAGCGATTGATGGTGAGAAGTGGGTAAATTGAAAGGTTCAGATTTAAAAAGAGTTGGTAACTCGTTAATTTCTAAAACGGGATAACTTCGCGCATAAGAAAGATGCTTATCAAGGTGGGGTACTCAAATCACACTATTGGTCCATGATAAAGATGATCCAAGTCACTCATATGAAGGGAAATATTCGACTACGACTAACCATCTACTTTCCTCACTCGATGGACATGAAAATCAAGGGTTAAGGGGCTGATTTGACAATTGGACCACTTCTACTATGATTTAAGGGCTGAAATTTGACGTGTATGGTTAATATGTGCCCAAAAGCTTAAATCTAGGGTTTTACGTGAAAGTGATGGTCAGAAACTATAATACTTAAAAATGGCATCTTAACTTAAGTTTAACTAATGGCATTTTCGTAATTATCTAAAAAATGCGTGATTTTTGAAATCTGATCTTTCTACGATGTTTATAGGATCATTCTAACCTGCTTTTATAAAGGGTCCCCTATCGGATCTCTTACGGATGTCCCGCTATTCGCAAATCAACGGTAAATGTACGATAATTAATAAAAAAATAAATTAAAAATGAATTTTCAAAAAGTTTCAAATAAATCTCGAAAATCTGGGGCGTTACACCTGATGCTGTGTTATGGAGGCGCGAGTCTCAAACTCAAAGGATATTCAGATGCCGCCTGGGGTAATGACGCCGACGAGGAAAAGTTTACTTCAAGATATGTCTTCTTGCTCGGAGGGGGAGCTATCTCTTAGTCAAGCAAGAAACAGACATCCACAACACTTTCATCTATGGAGGCCGAGTACATTGCATGTTGTGCTGCAGTTCAGGAGTGTGTAGGAGTTCACAGATTCCTACAAGGATTGGGTGTTGTTCCAGGCATACATGAGCCTATATCGTTGAGGATAGACAACACCTCGGCCATTGACTTGGCAAAGGACCCCAAACACCACTAGAAATCCAACCACATTGAGATAAAGTATTATTACGTTCGTGATCAAGTGAAAGAAAAGAAGGTTATCCTCAGCTACATTCTTACCAGGAGATGATGGCTGATCCCATGACGAAACATATAGCTAGAGATCTATTTCAGGTTCACGTCAAGCAGATGGGATTGAGGAAAGCTTGATTGATATGCTTGTATCATGTATCTTTGATTTGTCATGAATAATAAATTCCCTTTCATTCAGTATTGAGCACTTGTTAAACTAGGTATGTAGATCATTAGCATTTTTCTTTGAAATCAAGTAGGATTTCAACTTTTATCGGTAGGCTGGCCACCCACTCGCACAAGATGACCAATCCTAAATGTACAAGAAAGGTACACTTGGGGTGATGTTCATACACTGAGGTATAAACCACCCTTTTATTGAAAATAATAAAGGATGAGGATGCAAATGAGTTGTATCCACCTTTAGTCCTAAAATATTGAAGATGAGACTGATAAAGTCGAATAATATAATCGCACCATTGCTATTCATGCGAATGTTATGGCCTGAATCACAGCCAAGTCGTGAGGTTATGAGATGATCGTCATGCCTCATGAGAGACGACTTGCATATTGTAGACCCGACAGATACCTAGTATTATCTACTTTACGGTGTGGATTGTAGCCACGTGCTAGGACCTTTTACCTACAAATTGCTTTGATTTGATCTAATCATTGCAACTGTGTGAGTAGTCAGTCCCGTAGGTGACTCCTTGTGTCCTCAGTTTGTAACGCCCCAGATTTTCGAGATTTATTTGAAAATTTTTGAAAATTCATTTGTTATTAATTATTATACATTTACCGTTGATTTGCGAATAGCAGGACATCCGTAGGAGATCCGATAGGGGACCCTTTACAAAAGTTGCTTAAAATGATCCCATAAACATCGTAGAAAGATCAGATTTCAAAAATCACGCACTTTTCAAATAATTACGAAAATGCCATTAGTTAAGCTCAAGTTAAGATGCCATTTTTAAATATTATAGTTTCTGACAATCACTTTCACGCAAAACCCTAGAATTAAGCTTTTAGGCACATATTAGCCATACACATCAAATTTCAGCCCTTAAATCATATTAGAAGTAGTTCAATTGTCAACTTAGCCCCTTAACCCTTGATTTTCATGTCCATCGAGTGAGGAAAGTAGATGGGTAGTCGTAGTCGAATATTTCTCTTCATATGAGTGACTTGAATCGTCTATATCATGGACCAATAGTATGATTTGAGTGCCCCACCTTGATAAGCATCTTTCTTATGCGCGAAGTTATCCCGTTTTGAAAATTAACGAGTTACCAACTCTTTTTAAGTCTGAACCTTTCAATTTACCCACTTCTCACCATCAATCGCTTCTCAAATTTGGACCACTTATTATACTCATATGACTACAAGTTTATATAAACTTTGGACCCCGATCTATAATCCTACACCGTTGAATCACAAAGCCAGCCCCTTCCTTTTCCGCCAAAAGTTGAAATTTCAGATCTAGGCATTTCTCACCATCAATCAACCACTAAAATTTGTACAATTGTTTGCCTATCATGACTACATATTTTCTCAAAATTTGGGCCCTGATCATCAAGCGTAGACCGTTAATTGAGATCTAGCCCATTTTAGCACCCGTTAGGCTATTTTCAAGGATCGGCCAATCTAGAATGTGGATCATCAAGAAATTTACGTATTCTGACTCTACTCTTCGAGCTTGATAAGATGAACGGATTAGAATTGATCATAGATCATCCGAATATTGAGATTTGAGAAAACCCACCTCAAGAAGTTGTTACACAAGATCTCGCGTGCACATCCCTCTCCATATTTCTACTACGTACCTCCAAATGCCTTCTCCTAACCCTAGCCTCCATGCCCTAGAGAAAGAGAGAGAGAGAGAGAGAGAGTTCTTTCTCATATTTTTCCAGCGGCTAGGATCTTCTACAACCCTCTTCTTCTAAGTCCATCCTAAGGTGAGGATTTTCCTTCAAGCCTTTCATTAATAATATCACGATTATCATAAGTTTCTTTTGTGGCATGTGAAGTTGTTTTGTTTTGAATTACTTATCCATATGACATGAAGTTTGATGTGAGATTTGTAATGAATATCATTATATGGTGATGTGATTCCTTTTTTTTAGGATTTTTGACTAAGAAGCATGTGTATTTGTGTTATCTATCTTTGTAAAATCTATGCCCTTATTTTCCTTAGTCATGTATTACAAGTAACATTGATTTTCATATTGTGATATGAAATATGTGTATAAGATCATCATATGGACATCCCATTATTGTATACTCTTTGTCCCTAAGTTGGTAAAATTATTCGATGTAGAGAGATGGAACCCGTGAGAGGTGTCCATGATGGAAGAATATATCTTGACTTAACTGAGAGAATGAAGTGATTGTTTGTCAATGGATCCTTACATGTACATGATGCTTGATTGGATCCATTTATATTACACGAGTATTTTAATGAATTTGGTCATGATGTACAACATTGGCTTTTTGGGACATGATGAAATCATAAAACGGGACAATGAGTGGACACTAATGGCATACAAATTCTCATGAGCCGAGGTTGGTGCTATGGA
This sequence comes from Liriodendron chinense, assembly GCA_003013855.2. Lineage (NCBI taxonomy): Eukaryota > Viridiplantae > Streptophyta > Magnoliopsida > Magnoliales > Magnoliaceae > Liriodendron > Liriodendron chinense. Next base: position 3,243,874 of record ML058512.1, on the reverse strand, counting down.
CACTAATCCCGTGCTGTCGGCCTATGCTGGGTTGCTTGCGACTCCCCATAGTGACCATTGAGTTTTATTTAAATTGGTTGTATGCGAAAACACTTAAATAAAGGTGAAACTAAAGTCATGCATTCACTTGGCTCCATGTGGGTGTACGAAATTGAGAATAGGCTAGAGCGTCCTACTTCTCCCGTACACTGTCACGTGTAGATTTGGGCTATGAGCGTCCCGTTTCTCACGTGGTCGGGCAAAACTATGGGCTTGTGCGTCCCAGGAACCTCTGGTGACTAGTGGCTAGCATGAAGTCGTAACAGGGAGTCTCCCACTTCATGTATTGTGATTCTAGCCAAGGTGCCTTAGCCAGAGCATGCATTCCATGCATCGCATTAACACAGATTTTTACTTAATTGTTTTGTTTGAATAAAGATATTATTGTGTTGCGTTACTCTAAGTTTTATACATTGTTATTCTTGATAGTCTTGGAGGGAATATTCCCCACTATGATAGCGTTTAACGCTATCCCAAACACAATTTAGATGATGCAGGTAAAGATCCAGGTATTGAACCCGATTTTTAAAGAAAAGAGTTCGATGGTTCGTACGATCACATGGCGGATGACGATGTTAGAGAAACTTAATTGATGTTATCATTTATTAAGTATTTCTTTTGAGTAGTTGATACATTTATGGAATTGTAACAAGTCTTCAATAGAAGACATGATTTTGTATTTTAATTAATCAGTATGGATATTGGTTGGTTCCCTTATTTAAACATTGATGATGACGTAGTAAGTTTGATAGAATAAGATGATAATTATTTCCGTCATTGTGATTGAATGCTATATTTTATTATTTAACAAATCAATTAGTTATTCCATAAGTTACTTGGGAATTCGACTGTTGCGTTATACACGAAAGTCGAAAATCTCGGGACGTTACACAGTTCCCTCCTTTTGTGTACAGGAGGATGAGATTGAGTATCACTACTTTAGTATACGACGACGAAAGGCTCTAGATTGGTCGGACTCGGTTATGCTAGGAAAGCGGCTTGATCGATTCCAAATTACACATCTGCGTGGGGAAGATCCCGTGACAGCTACACCAAGTTTCTAGAACTATGAATACGTACTTGAAGACTTATCCGCCGGCAGTATCGAGTTTTCTTAGACTTTTACAAACGATATTCTCTTTTAAAATATATATATATATATATATATATATATATATATATATATATATATATATATATATTACTTTAAAAAGAATTCAAATTGATGTTTGTAGAAAACCAAGTTTTTCAGTATAAACTCGATAAGTTGGATAAGTGTGTATGTTGGCTGAGTGCTCCAGATTGGGAGTTAACTCTATCTGGTGTAGTCATGCGAACTAGGACAGGCAATGCGAAGCTTGGGTTATTGAGTGCTAGTTAGGTGGTCTCTTAGTACTCAAGCACCTGTGAGAAGATATCGGTGTTCCAGCTGGTCCCACGCCTCTAATTCTTTTGATCGTGATTCTTTGATTTTAATTGTTAAGTGATGAGCTAGATGAACTCTCATGACGTGCCTACCCCACAATGTGATTAAGTGGGAGACGTTGGTTGTGGACCTTTGGGGGCCCACTTGTGGTTTGGGACCTATAGGAAGTAGATTGGGACCCATAGAAAGTTACCGCATCCACTTTCATCCTTTTCCTTCCAAGAATTTGATTTTCAAATTCCGGAGATGGTTACATGAGATAAGGATAAACCTTATCTCTTCTCACCGACTTATCTCTTTTATCCCTCGTATGAGTGTTATAAAAGGGAGAACTCTCTTCCGATACAAACACAAGAAAAACTAATAAGTCAGATACAAAGAGAAAAGAGAGAAAAAGGCCTCGAGAGTTCATCTGGCCCATTCTTTGGATCTAAGCTTTAGATCTGATTCGGGGACCATCTTCACTGTAGGATTAGAGGGGTGATTAGACCCATTTGTTCCTGTAGCAAATAGGCAGACGACTGGATCACTCCGCACATCCTCAGCTTTGCGAAGGTTCTCATCACGTAGACCGTCGGATCCTGGAGTCCCACACTTTCGCAAATAACTTTCAAATAAGACATAGACATCATGGTGGGGCCTGCATAGCACCTACTAATAGCCACCTCCCTACTATCTAATCTGCGTGCTGAGAAAGCTTTTGATAGGAAGCTCTTGATTTCTTTTCCCTTTTTATGATTATTTTTTACTTATTTACTTCTTTTGAAATAACCTCATTAATTGATGGGTATTTTTATCATTTAAAAAAAAATCACACTTCAACTTGATGGAAGTTAGAGAAAATTAACATAACCCGTTTGAATATACTTTGATTAATTAGGTAGCTTAATCAAAAGTTAATTTAAAAAGGTACCGGAATGTAAATACCATAAATGAGGCAATGTTTTGTAAAATTTCCAAAATCATTAGCCATCATGATAAATCGCTTGTTTCTAAAAAGTGTCCAGATCCTCTGTTGGCTTCCAAGCAGGAAATCCCTGCTTGGAAGCCAACAGAGGATCCATACTCTTCTAAAATACATAACGACAAGTGGACTCCATAGGTTGCTTGGACGGTTTTCAATCACAATTTTCTCCCATTTCCACTATCGGGGATTGCTTATGAAAGCTTTGCAACCCATACTAAGAAGTTAGGTGGGGCTTACTGTGAATTTTGTAAGAAATTCACCCAGCAATGTACATTTTACTATATCATGACAGGGCATGACCAAAAAATGACAGAAGATCCAAAACTCAATTGGACAACATGACAGGAAACCATGAGGATTGAATGTTACCTTGAAACATTCCTTGGAACACAAGTTTTGGATTAGGCTAATATTTTTGTGTTTTCGGTTCATGGGAGTAAGAATGACCTTATGAATTGTTTTGATGGCATATAAACATCTAGGTGGACCTAAGGAGGTTTCAATGGTAGGAATTTCCCTACCCACTTTTTCCTGTCGTGCGGCCCACTTGAATTTTAGATATGTGGTTAGATCGCCTGTACTAGGATTATTGAATGGTTTAAGCAACAGCTTCAGAAGGAGCTAGAGAAATGAGAGCTAGTTTGAACTTAGAAGGTGATCTAAACGGAGGCTGGAGAGCTATCCACAATCGTCGCCGACGAGATTCCAACACCAACCTCTTTGGAGGTAATCTCCCTTTTGTAGCCAGAATGATGAAATTAGGGCAAAGTTTGGGAAATTTGAGGATATTGTGGATGTTTACATCCACACCTTCGTCGATTCAAGGAGAGGTAGGGGTTTTACCTTTTTGAGGTTCAAATACAAAGTGGATGCCTGGTCAACCATGGAGAAACTAGATTGATGCCAGTTCGGTGGACGAAAAATGGTCATCGATGAGGAGCATTTGCGAGGAGAGGTGGCTCCCCGAGTGATTCAGCCCCTCCTGCTCTGACACCTCTACAAGTGGGCCAACCACTGAAGGACTTGCCAACTATGGGGAATGTGGATATATATGAGATATGAATCCAGTTCATTTGGTTATGCTGCAATGGTGAAAATCGGTCACCTGCTAACCATCGTCACCCCTCAGTGATTGTCCCCAAATGGGTCTCATATAGGCGCAGAAAAGAGCTCCAATGTTGTGGTTGGCGAAGTGTCGGGCCTCGATTTCCATACTGTCCATTTGGTAGACATATTTAGGAGCTCTCCCTTTATTGCCTCTTGACGCAGGGAGGGCGTGGTAAGGTCAATCACCATCTCCCTCATTGGATAATTACCTTAAATCCATAGGGTTTTCGAGACTCCCTTCCTCGAATTCACGAGGGAAGAATGAGAAAACATGAAATAATTTCTAAGAAATTCGTAATAATTGATTGAATGAATAAAAATGTAATTACAATGCTTTAAATAATAAACTAAATGTAAGGACAAAATAGTAAACTTACTATTTAACGACGTCTCCTATTCCCTACTAGACTTCGTGGTTTTTGGCCAAAAACAGTGAGTTTCGAATCCTGCCCAATCACCTTATTCTACTAAGTTTTCTAAGCCCTTTTCATGGTGGGCATAACTTCTAAAGCTCAACGGATCAAAAGTTATGCTTGATCTAAAACTTACTATTTATAGTAAACACAAAATAAAACTAGGTTGATGACTGTCAATCTGGTCGAATCTTGTGAATCCAGCATGGGCAATCCAGCAAAGTAAGGTTGGTTGGCTTAAGTAGCCCGAGCTATCCCAAAATCATATATTAAGCGTCCTTTAACTCATCCCGGATTGTGAGATGTGATTGTTTTATGGTCTTGACGGCCAAGATTACTTACACATTTGTTTGGGCTTCCTTTGGTCCATCCCCTACCCTGCAGCTGCTCTGAATACAGTTTTGTATATGGAGGTTGATGGAATTTCCTTTCCGATTCAAACAATGGGTGGTAAGAGATTATTTTGGGGGTGGGAGGCCCCACAACGGAAGCGAGAAAAACAAGCGAGCGGCATTCACACAACGGCTACAATCAAGCAAATCAAACACACAAGAAGGCAATCCAAATTTTACATGGAAAAACCTCTCATGGGTAAAAAAAAAAAAATCATGGTACAAAGCAACACCAATCCATTATGATATTAAAAATTACAAGAGATGGAACCCAAAACCCCGGATCACATGCCCACAAGAGAAATCTCAAGCTTTCCTAGGAAGAAAACCCTCTTCTCAAGCTCTTTCTCTCACCTAGAACCTCTCTCAATCTCATTTTCCATTTAGGATATCACTAATCATGTATTACACTCCTTAAATAGTAAAAAATCGAAATTAGAAACACCTTGCGCAAAACCGTGCAAGAAACCATCTCAAAAAGGAAACTTGTCGACTAGTCAGTTAACGTCGTCGACCAGTTGAGGACCCCTGCCTGCCTACTGGTCGACAATGCCCGAAATTGTCCAAAGAGTTGTTCCGTTCTCCGATTTTCCGACTGGTCGGTCGCCATCCACGGCCGGTCGATGGCGTCAATTGAGGCGTCCGATTCCAACAGCTTTTGGGCCGAGTAACGTGGAAAATGGAGACTCTCTGCATGCGAGGGGCTGGAGTTAATCCAAAGGTCAGGGTGGCAAATCAAGGTCTTCCAATTGTTCATCAAAATGTTTCTTTGGATCTGGAAGATCAGGTGATTCGGGAGAGTTGCTTGTTGATTGCCCGTCCCTGCACTGATGGGATCTCAGGGGGGCTGAGCTGCGAGAACTTTCGTACACAAGAGATTGTTGAGAAATTGGATTGCCACCAACGGAGCCCCCTATTCTCATCCAACCCACATTGTGCCCAATTTCGTCCCAAAATAACAGAATGGGGATGGCCTCCTAACCACTCCCATTTTCACCATCAGCAGAGGGGACATACTTGGACGCAACAACTAGAACATCACAGCAAGGGAACTCTCAGGATATTAGGGCTATTGAAGCCTGAGAAGGATGCATGCTTGGTATGTAGAAGATGTTTGATGAAAGACCTGAGAGGCCTAACTCTCAACCCCCTTCCAGCATGGGAGTGACCCTTTCCCCCATTATACGTAGCACCTTATGTTACTGAAGATGTTCTAGCCCAAATCCTGGTCACTCAAGATAATCGCCCAGATTGTCTCAATAGATGAACCTGGCCAGGGGATTCAAAAATCCCGTGGGACTCGTTGAAATATTATGACAACGTGATGGAGATTGATGATATTACGAGGCTGATTAGAGAGAGAACCTCTCTTGGCAACCCAAAAGAAGCATCCAAAAAGGATCTCAATCTTTGGGTGGATATTCAGGCCGATTGGGAACCAAACATGTCTAATCATGACTCTAGCTCATCTAGTGAATCAGATACTTGAATGCAGCTAAGAAAGGTCTCTAAAAGACTTAGAGGTCATCCAAGGGGTACAGTGGCAATGAGAAGTAGCCTAAGACATGCTAGAGTACTCCCTCAGCAGGTCTTTCTTTCCGCATTTTTTGTTGGACCCGAATTGAATGCACAAGTACACACCCGAGTGACCTGAACCCCGAGACCCTTAGTCATATTGATCTCCTTGTCGCCGCGGTTGTGGAGGTACCACTAGTGCGTCCGTGCGACACTTCTTTGGCAAAGTATGCCGCGAAGAATATGATGTATTTTATGTGCGCAAAAGTTGTATATTCCGTATCCACACATGCACTCCATACACACCACCTACACATGCCCCACCCCCATATCTCTCCTCTCTCTCATATGTTAAAAGTCAAAGCTACACCTCTCCCCTCTATACTACCCCATGTACATGACATCATCACCTCATACCCTTTCATGACCCTCTTACTCATGCATATACCCTATTAAGCTCCTAATAACAAATGTACGGAGGAAAGGGTGCCACATCACCTTTTTATTCTTTTCTACTCATAATCACTTCGTTTTCTATATATAATCATCCACTTAGTACAATTTTGAGCACATTAGGGTCCAATTCCATACTAACTTTAACCATAGCTAGAAATAGAGAGAGTGGTGGGCCACCATCAATCTCAACCATCTATCAAGTGATCCCAACCTTCAATCTGGGTAAGTACTCTCTCCTTCATTTCTTCTCCTTCTTTTGTTTTTTGTTGAATTTATTCTCTTCTTGATGTAGATGTGAGATCCATTGATGAAGGCTACACTTCGATGATCGTGTGCCATCTGAACCGTTTAACGGTGGGGAAGACAAAAAAATCTGTCTCAAGTCAGGATCTATGTGGGACGCACTGATCGAGGGCCCACCATGATGTTACTAGCCATCCAACCAGTTCACAAGGTCACGTGAACCTGGATGAAGGGATCTCACAAATTCCAGTTCGATCCAAAACGCGGGACATGCCGCGGTGATTGAGTGTAATCCAAACCGTCCAGATTCTGGACCCCATTGGGCTGTTCAGCCCTCACACATGCACACAACACACGAAAAAAAAAAAACTAAACACTACAGCAGCTCAGGCTGCATGCAACCGCGTGCAGCCCTGCACGCTTCCCACAGCAGCGTGCAGCTGCTGCTTCTTCTAAGACCAGGAGGTGGGCCCCAACTGTAGGGCCCACCATGATGTATGTATGATATCCATGCTGTTCATCCATTTAGGCAACTAATCTTCGGTCATGAGATAAAAAATGGGCTAGATCCAAAGCCTAGATGGGCCACACCATGAGAAACAGTGGTGCCGGAACACCCACCGTTCAAACCTCTTAGGGTCTTCCATGACGGCCTATCATAATAAATAAATAAATAAAATAAATAAATAAATAAAAAAAACAGCAATGTAGAGAGGAGAGGTGAGGGACGCCTCTTTCTTATTTCTGACGGACGGACTGTGGGGCCCACCCTGGGTACCACTATGGTACATGTGCTCTATCTAAGTCGTCCATCCATAATGATAGATAGTTTTAGTGCATGGGGCCGAGCTGACCTCAGGTCCTATGGAAGATCCATAAGGTCCCTTAGCTGGAACACTGCTACTGCCCGTACGACGGGATACAACCAGCAAGAGAGCTAACGGCCTAGGCGGAGCCTACCATAGGTCGGCCTTGGCGGTGGGCATGACTATATGTTGACAAGACTGAACGTGCCATGAGACCGGCCTCGGCTATAATGCTCGGCTAGCCAACCTAAACTCCAATTGACATAACTCCTGCATTGGGTGGAATCCTTGAACACCTTGGTAGGGTGGAACTGGTTTAAAATACCTAGGTTGAGAAGAACATGATTTAAACTTTCTTAATGAAATTCGGTGTACTCAAATGGTGAGTACTACAATCGGAAGTAGAGTAGACAAGTAGTCAAACCACTGTACATGTTTGCGTTTGTGATATATTTGAGCACATTTATACTTATGCATTGTATGTTTAATTGCTTAATTATGAATGCTCAATTGAAATGTATGCTAGGCACTAGATAGGCACATTCACACACAAGATGAATTTTCATTAATTGTGTAGAATTGAGCATTTTATGATTACATCTCATATAGTCTACACAGGTTGCATAGATTATGTGCTTAATTAGTTAAATCATTTGTTAATCTATGCATTTAGACTAGGTTGCTTAAGTGCATATCATTACTAATCTATGTGATTAGACCCACTAAGGCTTGGAAGCCGAAGTGTTCTTGTTTACTTAGTTTAAATTGTTAAATTAGTTAAGTAAACGAAAAGAATTTCAAAAGGTCCTGATCCCCCCACTCTATGACTTATCCATTATTTTAGTAGATCCGCTCTATATATGCTTCCTCAAGTGTGAACCATAAGCACAATTTCATTTTTTTTAACATTGGTCAGGCTTGGCGGCGGGCCTATTGATTCTATTGCCAAGGGAATGGTGAGTCAATTAGTGCCTTACATCCTTCCCTGGAGGAGGCAGGGCCTGTGCTGGCAACGGGTGGAGTGTGGATGTTGTGCCTTATTACCATGATGAATCACTGCTCTCATGTCTAAAGATGAAGCTGAAGGTTGAAATTACACATTTTAGATTAACACACTTCTAGAGGCGTATGCGTGCGGAAACTTGTAGAGCAACTAGTATTATGGCTAAGTCCTATAGGGGGGGTTATTAGAACCTTTTTAAAATACTTTTGCCTACTTAAACAATTTAACAATTTAGACTAAGTAAGCAATTAACACTTTGACATCCAAGCTTGAGTGAGTCTAATCACAAGGTTAGCATATAATTAGCAATTAAACAACCTAGCCTAAGCATGCATAGATAATTAAATGATTAAACAAATCAAGCTCCTAATTTATACAACCTATGTACACTATGAGAATGAATCAATGACCTCAAGTCCACACTACTAAGTGAAAGTACATCTTATGTGTGGATATGTCTATCTAGTGCCTAGCATACATTCCTATCAAGCATTCATAATTAAACAACTAAACATACAATGCTAAGATAACAATGAGCTCAATTTAATCACAAAGGTAAGCATGTATAGTGGTTCGACTTTGGGTCTACTCCAGTCCCGGTTCAAGTACTCAACCCTATTGAGCACACCGGCAATATTCACTATCAGAGGTTTTAAAATAAGGTTCACTTCTCAACCTTTACAAGGAGGTTTTACCAGTTCATCTCTCAACCTAAACGGAGTTTTAGACATAGTCTAACTCTTAACCCAACACACGTTCACTGCTGTGTCGGAGGCTCCCCCTTGAAAACTTTGTTTAGGCCTGGCAAATGAGCCAAGGAGTGCTAAATGCCCCTAGTCTTTAGGCCGACTAACGTGCCAAGGAACAGCCAACGTCAATAGCGTTTTAGGCTCAACTAAGAAGTCAAGGATCGGCAAACGACCCTAGATCGATTTTGACAAACAAACTCTACACTCAATTCCCATAGGGAAAAGAGTAGATGGAGTCTCAACAATTTGACAACCTTACTTATCGGATGAGCCCCTTGTTCAGCGTCATTTCGAGTTACTTGATCTCCGTGTTGCGCAGCACGCCAACAACGCCGGTGAACCGAGATCTAATCTCCGGTCTCACCCACAAACGATAAACAGGAAGTAATAATAACTAGAAAAGGAATCACACAAACCAACAATCCACAAGACAGAGATTTACGTGGAAAAACCCCAACAAGGGTAAAAAACTACGGGTGCAAACTTCCCTATGAAGAAAAACGAAGTTACAAGCAATACACTTACCTTCTCCTAGACTCCCATGCACAGAGATGGCCCTTTTGCTAATCCTCTCACCTTTTTTCTCACCTTGGACGTATAGAAGCCCTAATCCACATGTCTAATCCCAGTTTACACCCCTCTATATAGTAAACCCCGGAATTAGAACACTAAACAGGAAACCCGCACTTTAAGTCCGCGCCCGGTCATAACTGGGTCGGGTGCCCGGCCATTACAAAATATGTCCAGCAATAAAGGACTTAATTCAGGGTATTATCAGGTGCCCGATCACTTTGACCACCGGGCGCCCGGCTGCTCACAAAACAGTCCACCGGGCTGATACTAAAAAAGGTATGAATTTCGGGCGCCCAACCATCAGACCGTCCGGGCGCTCGACCATGGTCTGGTGTGGTTGTCTCCACACTCAACAATCTCCCACTTGGAGACAATCACCACATGATCCTTCGTCTTCTACATCCGGAGTGCACCACCTCCCAGTCTTCAAGCCTGAAGACCAATCAAAGTTGAACAGAGCTTCAGCTTCTCCCGTGTGATCGCCTTGGTCAACATATCTGTAGGATTCTCACTTGTATGAATCTTCTCCAAAGTAATCGATCCATCTTCCAGTAACGAATATATGAAGTGATATCTGATGTCAATATGCTTGGTCCTCGAATGAAAGGCTGAATTCTTAGCCAAGTGTATTGCACTCTGATTGTCACTGTACAGCTTGCAATCTGCTTGCTTCTTTCCCAACTCTTTCATAAAACCTTGCATCCACACCATCTCCTTGCACGCTTCTGTAGCTGTAACATATTCTACTTCCGTTGTACTGATAGATACTATCTTCTGTAACTGAGAGATCCAACTGACTGTAGCACTACCTAGGGTAAAGACATACCCTGTAGTTCTCCTTCTGTTGTCGATATCCCCTGCTAAATCTAAGTCGACGTAGCCTTGTAGCTTAATTTTCGATCCTCCATAACACAACCCTATATCCACAGTATCTACCAGGTATCTAAGGATCAACTTCACAGCTTCCTAATGTTCCTTCCCGGAGTTGTTCATGTACCTGCTAACAACTCTCACTGCTTGAGCAATATTTGGCCTCGTGCTAACCATAGCATACATGAGGCTCCCTATGGCTGATGCATAAGGGACTTTAGCCATGTAGTCTCATTCCTCCTGCGTCTTAGCTCCTTGCTCCTTAAAAAGCTTGAAGTGGTTGGCTAATGGAGTGTTAACTGGCTTAGCACCTCCCATGCTGAATCGATCAAGTACCTTAGCTATGTACTCTGCCTGTGACAAAACTAGCTTCTTGTTTTCGCTGTCACACTTTATCCTCATGCCTAGGATTTGTTTTGCAACTCCTAAATCCTTTATGACAAACTCTCTAGACAATTGTCTTTTGAGATCTGAAATGTCATTCATGCTTGATCTGGCCACAAGCATATCATCAACATATAGAAGAAGGATGATGTATGACGTATCAAACTTTTTCAAGTAACAACAGTGGTTTGCATGATATCTCTTGTACCCGTTTACAGACATTGAACTGTCGAACTTCTTGTACCACTGCCTCGGGGCCTGCTTCAGACCATATAGACTCTTCTTCAGTCTACACACCTTGTTCTCCTTTCCTGGTGCCACGTACCCTGTCGGCTGATGCATATATATATCTCTTCTTCAAGGTCTCCATGAAGAAAGGCTGTCTTAACATCTAGCTGCTCTAGATGTAAGTCCTTTGTAGCCACTATTCTCAAGACCATGCGAATCGTAGACATCTTCACCACAAGTGAAAATATTTCTGTGAAATCGATACCTGCCTTTTGTTGGAACCCTTTCACAACCAGTCTAGCTTTGTATCGTTTCAAACCATCGTGCTCCTCCTTTAGTCTGTAAACCCACTTGTTATGAAGAGCTTTCTTACCCTCAGGTAAAGTGACTAGCTCCCACGTACGATTAGACTCAAGAGAGTCCTTCTCATCTTCCATGGCTTGCTCCCACTTAACCCGCATATCTGACCGTAACGCCTCTTCAAAACACTCTGGCTCACCATTATCTGTCAGCAGTAGATAATGTAAGGATGGTGACTATTGGACCTTGGGTCTCCTCTCCCGAGTAGACCTCCTCACAACCGGTGTTTGCGGCTCTGCCTCATAATGCTCCTGTGCATGCTCGTCCTGTGGCACTGTAACACCTGTGTCCGGTAACTCTTCAAACTCTACGAATTCCTTTTCATCGGCCTTGTTCTGCTTTTGCTGCACACTGTCCTTATGCATCACTTTTTCATTGAAGACTACGTCCTTACTTCTGATGATTTTTCGGTTCTCAATATCCCAAAACCGGCAGCCAAAATCATTCTGCCCGTAGCCTATAAACGTGCACCTCCTAGACTTCACATCCAGCTTGTTTCTGTGCTCTGCATCAATGTGAACATAAGAGATGCAACTAAACACTCTGAGATGTGCAAGGTTTACCTCTTTTCTAGTCCACGTTTCTTGTTGTAGCCCTCATCCAATGGTGCTGAGGGACTTCTATTGATGAGATATACGATAGTATTCACAGCATCTGCCCAAAAGGTCTTGGGCAACCCTGCATGTAGGCTCATGCTTCTAACGCGCTCAAGAGTGGTCCTATTAATGCCCTCAGCCACACCGTTCTGCTGCGGTGTCCTTAGAATTGTTTTCTGACGTTTGATTCCATTTGCAGCACAATACTCCTCAAATCTCTTGTCACAGTATTCTCCCCCATTATCCGATTTGAGAAACTTCACAGTTTTACCGGTCTTATTTTCTACCATAACTTTCCACTTCTTAAATATATCGAATACATCTGATTTGTGTTTTAAGAAGTGGACCCACAGTTTTCTACTAGCATCATCAATAAAAGAAACAAAATAAGAGTTGATACCTGTGCTGGTCCCCACACATCAGTGTGTACAAGCTCCAATAGATGCGTCTTTGGAGCACGTCCAGTCTTCTTGAAGCTAACTCTCTTCTTCTTACCATACACGCAATCCTCGCAGAATTTCAGATTGATTGCCTTCAAACCTTATAGCTTCTCCTTTGACAATATCACTTTCATCCCCTTCTCACTCATATGTCCCAACCTCTGATGCCATAACTGCCCGTTCACTCCACTTGATGCGACTGCAAGTGAACTATATGATCCGGAAGTCATGTATAAGGTACCTTCCTTTTTGCCTCGACATATTACCAAGGCACCTTTTGTGACCTTCCATGCATCGCTCGTGAATGTCGTCGCATATCCGGTATCAGCTAACTGCCCCACTAAGATCAAATTTCGTCTCAAACTCGGTACATGTCTGACATCCTTCAGCTTCAAGACTGTTCCGTCTTTCTGACTTAGGTAAACGTCTCCTTTGTCAACAATACTGCGTGGCTCATCATCACCTACGTAAATTCTTCCAAAGTTACCTGACACATAATCACGAAGAAATTCTTTTGATGAAGTGGCATGAAACGAGGCACCCGAGTCTATAACCCAAAACTCATTCCGCGCATCAAGAGACAAGATCAATGCCTCTATTTCACTCTCCTCAGATAGATTCACTGAATCCTTCCCACCTTGAGAGCTTCCTTCTTGTTTCTTGAGTGCCCTACAATCACGCTTCATGTGCCCCTTCTTCCCGCAATGCCAACACCCGTCCTTGTCTTTCAGTCCTTTGGACTTATTCCTCGACTTAGAACGCCCGTGTTTATTGCCTCCTTTGTTTGAAAGATCTTCCTCTTCCTTTAACATTTAGAGCATTCCCTGAATCCCCTGAAGTTCCCGATGCCTTCCTTCTAGATTCTTCGCTTAGAATTAGACCGGTCACATCATCGAATTTCAACTTTGTAGACCTGAGGAATTGCTCACAGCAATCACCAAACCATCCCAACTGTCTGGCAAACTTGACAAGATCAATAGAGCCCTGACCTCGTCATCAAAAGTGATGCCAACGGATTCCAATTGGCTTGTGACTGTATTGAACTCGTTTAAATGTTCAACCACGCCCCCACCATCTGACATCTTCATGTTGAATAGTCGTTTCATAAGATGAACCTTATTTGACGCCGAGGGTTTCTCATACATCGTAGCCAAAGCCTGCATCAATTCTTTTGTGGTCTTTACTTTGGATATATTGAAGGCGACGCTCTTAGACAGAGAGAGTCGGATCGTTCCTAAAGCCTTCCGATCCACTAAAGCCCATTCATCATCTGTCATATTTTCTGGTTTCTTCTCTTTTCCTCCTAGAGGAATGTAGAGGTCCTTCCGATACAAATAATCCTCCATCTGCATCTTCCAGAAGGCAAAGTTTGAACCATCAAACTTCTTAATCCTAGTTTTTTCATCTTCCGCCATCACTCCCACTTGAACTAAACCAATAGCTTTGATACTAGTTGTTGCGCAGCACGCCAACAACGCCGGTGAACCGAGATCCAATCTCCGGTCTCACCCACAAACGATAAATAGGAATTAATAATAACTAGAAAAGGAATCACACAAACCAACAATCCACAAGACAGAGATTTACGTGGAAAAACCCCAACAAGGGTAAAAAACCACGAGCGCGAACTTCACTATGTAGAAAAACGAAGTTACAAGTAATACACTTACCTTCTCCTAGACTCCCATGCACAGAAATGGCCCTTTTGCTAATCGTCTCACCTTTTTTCTCACCTTGGACGTATAGAAGCCCTAATCCATATGTCTAATCCCAGTTTACACCCCTTTATATAGTAAACCCTGCAATTAGAACACTAAACAGGAAACCCGCACTTTAAGTTCGCGCCCGGTCGGCGGCTGGTCATAACTGGGTCGGGCGCCCGGCCATTACAAAATATGTCTAGCAACAAAGGACTTAATTCCGGGTATTATCAGGCGCCCGATCACTTTGACCACCGGGAGCCCAGCTACTCACAAAACAGTCCAACGGGCTGATACTAAAAAAGGTATGAATTTCGGGCGCCCGACCATCAGACCATCCGGGCGCTCGACCATGGTCTGGTGTGGCTATCTCCACACTCAACACTCCGCTCTCCTGTGCTTCAATCAGCTCCCCTTTGCTCCCTCGATCATTTTATTTCTTCGTTGTCAATGCATTAGCTCCACTTGATTAATCACCTTGCATGTGATGCTTTTGAGATGCCCAAGGTGATACGAGGGTAGGTTTGAGAACTCTACAATTAATAGAAATGGGTTACCTAGAGTTGCTTACATACAAAGATCTCATCGTAGAGCTTTGGATAGAAGTATAACTATCAAGTTTGATCGAAACTATAGAGATCAAAAGAGGGTAAAGGCTATCTTCTTCATGAGCTTAGAATGCTCCACTCTTGTGTTAAATCACAAGGAAGATACCTTTCTAGGGTTAGGAATTGAGCATCTAATGGTCACCAATAATGGTGGCTTCAATCCTCTCAAAATCTCTCTGCTTACCCCTCAAATCGAGCCTAGCCCCTTTATAAGAAATCTTGCAAGGGATTTAAAACGAGCATAAAATGACTAGTATTGATTGGTCGGACAAGGGTCCATGACCGGTCGTGACTGGTCGGCTAATGGCCTGATTTTAGACAGAGTGTTGCTGTCTTGAACTGGGGTCTGTCTGATCGGTCGGTCCAGTCACGACCGGTCGGTCAAGGCTAGGGGGTTCCAACAAGGTTGTTGCCCCATCTCGTGGTCTTACGATCAGTCAGCCAGAGGTCCGACCGGTCGGCAGCCCTTTCACCATGCTGTCTTGAGTTTTATTTTGCAGTAGTAGGGGCACCTCTTTGGCCAAACTTTAGGAGGTATTTTGGGATACCTATGGCCAATCTAAGATGAATAAAAGTATGCCTAAATGGGTCATAGTCATCTAGAGGTAATGGTTTTAGTTTTGGCTTTGGTCAAGGTTCAAGGCTCACCAAAGCATCTCTTTTATATGTTTCTTCTTCCTTATTGCAACAGGTCCACTCGAGTCTTTGGTCTTCGTCTTTTTTAAGCTCAACCGACACTAGACTCACTTACCCAAGTAATTGACAAATAAAGTGCCCTAGTATGCCGTAGAAAAGTGCACTAACAAAGGACTGGTGCCTAAAACTGCCAATTAGCAACAAGAAGACCGAACAATAGAGGTGCTAGCTTCTGCTCCCCAGCTAGTCGCTAGAACAAATGACAGCGGCCATCTTGGTCTTGTTGAGAAACGAACGCCTCAATTCATGTTTTGCGCAGAGGCCACTGGCCGGTCGGTGGGAGTGGCCGACCGGCCGGCCACACAGAAGAATGAGGCAGCGTTGCTGCTGTGGCTGTTTTTGCCCATCCGACCAGTCGGCCGACCGGCTGGTAGTGGTGTCCGACCGGTCGTCCGACCGGCTGGTAGGGGTGTCAGCCCGGTCGGACGACCGGTCGGCAGTGTCCTAGTGCAACTCTGTTTCTTGCGCGGTTTGCTCGCAAGAGGTTTTTAAATCCGGTTTTTCTTCCTATTAAAGGGGTATTACGAGTTTAGAGGTTTCTAAGGTTGCAAAGGGGATTGAGGGAGCTTCTAGGTGAGAGAAAGAGCTTGAAGAAGAGGGTTTTCTCTTGGGTAAGCTTGGGATTTCTCTTGTCGGCTTAGGTTTTGGGGTCTTGGGTTCCATCTCTTGTAACTTCTGAGTTTATAGTGGATTTGTGTCGCTTTGTGCCGTGGTTTTTTACCCGCGAGGGGTTTTTCCACGTAAAAATCCGATTGTCTATGTGTGGGTGATTGCATGCATTGTGATTGCATTGTGTGGCTTGTTTGATTGAATTGTCTGCTTGTGTTCGGCTTTGCTTTCGCTGCCGGCCCTCCTATCCCAACAACTGGTATTAGAGAGATCGTTGGGGTGTAGCAGAAATTCGAATATGAGACAAGAGCATGGCATTAGGCATGAGGTTCGACATAGAGAAGTATTCGGGGAAAAATAACTTTGAGCTTTGGAAGGTGAAGATGAAAGGCCTTCTAGTTCAGCAAGGATTGCAAGATGCACTCCTTGGAGAGTGACCAGAAGCTATGAAAGAAGAAGAGTGGAAGAAGATCGATGAAAATGCCAATGTCTTAATCCAGTTGTGCCTGGCAGATGAGGTCCTATATAACGTCATGAAAGAGAAAACTGCGGCTAAAACATGAGCGAAGTTAGATAATATCTATGTGAAGAAATCTCTTGAAAATTGCATATACTTGAAGCTTCAGTTGTACAACTTGAGGATGACGCAGGGGGCTGATGTTGAGAGCCACATCAGTAATTTCAATAGGCTTATTTGTAAATTGATGGATGTAGATGAGCCGATGAAGGACGAGGATCAAGCGTTTATCCTGTTGAATTCTCTTCCAGATTCATATGAGTCACTCAAGGACTCTTTGTGCGCAGGTAGGGAGACTATTGGCGTAGAAACCGTTATCTCAGCCCTTCAGGCGAAGGCGATAAGAAGAAAAAGCGACGGCGTGGGTCCCTCTACTGATGAGGCACTGGTTATGAGTGGGAGGAATTCTGAGCGGGGTGGAGGATCTCATTCATCGAGATCTAAATCAAAAGGCAAGTGGAGGCACAAGGTGAGATGTTGGAATTGTGGGGAAGAAGGACATGTGAAAAGGGATTGTTCGAATCCTGAGAAAAGGCAAAAGAGATCTGGAGGTTCTTCTAGGGAAGGAACCAATACTATAGAGGACAGTGGTGACGGTTGTGATGTATTGACTGTATCCGGCATAGAGCCTCTTAGTGGAGAGTGGCTCTTAGATTCAGGGGCATCATGTCATGTATGATGGTGGATCGGTGTTTGTGGGCGATGGCAACACTCGCAATGTGGTGGGGATTGGTTCAGTGCGCATTAGGATGTTCGATGGAGTCGAACGGATCCTTGAAAGTGTGAAGCATGTCCCTGAGATGAAGAGGAATGTGATATCCCTTGGTGCACTCAAGGCGAAAAGGGTGCAGGTTCATCGGCTGTGATCGATATTATAAAGTGATGAAGGGAGCACGTGTGATGATCAAGGCACGAAAGTGTGATAATCTTTACAAGGTGATCGGGAGCACTATTCATGGTGGAGCTGCGGGATTGGCAGCGGGATCTACGGTTGTTCAAGTGTGGCAAGAGAAAAAGGGCCACATGGGAAGAGCAACAAGGCGTGTGAAGATGCAAGAATAGAGTCGATGGGGCATGAGAAGTGACGGGACTATAATGATGACGAAGTAGAGGTAGAGATTGTGCGTGGCCAAGAGGTGCATGGTGATTTGAGTCGTGGTGGAGTTTGTTGAGAAACGGACGCCTCAATTCATGTTTTGCGCAGAGGCCACCGGCCGGTCGGTGGGAGTGGCCGACCGGCCGGCCACACAGAAGACTAAGGCAGCGTTGCTGCTGTGGCTATTTTTCCCATCCGACTGGTCGGCCGACCGGCCGGTAGGGGTGTCCGACCGGTCGGCAGTGTTCTAGTGCAACTCTGTTTCTTGCGCGGTTTGCGCGCAAGAGGTTTCTAAATCCGGTTTTTCTTCCTATTAAAGGGGTATTACGAGTTTAGAGGTTTCTAAGGTTGCAAAGGGGATTGTGGGAGCTTCTAGGTGAGAGAAAGAGCTTGAAGAAGAGGGTTTCCTCTTAGGTAAGCTTGGGATTTCTCTTGTCGGCTTAGGTTTTGGGGTCTTGGGTTCCATCTCTTGTAACTTCTGAGTTTATAGTGGCTTTGTGTCGCTTTGTGCCGTGGTTTTTTACCCATAAGGGGTTTTTCCACGTAAAAATCCGATTGTCTATGTGTGGGTGATTGCATGCATTGTGATTGCATTGTGTGGCTTGTTTGATTGAATTGTCTGCTTGTGTTCGGCTTTGCTTTTGCTGCCGGCCCTCCTATCCCAACAGGTATAACTGCTTTAACTAGCTCTGTCCCTGCATTTTAGGTGAGCGCCCTCAGGCAAACTCGTCAAACACCGATAGGCATTCTTTTAGTGCCTCCAACCACCAGAAACACCATCCAAAATAAGTTTGCAAGCTTGCCTAACCTCCTCCTCCCTCCCTCCCTCGATCACGACGCAGAGGCTTTTCCGGCACTATCTTCCTCACCAACAGGAGGACTCTCGTCCCTACTCTCTGATGCAAAAGCAGCCAGAAGTAACTCCGGCCGGCCAGTACTAGCTGTTACAATGGTAACGACCACCAACGACATCTTACAAGTACCCCTGCTACAGCAACGGTCGAAAATTTGACCGTTGCTGGAAACGGGGATTGTCAAACATGCTCTTTTGTTTTAGCTTCTGGGCAGAGTAATGGGCCTGCGTCAGGGAATTCATTGCTTGGGCCTCTCCCTTCCGGGCATTACAACATTGGGCCACCTGATCAGGGGCCTTCACATTCTGGTCAATTGCTGATCCCTGCCACCCATAACAGAGTTTCTGGGCTAGCGATTATTGGGCCTGGTCAATCTCCTGGGCCAATGAATCTAATTGGGCCTTCTGTTGTGCCAGCAGTGCATGGGCCACCCGGATTGACAACTAATCAAGTGGGAATGGTCATTGATATTGTTAGGGCCAACTCCACTACCCCTATTAGATCTAGGGATGCCAAACATAACTTGCCCAATGTCCAAACTCAAGCTCTAGGAAACTCAAGGGGATGGGTAACCTTTTAAAGATGATCCAAACCCATCCCTAAATCTAAACTTCATTTCCCTGGATCATATTGAACACTTCACCATACCTGTGGAGGAGGAAGTCCTAAATGGGGTAAAATTGTGAAACAACAAGCTTCTTGGCTATTTCATTGGAAAGCGGCATTTCTTTCTCGCGGTGAAATCGGTCCTTGAACATGCCTGGAAAGTAAAAAACGACCTTAAAATTTCCACACTGGAAAATGTGTTTTACATGTTCAAATTCCAAGACTTTGATGAATGCTAGTCTATTCTCGAAAGGGTCCCATGGTTTTTTAGTGCCCATGCATGTGCATCATGACTATGCACCAAGTCTTATAACCAATACTACCAACACCACCATGTCACCATCCGACATCCCATGCCAAAGCTAGTAACCAACAATACAACAATCCAAAACCATAGTCGCATTTGCACAACATCCAATGCCCAAGTCCATATCAAGTCATTACTGAAAAACACCAGGGTTGTACCCATACATCCAATGCTATGAGAAAGACCTCGCATACTCGTAATGCTGGTGAGGTCGTAAGATACCAGCCCAGCATGACAGTAACACACCACATTCACACTTCTCCTCACTGGAGGGTTAAACCTATCCCTATTCTTGCTTAAGTCCTTAAGCACGTTGGACACACTTCTTCTCACTCGACCTTGTCAGTGGGAGTCAAACGTACTATGACCCATGTCATCCACTCAACTTGATAGTGAGGCATCTCTAAATACTATCAGGATTTAGGGACTTAATTTAAACCCATGGAGGTTCCCTAACCCTGTACACATATGAGGTATCCAAATTATAAACCATAATCATGTCTGTAATATTTATCTCATGCAGCTACAAATATAATTGTGGTGCCCAAATTTATATCTCCATATCTTACCAATCTATTTATATGATACTAAGAGTATGCATGACGGCAATCATCCTTGTATATATCACACACATTAAATATACCACGCTAATGATGCATGCTCATGAAAGGATTCACAACCAAGTAGCCCCTCGGCTAATTACTATCATCGGATATCAAGTGATCGGAACATTAAGTCCCATTTCATGTATATAAGCAATCTATATTGTACGCATGCCCATGATTATATATGTTATGATCAATATACAGAATGCCACACTTCGTGATGCATGCAGGTAGGAAGTAGTGGAACAACGTTAATCAAGGTATCACGTCACACATACCTCTATTGATTAATCTCTATTGATTAATCCGTAAGTATCTTCACGATTACCCATCATCCGTAACTATCACAACCTCAATTCACATCCATTCACAAATCATATTTCGTCCATTGCAATAATCGGCTTCGGCCCAGTTCTAAGCCCAATATGAATAGGCCCATTTAATGGTCACCGCATATTCTACCCAGGACACTTAAAAGATTTTCTACAAGTTGCATAATCGGATCATTCATGAGCTTGTAACCATCTTTATATATCAAGTGGGCCTCACTATGATGGGCGGCAGCGCTATATAGTACATAAGTCAAGTGTGCCGCATGACGAACGACACGGATATACACCCTTCGTGCATCAACTGGGCCGCACATGATAGACGGTGTTTATAAAGCTCATACAATCCAGTGGGCCCCACTTCCAAGTGGAACTGCCCATGGGTTGGATCTCAAATAATTATCACGGCCAGTGTGACTAACAGGGGTGGGTGGGTGTACTAACAATGGGGTGCGTGAACTAACCAACCAAAAAAACAAAAAAAATTCATCACGGCCAGTGAGTGACCCACCTAGATTTATATCTACCTCATTTTGAGAGGGCCCCGGGCGTAGTAGGTGGGTCCCACACATGCCTAGGTGGGGCCAGCCACTATGTCAGGTAGAAAATCAACTTTTCAGTGGCGCTTATGAAGGTTTTGATGTGAGTGCTCAATCAACACCGTTCCTTATTGTATGGCCCACTCGAGATTTGGATCTATTTTATTTTTTGGCCATGGCCTAAAATAAGCTGGAAAATCTGATGGAGGGTGTGGATCTCACACAACACCTAGGTGGTGTCCACGGTGGGCCCCACAGCCCATCGGAGCGTGAAATATATATATATATATATATGGGAAATGGTACTACCACTTTAAATAATGAAACCGACTAAAGCCTGAGTTTCCACGCAGGAAATGAGGTGGACCCACCGTGATGTTGTTCATAAGAATCTGACCCGTACATCTGTTTTGCGAGCTCATTTTAGGACATGGGACCAAAAATGAAGTAGCAACCCAAAACTCAAGTTGACCACATGAGAGCAAACAGTTCAAATTGAACAAGCACCGTTGAAACATTCACATACCCACAAATGTTTTATATCAGGCTAAGGTTTTAATGTTTTTAGTTTATCCACAACCTTTTTAACGGTTTGGATGTCAAGGTCTAACCCAGAAGGTTTCAATGGTAGGCATTTCTTTTTCGAGTTTTAACTCTCGTAATACTTAATGTGCACACGACCCTGGTGGTGTGTTGAAGTCACCATGTTTTGTGGGCCCTACCATGATGTATGTGTTATATCGAAATTGTCCATCCATTTGGAGAGATCATTTTAGGGCATAGTCTAAAAACTTAGAGAGATCCAAATTTCAAGTAGGCCACACCATAGATAGCATTTGGGATTTGAACGCTTACCATTGAAAACTTTTTCGGGGGTACAGTAGTTTTGGATTAAGCTAATATTTTTTTTCTTTTTTTTCTTTCACATCATTCAGGTTTAGATGACCTTATCAACAACTTAGATTACAAATAAACATCATGGTGGCCCTCAGAAGGTTTCAAAGTGGGCGTCACTGTCCTCACTACTTCCTAAGGTGAGGTCCACTTGAGGATTGGATTGGCATAAGTTTAGGGCTAATGAGCTAAAATGATCTCGTAAAATGTATGGACGTTGTGGATATAACACATAGATTATGGTGGGGACCACAGAATGGGTGATGTAAATGCACCAACAAAGGCGGTGGATGTGACCTAGAACCAAATCGGCTTCTTGATATGTAGTGGATTAGGTGTTGCTCGGGTAACACCTAAGTGGGTGTTACCCTTACCATGTGGGCCCCTTTGATGATTATTTTGTATATGCACGCGGTCCATCCGTTTTCCCATATTATTTTAGCAAGTGATCTTAAAAATTAAGCAGATCCACATCTCAGGTGGACCACATAACTGAAATTTCAGATCCATACAAATGTTTCAATGGTAGGCATCATTGTTCCACTGATTTATGTGGTGTGGTTCATTTGAACTTGGATCTGCCTCATTTTTTGGGTTCATGCCCTACAGTGATCTCTAAAAATGGATAGACAGTGTGGATATAACACATACATCATGGTGGCCCCCCAGAGCTTGGTGACAGCAGCACAACACCAAGCTCGTGTGCACTGCATGCAAGCCACTTCCATCCGCGTCCGTAGTAGCAGGGACGCAGATTTCTTGCCTAAGCGTTTGCACAAAAAGTTTTTGGTAGGCGATGTGGGGTCCACCCTGATGTTTGTGAGAAATCCACCCCATTTATCCGTTTTGCAAGATCGTTTTTGGAAATGCGGCCAAAAATGAGATATATCCGAAACTCAAGTGTGCCACAATGAGAAAAATTTAGGAAAAGAAATGCATACCGTTGAAACCTTCCTAGCCTCCACCTTGATGTTTATTTGTCATCCAAACCTTTTATAAGGTCATTCCCAGTGGGATGAACTGAAAACATTTAAAAAATGATCCTGATATAAAACGTTTGTGGCCATAGGGATGTATCAATGGTAGTCGTTCAATCCCCACTGATTCCTCTCATGTGGGCCACTTGAGTTTTGGATCTATCTCGTTTTTTATCACATGCGAAAACGATCTTGCAAAACAGACGAATGGAGTGGATTTCTCACAAACATCACGGTGGACCCTACGTCAATTCATTATAAAGGATACTTTAAAGGTGTTTATGCAAGGGCAAACGCAAATCATTCAAACAAATCAGCAAATGTTCCAAGAGCTTAAAATTTTGGTTGACGAGATTAATGGACACTTGAATGTTAAGGAAGAGACTTTTTCTAGTCCAACCTTAGCCCAATTCTAAACAAACATATGATATCAGCACCCCTAATCTCTCAAATCAACATATGGAGCAAGCTAAATCTATTACCATTCTTAGAAGTGGTAAATAAATTGACAAATCTATTCCAATGAAGGCCGACAAGCTTAATGCTCTGGTAATTTCTGAGAATGGGGATGGATCTATCTCAGCCCCATAAGAAAATGAACGCGTTTATAAGCTCGTAACACCATTCCTTTCGAGATTGGTTACTCTAAAACCTCTCCCAAACTCTTATGACATTCTAGAGGTTTTCAAACAGGTTAAGATCAACATTTCATTGCTTGATGCCATAAAACAAATTTCATTCTATGCCAAGTTTTTAAAGGACTTATGCACAACCAAATGTAAATACAATGTCCAACAAAAAACCTTCTTGAATGAGCAAGTGAGTGTCATACTTACCCAAAAGACCCCCACCCAAATAATAAGGACCCCGGTAGTCCCACAATCTCATGCATCATAGGAGACTACCGGATTGAGCGAGCTTTTCTAGATTTAGGGGCAAGCGTAAATCTGATCCTATATTCGGTATACGAACAATTGGGTCTTGGTGAACTAAAACCCACCAAAACCACATTACAACTCGCTGATAGCTCAATTCATGTGCTGAGAGGGGTGATTGAAGATGTTTTAGTCCAAGTCGACAAATTCTACTACTCGGTGGATTTTATCGTCTTGGACAAGTAACCGGTCATGGATACTAGCACTCAAATGCCGGTTATATTAGGCCGCCCATTCTTGGCTACATCAAATGCAATTATCCATTGCCGGAATGGGGTGATGTAATTATCCTTTGGAAACATGATATTAGAGGAATGTGTTCCACATGGGCAAAAGGCATAGGGATGATGATGATGTCCACGAGGTAGACATGATTGAATCTATTATGAAAGCAGTGTTCGCTTTAACTCAAATTTCTTACCCTCTAGACATTTGCTTAAATCACTTTGTTGATTAGGATGATAATGATGAACTCCATGAGATAAACAAGATAGAATCTAGAGAGGAAGGGGAGTTCTTTCAATCCGACATGCCTAGAAGTTTGGAGACATGCTTGGCACATTCCAATGATGAATTAAATTCGAATATTGATGATGTCTTTGAAGAGCCAAATTCTAAAAATTTGATTGATAAGACACCAATTTCTGATTTAAACATTTTTTATGTAGGAATTGAAAGAATTGGTGCTTGATTTGCCTATGGAGAGGCTAATTTCTGAAAGTGTATGGGTTAAAGACTCACTCCAACTTACACAAAAGTCTAAGAAGGAGGAAGATGTAAAGGAGCTAAATCTAAAAACCTCCTCTCATAAGGTCCCCTACACTCTAGAGGAGTGTTTAGCACATTTTAAGGATTGAGATGATCCCATGATTAGGTACATAGTCCATGCCTTGAGGGAGACCCCTCCATTGCTTAAAAAGCTTCTTTCCACAGAGTGTAAAACTGAAACTTCAATTGTGGAAGCACCGGTAGAATTCAATTATGTGGAGACCATACCAAATTGTGAGGATGAAGTGATTGAAGTCTCCACATTTCTTTGATTTGTTCAAACTGAAGAACACCACTTCTAGGATGACCCATATTTAACAATTTTTTGCCTAGACAAGATGGGAAGGAGATCCATATTCATGGATTTCCAACCAATGAAATTCTCCTTTCCTAGTACATGTGACAACATTATTGAGAAACTCATTGAAATTTTTCAACAGGATTTTTAATAGGTTAGAATGATAGATGTCATCAATGTACTTTCCAAAACAAGATGGTAGATAGTTCTACTAAAAATTTGTTACACCTACTTGATGATCCTACTCAACTTTGTTGTTTTGAATGATCCTGGTTATTATAATGATTGATCTCCTAGTCCGGTGGAGATTCTCTTTCTAAAAGAAGGATTATGTTTCTTTTATTGCTTTGAGTATATTATGATTAGTTTATTTTCTACTTTAGGTTTATTGCTTTCTTAGATTTAGTTGTCCGAGGTAGATTTTCATTTTTTACTCTTCAAGGTACTCTTGTTCTCACTCCCCTTTATTTATATCATTACTCTCATGTCATTGCTTATTACATTTCTTTTTACAATGAGGACAATGTAAGATTTGATTGGGGGGTAAGATTCATAGATGAATCTAGTATTTTTGTGACATTTCAAGCAGTTAACATAGAATTTTTTTTATTTTTCAGAATTCAAAACTCTTTTGGAAAAATTTATTTTTATACACTTGAGATGATATGAGTATGAGAGGAAGAGAGCTGTAGTGATATGATTTGGAAACTCTTAAAAAGCTTATAATATAGTAGTTTTCTATATGAATTTCCCTATTTATATGATTAACAGAAAATTTTGAACAATTTTGAGTCTAGTTCACATTACATGATTCTCAGGATTGAAGGGATTATGTAAATTTGTAGATCAGCTAGACTAAGAGTTAAAGTGTTGAGGAACCAAGCCGGGGACCTTTGTCCATCACGTTCAAGAAATAAGAGAAGTAAAGAATATTTAGGATATGAATTTCTTAAAATCTTATCTCATGTTTGATATGAAACGAAAAAGAGAAAAGAAAATGAATTTTATTGAAAATATGTTGAATACTGAAAAGGGCTACCTATCACCAACCAGTGGAGGGCCAATAAACCTAGTTAGAAATAAGAAGTAAAGTGAAAGCTGTCGAATGAACGGTAAGAAAAATTCTTGCCATAGGCTTGTTGTTGATCTGGACACTTTTAAATCTTTAGTTTCGTTGATCTATGAAGAAGGTAATCTAGAAAATTCAGGAGTTGAACATTCACTATGCACACTAGACTATACT
This sequence comes from Liriodendron chinense, assembly GCA_003013855.2. Taxonomy (NCBI): domain Eukaryota; kingdom Viridiplantae; phylum Streptophyta; class Magnoliopsida; order Magnoliales; family Magnoliaceae; genus Liriodendron; species Liriodendron chinense. The sequence goes on along the minus strand of ML058512.1, from coordinate 3,217,726 downwards.
TGTTAAGATTTTTTTATTTATCAATCAATCAGTAGGAATTTTATTTGAAAGACTCATTATGTTTAAGAAGTTTTTACATTTCAACTTCTCTCACCAAGTTTCTCTTAATTTTATACTTGTACGTTTAGAAGTTTATAGAAGTATAGTTTCTGAGAGAGAGAGTTGAGTTTTGGAAATTGGATTAGTTTCACACATGTTTTGCTCAGGACTAGCAAAATGCTGGTTTGGGTGTGTGTTGAGCTCTGAATTGTGCATATTCTAACCCCAATTCATCACTCATTATTGCTGGTTTCTATGTTTAAAGACTTATCTAATACATGTTTTTGTGATTATAAGAATGGGAGAGAAACTTCACCAATATTGTGTTAAAAGACTCACTTTGTATGCTTTGAAGATCAATAGAACAAGAGTCAAGAGGTGAAAGAAAGAAGCAAGGGAGATTAAGAAGAATAAAGAAAAAATGTAGAAAAAATACATTAACAGACCGGTTTACTAACCGGTTGGCCATGATTGTCGACCGGTCAACTTAACGGTCTGAAAATCAAAATGGAGAGAGATTTGTTACTGACCTTACTGAACAAAAAAAGTTCATTCTCGACCGGTCGACTAGAAGCTCCGACTGGTTGACTGTCGACACAGATTTAAAAATATGTTATGTTCGTTGCTGCCATGAGCTCCGATCGGTCGACAACTGCTTAGACTGCGTAAGGACTTACGCAATTCTCGAAGATTTCAAGTCGGTGGGTGATTTTTGCTATAAAAGGACACCTCTATTACGTTCCTAAGTCATCCTAGAAGGGATCTACAATTGCTGGAGGTGGATAGGATAATCGTGGAGCATCTACAACTCCTTCGACTAGGGTTTTTCTAGTTTCTAGTAGTTTTTCTTTTGATTCTAGTTCAAGTATGACAATGCTTGGCTAGAACCTCTTAACTAGGGCTAAAAGGTGAAGCTTGTAGTTAGTTTTGATGTCCAATTCGTTTATTCAAGTACTTTTTACTTAATTATGGATTTTCAAGTTCTAGTTTGAATAAAGTTGATATTTTTAGAAGTTTTGTGATAGTTTGTGTACTCTGGACATGAGTTCTTTGCAATTCTCTAAGATTATCATATTGGTTTGATGAGATTTGAATTGTAGTAACTGTTCACTCTCCAAGTGTAGGGTTGCGATGTAGTAATAATTAGGAAAGACTGAGTATCGTCCCACAAAGATTTATATGTGAGTATTCTCAGAATTTATCCAAAATAACCTATAATCGAGATCCTATTAAGAACTAAAGCTGGAAAATAGCGATTTGAAGTAAAACAGTGATTATAAGAGGTAATAACAATCTAAAAAGGCATTAGAGTGCCAATGATCCACTTTTGATAGTTTTCAATGCAACAACACAACTAAGTCTCTCACAACACAATTGAAATCGAATTCATATATCTATCCGATCGGAATATGGAGCGGTTCAATCAACTCTTATCTAAAACAGTTGCTTGTTCATTGATTCGATTCCCACAATTCAAGTTAGGACTTGAGCACACTCAATTGTATAGGTCAATACTTGTTCCAATTGGTTAAGATCATAATCATAGCTTTCATTAAATCCTGTCACTAGACTTGATTACAACTCACGATTCGAATTTCAATTAAATCAAAATCAATCAACAAACATTTATCTTATATTATAACAAAGGATTAAAACTTTAGTTTGAATGAGTTCCCACATGAAGATCGTGCCATTGTACACAAGGCAATCAAAGGGTCTACCATGCCAGAGTCGATAAAAGATCAATGAACTACACAAGCATAAATAATTTCAAAAAGATAAGCTACTAGGTTAGATTCACTGAGAAACACATGAGCCCGGAGTCATCAAGAGATCAAAGAAAAATTTGAACTAGTACTTGATTCAAACTCAAATAAAACTAAATTCTTCAATTAAAACATGAAAAGGAAACCTAGATTGTATCAATGCATTAAAAATGCAGCAGAAGCATCACCTCTTAGCCCTAGCTAAGAGGTTTTAGTTCATTTCTAACATTCTTGAACTAGAAGCCTAAAAAATCATAAAAATAACTAAAACTAGAAGAAAAACTAGAAAAACTTGAAGTAGAATCCATCTCCTAAGCCTCCTTGATGTTCCCCACGTCCTAGCATGCCCTAGGAAGAGAGTGGAAGAGTCCTTTTATAGCTTTGATCCAAGAAATTACGGAGTACCGCACTTGCGCAGCGAAATCTGAATTTAGAAGCTTCCTAGTGCAACCGTGATGTTGGCCGGCCGGCCGGAGAAGTGCCTCCAATTGATGAATTCTTTGGACAACAAATTACACAAGTCGACCCACTAGCCGGCCAGTCCAACCGGCCCATTGGACCAGGGGTTGGCCTTCACAAAACTTGGACAGCAAAATCGTTGTTTCTGGGCACTTTGGCCGGCCGGCCGGCCAATCCATCCGGTCGGTTGGTCAGGCTTATAAATGCGGATTTTCTTTCTCTTTTCTTCCTCCGTCTCCATTGCTTCTTTGCTCTACCTTTGGTCCTTTGTTCCTTTGATCTTCAAGGTGTGTAAGAAGTGCTTTTTATCATCATATAAGTGGGATCTCTCTTGCATTCCTACAATCACAAAACCATGCATTAGTTAAGTCTTTAAACCATGAAAAACATGCATAATGAGTGATGAATTGGGGTTAGAATATGCATAATTCAGAGCTCAATAGTAACTCTGAAGCATGTCATGATCTCTTGGTATTGCTGTTACTTCGAAGGCTATAAGTTCAAGTTCTCTATGCTTCATTAGAACTAGAAGTTCTGATTTCCATATTAAGTTGAACCATTTATGTTTGAATGTTATATCTTCCAATTAGATGAGAGATAAGACTTTGATTCTAATTGTGTTTGTGCTTGGATGAATGGATTGGCATTGAACTACTATAAGTGGATCCTTTGTGCTCTAGTTTCCTCTTTAATTCTTAGATTTCTCTATTCAATTTACTGTTCTACTTAGTTCTAAACCTTTGAAATTCCTAAACTTCTAAGTTCAAGTTATTGGAATAGTTTGAATTAGTTTACCCTTTTTCCCTGTGGATCGATCTCAGTTTCACGATTGAGTTATTACTACATCGCAACCTTGCACTTGAGGCGAGCGAATACCAACCAGTAGTGACTCTAATCGGTGCAAGTTTGTTGCTGGCGTTTTCAAATATGGTGATTCCAAATTTCTTGGGAACGAATTCAGTTAAGCTTGTTCGGTCGCCTCAAGTGTAAGTCTTGCGATGTAGTAATAATCTCGGTAAGATCAAGGTCGATCCATAGAGAATTAGGGTAAACCAATTCAAACTATTATAGCAATTCCAATCTTAACAATTTTAGATTTCAAATTCATAAACTAACTTAAAACAGCAACTTAAGGAAATTTCTTATATTTAACGGAACTAAGGCCTCAAGGATCCACTCGTAGTAGCCCCATGTGAATTCATTCATCCAAGCATAATACAACTAGAATTAAAGTTCTATCTCTCTTCTAGTTGAAAGATTTAGCATTCAAATACAAACAATCCCCACTTAAGTCGAAAAATAAGATTTTAATCTTATTGAAACACATAGAATTCGAATATGTAGCCTTTGAAATAACAACCATGCCAATAGACTATGGTATGCTTAGTGATTACTACAATTCGAACCTAATCAAACTAAACATGATAATCTCATAGAATTGCAAGGAACCCATGTCCGAAGCACATGAACTCTCATAAAACATCCAAAATACCAACTTTTATTCAAACTAGAACTTAAAATCCAAACTTAAAGTAAAGTACTTGAATCAAACGAATTCAACATGGTAACTACCCACAAGCTTCACCTCTTAACCTTAGCTAAGAAGTTCTAGCCAAGCATTATCATGCTTCAAATAAAAACAATGAAAAACTAATGAAAAACATGAAAAATCGGATTCGAGAGAGTTGTAGATGCTCCACGACAATCCTCTTCACCTCCCACGAAGTCCTTGATCTTCTATGATACCTTAGGAACGAAACCTATGTGTCCTTTTATAGTAGAAAAGTCTCACCGACTTAGAATCTTCTAGAATTGCGCAATACTTATACATAGCGCATGAAATTTTGGAACTTGCTGAAGAAGCTACTGAAAATCAACAACTTTACATTGACCGACCGGTCGAACCCGTCTGGTCTGTGTACAGAGAGTGCGGAAGGGATGGCTGTTGAACCTCCAATTTATACATGATATGGCCCATTACATCACATTATATGCATGGTTTGCATGTTTAAAAGACCCATCTAATGCAGGTTTTGTGATTGTAGGAATGAGAGTAGACTTCATCTAATTGGATACCAAGAAGAGACATTTAGGAGCCTTGGATGAAGACCCAAGGTGGGCCAAAGAAAGAAGAAAGCAAAGAGAGAGGAAGGAGAGAAGAAAAGAAAGAAGAAACAATGCAGAAACTGGGTCCGATCGGTCAAGACCGGTCTAGACCGGTCGGCTGCACTCCCTGGACACCTGCCAGACAGGTCTAGACCAGTCGGCCATGCAATTTTACACTTCCAGATTTCAGGCAGCAAGCTATTCCCATTTTTAGATTTTCGGAACATTTTTCTGAAGCCATCTTGATGATATTTGGAAATCCAACACATCCATGTCGAAGAGGAGCTCGACGCCGAAATAACCCAAGTGGTTTCGTGTCGATCGGAGCTACAGATTGACTGTGGTGGCCAAAACAATACGAACTATCCAGAAAGTTCCAGATTTCGCTGTTCAACTCTGGGCCGATCCAGGTGACCCATCATTGATGATATGAAGAATCTACTTTGACCATCTTTTAGACCACATCCATATATGAATAACCACAAAAGTTTTAGATCAAAAGGATGTGTGGTTTGATCGTACCGGTTGAAGAAAGATGGACCATCCAGAAAGATCCAACTGCGCAGAGTTTATAAAAGCCCTAAGTGTTCTAATTTTCGGACCACATTTTGGGATTATTTTGGACAATCTAATCCATCTATCATGTAGAGGAGGAATTTTCTATCAATGTTCAAAATTTGGGATCAATCCGACATCTGTACACTCCGGAGCGTTGAAAGCAAGATGACTGGTTCTGAAGGTACCCGAAGTGCGCGATTTTGAGAGACGGTCGGTGATCTGATTGGTGGGCCTATTCAGAAGATAATATTAGAAATCTAAATCATCTATGAGAAATATCACATTATAAGGAAGCTACAAATCAAATTTGAAGGCAATCCGACCATTGGTTAAGTCGTACCAAGCGAAACAAATTCTGCTATGTTGCTATACTATTGTTGCACTATAAAAGGAGGTGCTCTCTTCTATTCCAAATCAACCAAGGACGTGGGGAGCAAGGAGTTCAAGTCATAGGAGGCTTCCTAGCCTCCTCCAGCTAGTTTTTCTTCCTTTTCTTAGTTCTAGTTCTAGTTTTAATATGCTTTTCCTTAGCTAACCTCTTAGCTAGAGCTAGAGGTGAAATTTGTAGTTGGTTCCAATGCTTTAATTCTTTTATTTCAAGTACCCTTTTCTTAATTTTGGATTTTGAAGTTCTAGTTTGAATAAAGTTTGGATTTTTAGATGAATTGTGAGAGTTTGTGTACTCCGGACATGAGTTCCTTGTAATTCTCTGAGATTACCATGATTGGGTTGATTGAATTCGAATTGTAGTAACCCTTGAGCATGCCATAGTCCATAGGCATGGCCGTTACTCCGAAGGCTACAAGTTCAAGTTCTATGTGCTTCATTAGAACTAGAAATCTGATTTCCAGATTTAAGTGGAACTGTTTGTGCTTGAATGTTATATCTTCCAATTAGATAAGAGATAGGACTTTGATTCTAATTGTGTTGTACTTGGATTAATGGATTGGCATTGGACGACTACAAGTGGATCCTTGATGTTCTAGTTCTTCTTATTTTCAGATTTTTCTATTTCATGTAAAAAACTATCTTCATAAACTCTTATATTCTAGTTATTAAAGTACTTGGAATTGTTTACCTCTTTCCCTGTGGATCGACCTCGGTCTTACCGAGATTTATTACTACATCGCAGCCTTACACTTGAGGCGAGTGAACAATGGCAGGCTTATGGCCAACCAATCTTGACCGATTGGACGTGTGTGGTCCTTGCTCCAGCGAGCTACACCGAGAGGCAGCAACATGGCCGACCGATCTTGACCGGTCGAACCTTCCTTTTTTTCATTTTTTCTTTCTTTCTCTTCTCTCCTTCTCTCTTCATCATTCTTTGGCCCACCTTTTATCCTCATCAAAGACCTTCTAAGTGTGCTCTTTTGAACATCAATTGTGTGAAGTCTCTTTCTCAATCCTATAACCACAAAACATGTATTAGATGGGTCTTTCAAGCATGCAAACCATACATGAGATGTGATGTAATGGGTTAGAAAATGTATAACTTGGAAGCTCAACAGGGCTCACCTATTAGTTATCTGAGATGGGATAGATGATACCCACATCTAGAAGCTTAAGCACCTCTGCTTTAACCACTTCCATCATGTTTGAATTTAGGCATCCTTGTGGTTGTTGCGTGGTTTTAGCATATCCTCGAGGTGGATGCGGTGAGTAAAAATTGAAGGATTAATTCCTCTTAAACACACGATCGTCCATCTGATGGATCATTTGTGTTCTTTGAGTAGATTTGTTCATTTAAGCTCTTGCTTTTCTCCAAGTGATTAGAAATAACCACTGGGTAGGTTTCATTTTGACCTAATTAAATATATTCCAAATTAGCGGGTAATGGATTTAGGTCAAGCTTCGATGGTTAGATACTAGACAGTAGAGGCTTGAGAGTGATTGGTGGTATTTTTTCAAAATGTGCCCTCCATCGATTAGTTTCAACTACCGGTGCATCTTTTATCAAAGCTTTCAGAACTTCAGAAATCATGTGATCATTCGTGTCCATGAAGTGTGTTAAGCACGTCTCTAGAGAGTCGGAGAATTCGGATTGAAAGAGCTCATCTTCTACGATATAATCAATCATATTTATTTCATGGAGCTCATTGCTATTCCTTTGCCTTTTGCACAAATTGAACATGTTTAACTCTAATGTTATGTTCCCAAAAGACAATTTCATTACCCCATTATGGCAATTAATGACTGCATTTGAAGTGACCAGGAATGGTCGTCGATCAGAATAACTAGTATATGAGTGCTTAAATCCATAACCGGTTCTGTCTAAGAATTATTTAACATATACCAATACATCTTCAATTACCCCTCTCAGTACTCGAACGGATCTATCAGCCAATTGTAAAGTAGTCTTGGTGGGTTTTAATTCACCAAGACCCAATTGTTCATATACCGAATAGGGTATAAGATTTATGCTCATCCCCAAGTTAAGCAGTGCTTGCTCAATCTGGTAGTCACCAATAATGAATGAGACTGTGGGACTACTCGAATCCTTATAGTTTAGGATGGTACTCACTTACACGTTTAAAAAGGCATTTTGTTGTATAGTATGTTTTATTTTAATTGTGTTAAGGTCTTGTAGGAACTTGGTATATGAGGAAAAGAGGCAACAGGTTTATACTCTTATTCCTTCTCTTATTGATGAGTACTAGGTTCATCATCCTCCTTAAATATTATCGGGTCCTTAGGCTTTTCATCCTTTAATGGAATAGTTTTATCAATTTGTTTTCCACTTCTAAGATTGATGGAGGATTTAGCTTACTCAACATGTTGGTTGGAGGACTTAAGGTTGCTCACTTTGCATTTTGGCTTTGAATTTGACTAAGGTTGGGCTGGAAAAGTCCATTCCCTAGCATTTAACCAGCCTTTAATTTCTTCAACCGAAGTTTTCAGCTCTTTGAACATTTCCAAATTCTTTTGATTGATCTATATTTAGCCCTGCATGAATGCTTGCAATGTGTCCTCCAAAGTCATCGGTGGTGGGGCCATATTTGGAATGACATTTTGGATAGGTGACCCTCTTGGAGGATTACTAGTATTAGTCGTGGGCCCATTCCTCCAACTAAAAATTAGATGGTTCCTCCAGCTAAAATTGTACGTGTTTGACATTGGATTGATGAAAGGTCGTTGGTAAGCATTTGTGGCATTTTCTTGTTCTTGTAACACTTCTAAAAATGCAAGAATTGTGGGACAATCCTATGTAGATTGTACATTAGTTGCACAAATACCGCATACACTCTCCATGGTCTCGCTGGCTTTAACCGCTTCAACTTTCTTAAGTTCCATAACCTTGACTTTTCAAGCGAGGCTAGTTATCTTTGTATTCAAGTCGTCTTCTTCTTTGAGGGCATACATTCCTCCTTTCTATTTGGCTTGCGGAGGCTAAGGTTAATTGATTTGTTTGAGGTGTCCTATGATTAGGCATTCTTGGCTAACATATCAAAATAACCCCATGCTTCCTCAGGATCCTTGCTCATGAACTTGCCATTAAACATCATCTCTATAAATTGGCGCATGTTGGAACTTAATCCATCGAAAAAGAAAAAAATGACTGGCCATGTTTCGTAGCCATGATGTAGGCAAGCGAGTAGGAGATCTTTGAATCTCTCCCAACATTAAAAGAATGTTTATCCTCTTTAACAGAAAAAATTATTATGCTTTGTCTTGGAAGAACTTTTTAAGGAACTCCCCCAAGTCATCTTGGCCCATATGCCTATGGATCTCAGCCTTAAGGAGTGGAGCCATGACTTGACTCTCTCCTTTAAAGAGAATGGAAATAGTTTCAGTTTGATCACATCCTCAGTTACATTATGTATTGCAAGGTAGTTACGACCTTATCAAATTCTTTCAAGTGTAAATACAAGCCCTCAAAATCTAGCCCATGAAACTTAGAAAAAAGTTGAATCACACCAGTTTTGAAGTCTACATTTCCAGCATTGTGAGAAAAAACCATATAAAAGGGTGTGGTTTCTCTTGTAGATTGTAAATAGTCACGTAAAGTCTTGCCTAGAGGAGCATTATGTACTTCATTTTCACCATGTTCCTCTTGATTTGGTAGATTTTATTGGATTTGTAACCATTGTTCTAGAATTCTCAGGAGTATTTAGTATTTTCTAATACGAGTATGAATGGAAAATCCTTTTACTTATCCTCCTTCACTCGAGAGATACAATGTATGGTCACGTACCCACTTCGGCATGTACCATATAGAAATTACAAATTAAAAGCCTAAAACTACTTCTAGAAACATTAAATAAAATTAAAATCAAAATTTAGAAAACTACAAAGATAAGGTTGGAAGGATAGTATCAGTATGCGAAAGTAGGTTAGAGAATTCCTACAAAACAAACAATTAAACCAATGTTAGTAATCTAAAAAATTTGAAAAACCTAATTTTAGAAAAAAATAGAAATATATTCTAATTAATTAAAAATCTAAGATAAATAAAACCTAATTACAAAGTTCATAACTGTTAACCTAACTAATCATCCACAACAACGCCAAAAACTTGATAGCAACCCCAAGTGCAGGGTTGCAATGTAGTAATAACTTGATGAGACCAAGATCGTCCTTAGGGATCAAGTAAGGTAACAATTCCAAACACTAGTAACTAGAACTAATTTGAATTAATACTGGATGTAATTTGAAGTAAGAAAATTTAAACATAGGATTTAACAACTAGAATTAAAGGAAAAATTAGGAATTATGAACAATAAGTGTTCAAGGATCTACTTATAATCATTCACAATGCTAAACTCATCAATTCAAGTTATAACTCAATTGAAATCCAAGTCCTATTCTATCCAATCGGATGATAGATTCAATTAAACTATAGTTCATACACTAATATAGAATTTGAACTTCAATAGATTAATTTTACTTCAAAATTTAAAATTCTAACATATAGAGTGCTTGAAGCATTTATCATATCTAGAGATCATTATGAATCTAAGGTTTTCACAAATTAAACTTCATAAAACTACTCTGATCAACCTTAGAAACTCAAGCATCCCATATAACCATAATCATAAGAGATCTCAGAATTTTCTAAAATATTAACTTTATTCAAACCAATCAATGAAAATTCAACATTAAATCCTTAAAGTACTTAAATTAAATAAGTCTAAATATCATGAATGACAATAAGAAGAAACTAAAAATCTAGAAAGAAGGAAAAACTAAAAACTAAACAAATTGGAAAATTGGAAAATCTCAATGTAAAACAGCTCCACCCTTGAGCTCCTTATTTTCGTCATGTTCTAGGATGATTTCGAATGTGTGGGAGAGCCATTTAAATAGGAAAAATCAAGGAGTTTACGCAGTTTTAAAATGTTCTATCGACTTTCATAAAAATTGTGCAATCACCGCCTCTGTAGATAGGAGTTTCATTAGGATTAAAGTGTCTATGGTAGGTCCTTCAATGGGATCGAAGGTAGCTTCGATAGGATCGAAGATGTGTCTAGAATGTCTAATGAGTTTTAGCAAAAATTTAGGTTTTCTCGATTGGACTTCAATGAGATCGAAGGAAACTTTGATAGGACTTCAATGGGATTGAAGGCAGCTTCGATGGGATTGAAATAGCAGTCTAACAGACTGCAAGATCTTTTCCTGAACTTTCTAGATTTTGATTTTCTTACCCTAAAGTTATAGATTTTGACTTTTCTGGACTTTTCCTGCATCATTTAAGCATTGTTCATCTTTCTTTTTATCTGTTTACATCTGCATGCTCGAATAAGCTCGATTATCATCTCTTGGACTTTAAATCTCTTTTTTAGATTGAATTCATCGGACTTCTCTCAATTACCTACAATCATAGATAAGTTGATTTAATAATCAAATCTATGTAAAATTAGTATGGAATTGGGGATAAATATGCATAATTCAACACTCAACTCTTTTCATCCATGTCTTAGTGACTTTGTGGACTAGTTGGATGGCTAATAAACATCATGGTGGGGCCCACAATTAACGAGTCCCACCAAAGGTATGTTTCAAGTTGAAGGGTGGATGGTGTATAAACACAATAGCGGGGCCCACGGTTAATGAGGACCACACCACCACCATCATCATCGCATCATGATCATCAACATCATCCATACCATCATAAAAATAAAAGAGAAAGTGGAGGGGGTGTACTCTGATCTAGAGATTGGATGGCTTGGATCTTCTTGATTGGTATAATTAAATGAAGTTTTCCCTACAATCTATCTAATGGCCTTATATAAATAAAGAAACCCTACACCTTAATTTGATTTGAAACAATTCCTAAAATAGTAAAAATTACATAAACTAATCCTTTCAAAGCCATAAACAACCCTTCGATGACTAAACCAAGGACTTTAGAAAATAACAGGACTCTTAAAACCCTAAAAATATAGAAAAACATAACTTCGTAAAACTAATAAGCTTTATTAACACCCTAATTTGACATGTAAAACGAATGAATTTTGTAAAGTTATTATTCGCTCGCCTCAAGTGTAAGGCTGCGATGTAGTAATAAAACTCGGTAAGACCGAGGTCGATCCACAGGGAATTAGAAACAACTTCCAAACTATTCCAGCAACTCAGTTTTGCAAGAAAATCAGATTTAATTGGGTGATTAAACTAAAACAGTAACTTAATAGAAATTCAGTGATTTAAAGTACTAAGGCATTCAAGGATCCACTTGTAGCAATCCCATGTCAATTCAATCAGTCCAAGTAGAGAACACAACTAGATTTGAAGTCCTATCTCTCATCTAGTTGGAAAATAAAGCATTCACACACATTCAATCCAAATCAAGTTGAACTTCCAAGTTCTAGTCCCATTTAATCAATGTAGAATTCAAAACCATAGCCTTCGGAGTAACAGCCATGCCTATGGACTATGGCCTGCTCAAGGATTACTATAATTCGAATCTAGACAAGTATCATATGATAATCTCAGAGAATTGCAAGGAATTCATGTCCGGAGCACATGAACTCTCATAAAACATCTCAAACTACCACTTTAAGAACTAGAATATGAAAAATCCAAACTTGAATTAAAAATTACTTGAATTAACTTGAATCAAACATGAAATTAGCTACAAGCTTCACCTCTCAGCCTTAGCTGAGAGATTCTAGCCGAGCATTGTCATACTACAACTAAAGCTCAAATAAGAAAGCATAAAAACTAGAAAAATGGGAAATTGGAGGGTTGCTGACGCTCCACGACGACTTCCGTCCGTTCCCACGACCTTCCTTGGCTTCTATGATGACCTAGGAAGAGAGTGGAGGTGGCCTTTTATAAATTGGAGTAGAAAATTCTAGATTGCGCAAGAAATCACGCAATTGCGCAGAGAAAATCGGAGCTTCACGGACAAGCTCTGTTACGCTGACGACCGGTCGCACGACCGGTCTAAGCTCATGAATGACCGGTCGCACGACCGGTCTCAAAACCTCGAAATCAGTCCAGTGAGTTTCGTGTTTCTGGACTACCCTCGACCTGTCTGGCGACCGGTCTGGCGATCTAAGAAGAAAAAAACTACGGCCCAAAAATTACACTGTAGACCTGTCTTGCGACCTGTTTGGCGACCGGTCTACAGACAGGTCTAAGGCAAAAATTTCAGATTCTCTTCGTTTTCTCTTCTCTTTCTTTCTTGCTTCTTTCTTCCACCTTTTGGCACTTGTTCTTTTGATCCTCAATGCATACAAAGTGACTCTTTTAACCATGAATTGATGACATCTCCCTCTCATTCCCACAATCACAAAAACATGTATTAGATTAGTCTTTAAACATGAAAACCATGCATATAATGTGATGTAATGGGTCGGCAAATGTATAAATTGGAGGCTCAACAGTTATTTTCATGCCAATGAACCTCGATTGGTTAGCTAAGTGTAGAGCTCATCAATAACTTGCCAAAGATATATTGTATATGTACAACGAATAGCCAGTCATAAAAGTATAGCCACTAGAAGGTATAGTGCATGCTTAAGCCATTTTTGCATAATTAGGGCCCCTCAGCTCGAATTTGTGCAATCCTAACCCTCTAATTGACTTATTCCTTTCTCATCTTAGATAAATTTTTTGTTTAAAAATGGGATACACTCTAGTGATCCAACTTGTTAACATAGTGACCTTGCCCTGGATTGCTTATGCAAAAGAAGACTCAGTGGATACGATCTTCTAATTCTCGCATTCCCTATGCATCGAGTGTTGTCCATCACATTGAGGCCACCCAATAAATAGAAGATATTCTAATGGACCTTCTGTAAGACCCGTACCCTTATTTGTCCTCCGTACGCTTAATTTTTGGTGCCGGTACTTCCCGAATGGACCAGATTAGCGAGCCTTGATCGCAACCTTGTTTTAGTACCGCATCGACCCAAGATCTATACCCCGGCGACCGCGTAGGCGCTGCGATTCCAACGCTGCGCGACACGCCTCATTGCGATACCCGGTGTGAAAGTTATGATCGATTGCATAATCCGAGGTGGGCCGCGCAACACGCGTGTGGCGTGGGCCCCACTTGCACAAATTTCAAGATCATGTCAAATCAATCAAATCCATCACCATCACCCTCACCCATACCCCTCTCATTACCCTACTCTACATACCCCATACCCACCCCCCATCCCTCTCTCACCTCCAAAGTCAACTCTACCCATACCTCCCATACCCCTCTCCCATGCTAGCCATCATCACCCCCCATGATTCCTTCTCTCTCTCTCCCCCCATATACGTGCATACGTAGGGGGAAAGGAGGGCTTCTCATTTCCATATTGCTAGAGGAGAGAGAGAAAGGAGAGAGAGAGAGAGAAAGAGAAAGATTTGAGAGAAGATAGAGATTAGAGAGATTGAGGGTGGAGATCAAGCTTGGAGGACCTCGATCACCGTCTGGATCGTCCGATTGTCAACCCGATCCAATCCAACCATCCAACCATCCTTCAAGGTGAGTGCAAGGGGGACATAAATCCCATTTTCTTAATTTCCTTTCATTTTATTTCCTTGGGCCCACCTTGTGATGGGCAATGAGATGGATGGACTGGATCATCCATGAATGGGCCCCACCTACTAATAATAATAAAAAAAGGAAGGAGAGTTAGGCCGCTGGACAGACAGCGTCCAGAGGATGCTGCTGCCCAGCAGCGCCTGGGCTAAAGCCCTTTGGGCGTTGACCGTGGGTCCCCACTCGTGGGACCCACCTTGATGCATTTATTTGATCCACGTTGTCCATTTGTTTCTCCAGCCCATTTTAGGGCTGGACACCAAAAATGAAGTAGATCCAGATCTCAGGTGGACCACACCATAGAGAACAGTAGAGGCAAGGATGTCCACTATTGAAATTTCCGTGGCCCACCGTGATATTTTTGAACCTTTTTACCTATCCAATATTGGGCTCTGTGTGTTCCTCACGGGCTGGAGAACATGATGAATGGAGTGGATCATACCCATGTGGGCCCCACTTGAAATAGACAAAGGAAGAAAAAAAAAAGGTGAATGTCCAGACGTTGGACGTTCACAGCGTCAGAGACGCTGGAACAGTCCAGCATCACCGGACGTGTGAGTGGGGTCCCCACGTGTGGGACCCACCTTGATGTGTGTGTTAAATTCACACCGTCCATCTGTTTTCTCATATCCTAATAGGGCCAGAGCCCGAATATGAAGCCGATCCAAATCTTCAGTGGACCGCACCACATAAAACAGTGGAAACAATGATTTCTACTGTCAGAAATCCTTTGGCCCACCTTAATGTTTTTCTAGACCGAATTACATACCCAATATTGGGCTTATTAGGTCTCCCATGAGATGGGGAACCTGATGAACGGAGTGGATCAGACCCATGTGGGCCCCACTTGATATAAGCACAATAAAAAAAAAGAAAGAAAGGAAAGAAGAAGCAGAGGCGTCTCTGACGCTGGGCATACCAGCGTCCACGGACGTTGGCTCGTGAGGCCAGCTGGTGGCCCACTCGTGGGTCCCACCATGATGCATGTGTTATATCCTCACCGTCCATCCATTTGGGGAGATCATTTTAGGGCATGATCTCAAGAATGAGTCAGATCCAAGTGTCAAGGGGGCCTCACCACAGAAAACAGTAGGAACAGCGACCCTACCGTTGAAACCTTCCTATGGCCCACCATGATGTTTATTTGAGATCCAACCTGTTCATAAGTTCACACATGCACGGAAGAAGGGAAAACAAAAATATCAGCTTGATCGAAAACTTCTGTGAGCCCCACTTGTTGAGAGCAAAAGAAAAAAAATAAAATAAAATAATAAAATAAAAATACAAGAACCTGGCCGCTGGACAGACAGCGTCCAGGGGACGCTGCTGCCCAGCAGCATAGCCCTCTGGGCATGACCATGGGCCCCACTCGTTGGGCCCACCTAGAATGTATGTGCCTTATCTATTCCATCCATATGTTTTTCCAGCTCATTTTAGTGGCTAAGCCCAAAATTTAAGCATATCCTAAAGTCAAGTGGACCATGCCACGGGACAACAGTGGGAATAATGATCTCTACCGTTGAAACCTTCCCAGCCCTACAGTGATGTTTGATTGTCATCCAACCTGTTTCATAAGTGGCCGAGCCCAAAATTTAAGCATACCCAAATGTCAAGTGGACCCTGCCACGGGAAACAGTGGGAGATAATGATTTCCAACGTTGAAACCTTTCCAGGTTCTACAGTGATGTTTATTTGCCATCCAATCTGTTCATAAGATCACATGGATATGGATAAAGGAGAAAACACAAATATCTGCTTGATTCAAAACTTATTGGGACCAGATGGGTACCACACTGCCCAGCAGGTGGCCCACCCTATGGGTCCTAACGTGATGTATCTATTAGCTCCATCATGATGTATCTGTTCTATTCATGCTGCCCATCTATTTTTCCATATTATTTTAGATACGACCCCAACAATGAGGCAAATCCAAATGTTAGATGGACCACACCCGCAGGGAATAGTGGTCATTGATGCCCACCATGGTTCCTTCTTTGATATATATGTTTTATCCATGCCGTGCACATATTTTGATGGCCTATCTTGTGCAAGCCCAAGTATGGGGCCGATGTGGTCTCAAGTGGGCTATGCCACGAAGACCTTTACATTTCCAATGGGACCCACAGTCCGGGTCCCACTATATATATATATATATATATTGGGCCTTTTAAGGCCAATGTTACATGATATATCTGGTAACATGATAGTATACTTAGCTTGATATGTCACACTGATAACATGCTTAGTATAATGAATACCATGCTCATTCATATGCCCATACGCATCATTTGTATGCCTGTTATGGATCATGAATAACCATAGCATATGCTAGTTGGCTTGTTATACTTAGGGGACCCGTGCGAGACAGGGTCGCCCCACATGATTGCGCAGTATGCGCAAGTTTGGTGCATGACTTGGATTGTATGACTCATGCATTTCGCATTATGTATGCCACGATCGCTTTCACACCCCAACAGCATCGGGGTGGTGGCCACCATAGTCACATCATGGGTGGCAGTATTGGACACCGGAGACTTATTCTAGTACGTGGGCGCTATGGATGTCCTTGGGTGAAAGTCCCTAAACCCTGTGGTACCAGTAGGATGCTCCAGCGTCGAGACCGAGTGGATAACATGAGCGCCCGTGTGCCAAATACTAGTAGGCCGCGTCTCCCACTGTGTTGAGGTCGGTTGGAAAGGGGTGTGACCTTATCCGCCCGGGTGCAGTGGGCTCTAAGCTAGGTCGAGTCTGACCAACTCATGGAATGGGTCCGCTATCAGCGAGCCGGGTGGGCATTGGCATACCACTGACAAGGCGGATAGTGAGGTCTTTTCTACTCGCTTGGTTATGCGCGCGATGTGCGGCGGCCAATATTAGAGTATACTAGACCCCGGTGATGTACCAGATGAGAACTATTTTGATATGTGGATCAGTTGAGGATTGATGTGTTTGCATTGCATCTCTAGCATGTAACACTCGGCCATGTAGGCCCTTGCATCGCATAGCCTTGGGATGGCTGATAGCATTCATGAACTTGGTAACTTAGCCCTCTACTACTTTCGCTTACTCTGATATCTGTATACTTGTCATATGCATCACACGCGCAGACACGCACTCTACTGAGCTTCGTAGGAAGTTCATGCGCGTTTGTTTACACTGCAGGTACTAGGGCACATCAGCAGCGTTGAGCGTAGTGCATGTACCTAATATTTTGGACTTCTGCTACATGTTGTATTTCCCTTTCCAGCGCTGTACTTAACAAACTTTTTAGTGGATATTTGATGATGTTTTATGGTTTTGATTATGCTCCTGTACAAAAAAAAAAAAAATTACCCTGAAAATTCTCCTGGTAGGATCCCAGGATCGGAACCTGGCACATGAGAGCTAGTAGCCGAGAATGGGGTACTACGGAGGCTGTTGGCATCAAGGTCGGCGATCGGGAATTTAGTGAGCCGGGTCCCCGGGTTTGGGGCGTGACACCTTCAAAGGAAACTAACCCTTCATGTATTTTATTTGGATGAAGGTAAAGAGGTGCAATCTTGGTGGACAATTTGGAGATAGAAAACGTGAGTGACGTAGTTAATTTCAATACAAGTGGGGAACGAATTGCATTGTTGGCAGAGTTCAAGCTATCAACAAACACATACTTATCGGAGCTTCTCTATTCTCCTGTTAGATCTCTAGCGGATGTGATTTCCTTCAATAATAAATACTCGGCTCAGGTATTAATTTACTTATATACTTGATTATCATTATCACATCATGGAAAGAGATATTTTGGATTTTATTTTTAAAGAAATGAGCAAATTGATCTTTCAGAAGTAATTAATGAACATGTAATATTCAATTGAAGTAACTAAATAACATGTTATATTAAATTGAAACTAAATATAACATGCTCTTTAATTACTTTTGAGATACTAATTTGATCATTTCGAATATAACTTGTTCAATATGATCAATTTCTCCTTCATGGCACTTATCAAACTCCACACACAAAAAGGAAAAAGAAAAAAAATTGAAAAAAACATGTTATATTCAGTTCAATTTGGAGTATGTTTGGTTACACCAAATTTCATAAAATATTATGAAATTGTACACTAAATTAGGTTGATTAATCATGCAATTACATGATATTTTGTGTGACCACGTGCACCCATGATTTTCTTTTGTATATTTCAAAATTGTTGCATATTTCATGTTTCTAAACCAAGCTATGTTCGGTTTTAAGTGCTTGCACCCTAAATCTCTCTCTCTCTCTCTCTCTCTCTCTCTCTCTCTCTCTAAAAGAACAAGACTACAGAAATGGTGATGAATCATTCCCTTATGGCAGTTTAACCATAACTTATAACTTTATGAAATTCAAATGCTTGATAAAAATTCAGCTTGGCCTTCATGTTGGAATATTTAAGATTCTAGACCAAATCATATAACATCCAACAAAATAATAGGAACATTAGTAAGAGATAAAAAAAATTAAAAATAAATAAAAATCAAAACAATGGTTATCACACATCCAAGATGAAAAGCCTCAAGAGATATCCACTCATTCAAAATACATGTTTCAAATAATTTTCCCAACTTTTGCATTAAAATAGAAGAACTATATACATTTATACATGTGCACTTTCCCTAGCAAAACCTTAAAATACAATGATATCTATTCCAACAAAAGTTCTATATACTAGTATACGAAGGCAAGTTACCAAACTAAACCAAACCACTATAATAACTACTTTTTAAATCAGGTACTATTCCATATTGAGAACTATGGTAGAAAATTATTTTTTATTTCTATCAGTTTCCCTTAAATCAAGTTTTCTCAATGCCTTCATGGCCATCATGACCCGTAGCTTGATAAATGCATATGTGTATACTGGCTTTGTGAAGATATCATCAACTTTATCTTTGAATTTTAAAAACTCAATGGTTATCTCACCATTTTTCACAAGGTTTAGAATGTAGTGAAATTAGATGTCAATATACTTTTTTTTTTTTGTTAGTCATGCAACACACCCACCCTGTTAGTTAGGCAACACACCTACATGATTAGTCATAAGATGCACCCACCCACTGGTGGGGTTAGTGTGTCTCCTTAGCCCTCGAACCTTAGACCTGCTGTTGAAATGCCTAGGCGTCTTCCAGCTGGGCTAGCAGGTGAGACACAAATATTAATATACTTGTTTCACCCATGAAACACTGGATTCTTTGTTAGTCCACTCACCATCTTGTTTTCGCATATGGTCATCATTTGAGTACCTATCCTTTAATTTTACCAAGAAATCTTCATAACCACACCACTTGACACGCATTGTAGGCGGCCACTATGTACTACACTATCATTGTAAAAATAGCAACCAATTAGTTGTTTCCTAGATGACTAGTAGAATAATCCCGATCCAAGATGATCATAGTAGCCTGAAGTAATCTACCTCTTACTGGGATCACCTACCATAGTAATGTATGTGTAAATGATGACTTCAACTTTATTAATATGGGATTGAGGTAGAGACTCCATAGACCAACTTACCTCCCCAATATCAATTATAATGTTGGTATTGTGTGCATTGACACGCCAATGAAGGCTATGCATGCTCTTTGTTCTAGATAACTACTTATTTTTCATTATATACAATGGATGTCATAACTATTGTCTGAGACAATTTTATGTTTATGTTTGTAAGAGTTACAGGGAGGCATTCATTGGTTGTCATTGGACAAGATGAGTTTGGTCAGAACATCAATGGTTGAAGGAGAGTTGTGTAGCATGGATCACTATCCTAAATATCCATGAACACTGTAGTAAGATTGGACAATCCATGATCATGTTTTAAGATCATCATGTTTGTTACAAATCAATGAAGAATTAGGATGAACAATCTCCACCACCGGGTTCTATGTCATAGACCTACCCTGCATAGGAGTGTGAATGTCATTGTATACATAAGTTCTCGTGTTTAGGCCAAACTGGGCAATTGCATTGGAGGACAAATCAAGTTTTCAATATAGAAAATCCATTATATTTAGATTGGATCTACTTGATCATGTACTAGCTTTGACTAATCCTTATGGTAGCGGAAGCCTAGGCAGTTCTAGATGGGGTTTTAATTTGTTGCGAGTTAGAATTAGTTATTGTTGAATCAAACTCTCAGATTGTCTTGGATGTCATGACTAGCCCCATTTCCTCTATCTACTAGTTCATTAGCTATCGGGTGGGGGCTATCTCTCGTCTGAGCTCTTCCCTCAACCTCAGGACTGCCTATACGTTACGAGAAGGAAATGCGGTAGTAGATGGCCTAGCTAGGCCGGGGAGCAATGGGGGCACCGAATTAACTCTTCAGGGGTAGAGGAGTTCCCATAGGAGATTATAGGTTTGGTGGCCCTTGATTTTATAGGGTTAGGCTCGATCAAGTTAAGGACTGCTTCTCAAACCCATAGGTGGTGAGACAACTACCAAGTTTGTTGATCGAGAGATTTTGTAACTCTATTTTTGGGGCGATCCGTTGTTTGCTCTGTTCTTTTCTTGTATTCGGCTAATTGATGGTTGTGTTGAGTTCATATAATAGGCAAGGCTCGTTATTTTATATGGAGTTCGCCCAAATGTTTGTATTTAAAAAAATAAACGCATGAGTAAAAAAAAGATTTACTACGACGGAGGGGACGGATGTGGAGGACCACATTAGTATGTTCAATCAGCTGGTTTACAAGTTAGTGGAGATAGATGAATAGATGAAGGATGAATATCAAGTTTGCGTCTAGTTGAATTCTTTTCGATATTCATATGAGTCATTCAGGGACTCTTTGTGTGTAAGGAGGGAGACCATTAATGTTGAGACCGTTATCTCAGCCCTCAAGTGAGAGTGATGAAAAAGAAAAGTGGTGATGTGGGTTCTTATTCTTCCTCAGAAGAACTGATTATGAGGGAAAGAAATTCTAAGCACAATAAATGATATTCTAAATTGGGATCTAAAGTCAAGGCAAAGGGAAGACCAATATGTGGTGCTGGAATTGTGGTCAGGAAGGCCATATGAAGGGGGATTGTCAGAATCTCAAATCGAAGTAAGAGAAGTATGGAGATTATTTTAAAGAGGGGGCTAATACTGCAAAATCCATGGAGGATGAGTGTGCTGTTTGCGATATATTGATTGTGTCTAGCAAGGGGTCTCTTGGTGGAAAGTGGCTCATGGATTCAGGTGCATCATGCCATGTATGTCCTAACCAGAGTTTTTTCATGCCATACATCGAGTATGATCGTGGATCGATGTTTTTGGGCGATGGCTACGCTCGCGATGTGATGGATATTAGTTCAGTGTGCATTAAGATGTTTGATGGGATTGAACGAGTCTTGGAAAGTATGAAGCATGTCCTTGAGATGAAGAAGAATGTGTTATTTCTTGGTGCACTTGAGGCGAAAAGGGTGCAGGTTTGTTAGCTACGATTGATATTGTAAAGTGGTAAAAGGGGCATTTGTGATGATGAAGGCATAGAGGTGCAACAATCTTTGCAAGGTGACTGGGAGAACTATTTATTGTGGAGCCGCAGGATCGGCAGCAGGATCCACAGTTGCTTGTATGTGGCAAAAGCCAAAGGGCTATATGAGAAGAGTGACAAGGTGCGTGAAGGTGCGAGGATAAAGTTGATGCAGCACATGAAGCAATAAAACTATGATGATGATGAAGTAGAGGTGGAGGATTGTGCGTGACAAGGTGTTACACGAAGATTGGAGTCGTGGTGGGGATTGTTGGAATCAGACTGCCTTAAATCTTCTATAACAAGGACCACCGACCGGTTGTGGATGGCGATCGACCGATCAGACATGGAGGATCGAAGGACAGCGATCTCTCTGGACAGGTTTTACGCATTGATGACGGGTCGACAGGGGGGGTCCCCGACCGGTCGACCTATTTCTTATTCCAAATTAGTTTCTTGCTTTGCATAAAGTGTTTCTAATTTTGTTTATTTCTTATTTAAGCGAGCGTAAACGGGATTAGGAGTATTCTAGATTGGCAAGGGGATTGAGAGAGGTTCTAGGTGAGAGAAAGAGCTTGAGAAGAAGGGTTTTTTTCTTGGGAAAGCTTGGGATTTCTCTTGTGGGTCTTGAGATCCAAGTTTTAGGTTTCCATCTCTTTTAACTTCTGAGGTCATAATGAATTGTTCTCTTTGTGCCGTGGTATTTTACCCGTGAGGGATTTTCACGTAAAATCTGATTGTCTCTGTGTGGTTTATTGTGTGTGGATTGATTGCATTGTGTTACTCATTTGATTCCATACTCTATGTTTGGTTTGCTTCCACCGCGGGCCAGTTTTTCCCCAATACATGACATATGTGTTGTATCAAGTGGACCCCACCATAGAAAATATAGTGGGGATTGAGTGCATACCATTAAAAACTTCTTTGGGTCACATAGGCTTTCGGTCAAGCTGATATTTATGTTTTCCCTTATTCCATGTCCATGTTAACTTATAAATAAGTTAGATCTCAAATTAACATCATGTTCGGCCCTAGGAAAGTTTCAACAGCGGGTGTCACTATCCCCGCTATTTTTTGTGGTGGGGTCCTCTTGAACTTTAGGTCTACCTCATTCTTTGGCTCATGCCCTAAAATAATCTCTTCAAATGAAGAATCTAGATCGGCTACTTGAACCAAGCAGAGAACCTCTGTTGTTGCCTCTCTTAATATTGGTCCAGCTCAGCCTGATTGCGTCAGAGCTACTTAGCTTTGACACATCCAAGCTGAGCTCGGACCAATCACAGAGGTGAAAAGCAGGATTTACCTGCTCGGTTAGAGCAGAGGATCTAAATTCTCAAATGAATGGACGGTGTGAATACAACACATACATCATGGTGGAACCCACAAAACCTGGTGACGTCACTTCAGTAGGGAAATTGGCTACTGTCAAGTTCAGTAGCTAATCTGCCTCCGTGTTCAATCCCACTGTGCAGTCCACTTAAACCTTGGATCTTCTTCATTCTTTAGTTCACTGACCTAGAATGGTCGGGCCCACTTGATAGGCAAAGTTGGTATAAGATGCATACATCAGGGTGGGGTCCCAAGATGGGCCCCACCTGCTTCAATTTCAAAGTTTCTGCAACATGCTGCTTGCTACAATGTGCAGCTGCACATGCACTTTTTTCTTATATATATATAAGGGGGGTGTGTATGTGATCAGACCAGTGTGGAGACGGTTTGGATTGCATAAAACATCACGGTAGCCCCGTAATGGCTGTCAAGGGAATTAGATCAAGCTGATATTTTTTGTGGTCCCTTCAAACAGGCCAATGTGACCTTATGAACAAGTTAGATGGTTATGCAGTTCGTAGTGGGCCCAAGGTCAATGGATCCCACAAAGGTTTTGGATTAAGTTAATAGTTGTGTTCTCCCAATAATTCAAATCGTCGGATGATCTGAACGGTCCTTGATCTCCATCGTGGAGTCCAACTTTGGATCCCACTCGTACATTAAAGAGAAGCGTGATTAAGGGAATCCAAATCAAATTAATAAGAAAGGGAGAGTGCACTCACCATGGTTGAGGGTGTTAATTTCTTTAGATGGGCAAGATTACTTGATATGTGGTCCACCTCCACTCTCTCTCTCTCCCTCTCTCCTCTCTCTCTCTCTCAACTAGGAAAGAGGTTAGCTAGGGCTGAAATTTGGGCACTGATGTGCCCAAAATTTGGTAAGGGGTGGGCTATTTGTAGAAGAGGGTGTGATTAATTAAGGGGAGGTTCTTTTATTAGTTCATAAGTGGAAGCATCTTTTTAATTAAAGGTTGATTTATAGCTTTAAGGGTGCCGATGACCCCCTAATTGGTCTGAAGTTGCTTTTTTGTAAAAAGTAGGGGGGACAAAAACTTGCCCCCTAAATGTAGGAAAAGATAATTGACTTTTGTGCATGCACTTTATTAGCCTTTATTTAACCTTCATTTTGGATTGATTAAGCATACTTATATGGCCTTAATGGTACTTAGATTTGGCCTAATTGTTTCTAGAAAAGGTGTGTTGGCATGTTTTCTTTATTTTAAGGGATTTTGTTAGCTTTTAGTCCTACCACTTTATTAAGCTAAATAATGGTATATTTACACCATTTAATCCATGAATTTGGGTTCTTAAGTGTGATTTATTAAGGCTTAACCATTTTCTAAAAGCAATCGGGTGGCCTTCTCTACTTATTTTAAGGAAAACCTTTGACTTTCATAGAAAAGCCGGCCTTACCTTTATCAAGGGCTAATAATGATAAGTTAAGCTATCTTATAACCATATTATGATACCATTAGAACTTGATTAAGGGACTTCATTAGCTTATAGATTTTTAGAAAAATGTGCAATTATGCCACTATTTAATGGGTTTTAAGCTCCTTGCGCACATGAACACCAATTGTTCCTCTCACGATAACTCAGGTTCAAGTGAACACATTGATGCGCGAAAGGTATCATTGGATTCTTAATAACAATTCGATCACGTCAACGTAGGTTTCAGGTCATTGGAGTTAGGCACACTCGATTAAGGTCCTTTTGAAAATGTCAAATGTCACACGGAAGGTACCGAAGGTGTATGGTTCATGTAGGATTGAGTTGCTAGTACTACAAGTCTACCCCCCTTATAAAAAGTTTGTCCTCGAAATTTTCACACTCTTGAGTTGAAAATGAGCAACACCATTTCAGAGAGTGAAATAACTCAAAACTTTTTTATTATAAAAGGGAAAGTTAGGATATCTCTCAATGTATTTCATGTTCATATTCTTAAGAGGCTTCTTCACTATGGTGCCCCCACTGCACCTTCACTAGCGAAATGGTCCTGGTCCAGAGGACCTCCACCTTCTAATCCAAAATATGGACTCCATGCTCCACATATGACACGTCCTCATGAACCTCTATCGGTTATCAGTCTATAACATGCTTAGTCTTAGGTTCACAGTTTCACAACATGGACACGTGGAATACATCATGAATGTCTGCAAGCTGTGGAGGTAAGGCAAGCCAATAAGCTATGGGCCCAATCCTCTCCATTATCTCAAAGGGTCATATATAACGTGGGGCAAGCTTCCCCTATTTGTCGGATTGCACCACGCCCTTCATGGGCGAGACCTTGAGATAGACATAGTCTCCAACTTCAGACTCTAATTCCATCCACCGGCTATCAACGTAACTCTTCTGCAGGCTCTGGGTTGTGCTCATCCTTTTCCTAATGAGGACAATCTTCTCCAAGGACTTTTGAACTATCTCCAACCTAAGAAAACTTTGCTCTGCCACTTCTTCCTAACAATTGGGTGATCTACAAGGTTGGCCATAAAGGGCCTCATAAGAGGCCATGTCAATAGTTGCCTAGTAAATGTTATTTATTCGCTCGCCTCAAGTGTAAGGTTGCGATGTAGTAATAAATCTCGGTAAGACCGAGGTCGATCCATAGGGAATTAGAAACAACTTCCAAACTATTCCAGCAACTCAGTTTTGCTAGAAAATAGAATTTAATTGGGTAATTAAACTAAAACAGTAACTTAATGGAAAATCAGTAATTTAAAGTACTAAGGCATTCAAGGATCCACTTGTAGCAATCCCATGTCAATTCAATCAATCCAAGTAGAAAACACAACTAGATTTAAAGTCCTATCTCTCATCTAGTTGGAAAATAAAGCATTCACACACATTCAATCCAAATCAAGTTGAACTTCCAAGTTCTAGTCCCATTCAATCAATTTAGAATTCAAAACCATAGCCTTCGGAGTAACAGCTATGCCTATGGACTATGGCCTGCTCAAGGATTACTATAATTCGAATCTAAACAAGCATCATATGATAATCTCAGAGAATTGCAAGGAATTCATGTCCGGAGCATATGAACTCTCATAAAACATCTCAAACTACCACTTTAAGAACTAGAATATGAAAAATCCAAACTTGAATTGAAAATTACTTGAATTAACTTGAATCAAACATGAAATTAGCTACAACCTTCACCTCTCAGCCTTAGCTGAGAGATTCTAGCCGAGCATTGTCATACTACAACTAAAACTCATGAAAAAAAAACATAAAAACTAGAACTAGAAGAAGAAGAAAACTAGTTGTAGGAGGCTAGGAAGCCTCCTAGGTCTTGATCTCTTTGCTCCCCACGTTGCTAAATGCCTTAGGAAGAGAGTGGAGGTGGCCTTTTATAAGTTGGAGTAGAAGATTCCAGATTGCGCAAGAAATCACGCAATTGCGCAGAGAAAATCGAAGCTTCACGGACAAGCTCTGTTACGCTGACGACCGGTTGCACGACCGGTCTAAGCTCATGAACGACCGGTCGCACGACCGGTCTCAAAACCTTAAAAACAGTCCAGTGAGTTTTGTGTTTCTGGACTACCCTCGACCTGTCTGGCGACTGATCTAAGAAGAAGAAATAGTCCAAAATTTACACTGTAGACCTGTCTTGCGACCGGTCTGGCGACCGGTCTACAGACAGGTCTAAGGCAAAATTTTCAGATTCTCTTCTTTTTCTCTTCTCTTTCTTTCTTGCTTCTTTCTTCCACCTTTTGGCACTTGTTCTATTGATCCTCAATGCATACAAAGTGACTCTTTTAACCATGAATTGGTGACATCTCCCTCTCATTCCTACAATCACAAAAACATGTATTAGATTAGTCTTTAAACATGAAAATCATGCTTATAATGTGATATAATGGGTCGGCAAATGTATAAATTGGAGGCTCAACATTATTGTATGAGAACTCAGCCAAACGCAACTGCTCATCCCAACTACCTCCAAAATCCAACACACAAGCTCTAAACATGTCCTCAAGGATTTGGTTAATCCTATCAATTTGCCCATCTATATGAGGATAATGCATTGTGTTGTACTTCTAGGTCACCCACAAGGCTAGCTGAAAGCACCTTTAGAACTGAGACATGAACCTTGGGTCTCGGTCAGACATTATAAAGACAAGAATCCAATGTAGTTGAATGAAATCATCAATATATAATCAAGTGAATTTGTCCATGGAGTAGGTGGCCCGAATAGGTAGAAAGTGTGTCTCCTTTGTCAGATGATCGATGATAAGCCAAATGGCGACGTGACCATGCTGAGTCATCGACAATCCCATGATAAAGTCAATCGTCACATGCTCCCACTTCCACTTTGGGATCCTCCTACTCTTCAAGGTACACAGGGGTCATTGATATTCTACCTTCACCCTCTTGCAGGTGTCACAATGGGCAACGTACTCAACTATGTGGTGCTTCATCCCTTACCATGAATATTACCTCCTAATGTCACAATACATCTTTGAACTACCCAGGTGGTTAGTGTATTTGGACCGGTGTGCCTTGGTCAACATATCGCGTCTAAGCTTTACATCTTTTAACACACAATCTCCCATTAAAACGTAGTCCACCATCAGCTCCAACCTGCCAATCTAACATACCATCATCTGGGGATAAGGGCAGAACTGCTGTTGCTGCCGAAAGTGAGGCCTTTGCAGCTTCTGTTGTCGGTCGATGGAAGCTTCTGGTAGGTTAGCTTGGTGCCCCACTCAACCACACCAAAAACACTACCCCTTAAATAATTGTCTCTGCACATCTCACAGGGCCTCACAGGCAATAAGTCCTTGCTTAGCCTAACATTTTGAGGGCGAGATTAATTGCGCACAGTCACCTTTCCCTTGCCCTCTGATCCAATCTCTAAGGTGGCTTCTTTCGACACCTACTTTGCTCCTCCTAATCAGCCTCAATAATCTTGGCTCTATTTACAACTTCTTCAAATGTGAAAATCTGAAGAGGTAATACTTTGTTGCATAAGCTCCCACATAACCCATTCTCGAATTCTACGCCTTCTTACTAGAGCTCATGGCCATGTACAGGGCAAATCAAGATAGCTTTATGAACATGGCCTCATATTGGGCCACTGTCATCATGCCCTACTCCAAGGATAAGAATTCGAAGGCCATCTTCACTTAAACACTCTTGTTAAAACTATAAAAATGTTCATTGGCAGTTTTTCCTGTGTTTCTTTATTCTGGGGAATTCTGAGTATAGAGACATTCATCGACAATCATAAGCAATCACAAAGTATACGCAAAAAAATACTGCAAGGTGAATAAAATTCCAGAGATTCTGAGATCTTTTACATTCTAGGCTGTGAACTAGTCACGAACCTTTAATTACATCAATGGAGGATTACCCTTGATTAAAAGTAAAAAGTAAATGAACGCATGCATCATAGATAAGTTAAATAAAACATTAAAAGAGAATAAATGTAAATGAAACAAACCACAAACAACACAAAGATTTTTATGTGGAAACCCTTACGGGAGAAAACCACGGCACAAAGCAACAAGATTCCACTATGAATGCAGTTATACAATAGATGGAATATTAAAGAGAAAACCCAGATAAATCAAGCAAGTAACATATGTCGTCACGAACTGTGGTCTTGAGTTCACAGTCGCAGAGACCAAGTTTTGAATTTCTTATGGACTGAGCCATCATTTAGACAAGTTAAATGCTTGTCCCACGTTCTTTCGAGTGTTCCTAGTTAAGTAGCAACCAGGATTTTAGCCGAGTTATGTATCACAGTGTCATCAGTAGTCTCTGTGGATGGAATGACTTTCAGGAAAACATGCCACAATTCCCATGTAATGCCTCACAGTGTCATCGGTCGTCTCTATGGATGGAATGACTTTCAGGAAAATACGCCATGATTGTCGTGTTCAACACAGAGCCAGTATCCGTTACTGCGAACAGGTGGCCATCGGAAGGCATATTATGGCTGTCATATAATACAACACAGTGTCATTGACCGTCACTATGGATAGGTGACCACCAAAAGATACATCATGGTTGTCGTGCTCAACACAGTGCCAGTAATCGTCACTACAGACGGGTGACCACCGAAAGGCATATTACGACTGCCATGTGATACAACACATTGTCATTGATCGTCACTACGGACGGGTGACCACCAGAAGATACATCATGGTTGCCGTGTTCAACACAGTGCCAGTATCCGTTACTACAAATGGGTGACCACCAGAAGGCATATTATGGCTGCCATATGATACAGCACAGTGTCATTGACCATCATTGCGGACGGGTGACCACCGGAAGATACATCATGGTTGTCAAATGGTACGACACAACATCATTGATCGTCACTGCGGACGGGTGACCATAGGAAGAAGCATCATAGCTACCAAATGGTATGACATAGTGTCATTGACCGTCTTTATGGGCGGGTGACTGCTTGAAGACACATTTATGGCTGCGAAATGGTATGACATAGTGTCATTGACCGTCTCTGTGGATGAGTGATAACTTGAAGACACATTTATGGCTATCGGGTGGTACAACACAGCGTCATAAACCGTCTCCGTGGACGGGTGACTACTTGAAGACACACCAATATTACCTTAGCTACTCAACTGACGGATCCCGCTTTTTATGGGACGTACATCAACTGGTCTTAGCGATGATAATTCATAATGAAGTATTTCAGATGCTTTAGAACTCTTTGATTACAATTTTCGATGATAACCATAGTCCCTTTACTTTAATTTCGTATTCCGATCCGAGATGAATAAAATTCATGTAATGGATGCAGAGAGCCCAAAGTAAATATGCTCGATGCATGCTCGAGAGAGGGTTGCACTTATGCTTGATATTTAGTGCATCGGATGAATTATACATTTGATTTGATTAATCTGCTTTGTGCATATCTTTAATTTGGCCACGTCATTATTGATAATCAATATTTCGAATGATTAGATCATTGGGAGAAGCTGTGTCGAGCAATATTTCCTCGAGAAGTTTAAGTCCGATGGACTAGATCGGCCATTTCTGATGCTCGTAAATGGCTAAGTATCGGGTGTGATAAACGCCCGTTTATACAAATTTCGGATAAACAATAGGGATCAATGTCCTATAAATGTTAGACTCAGTTGTTTTATAGCATGAGTACATTAGCTTTGCCTTCGCGTCTTTAAGATCACAGTTGGTTTTACTTGGCATTAGTCGATTTACAAGCCAACAGGGCACTTCCCAGGGCTGAAAATGAGTAAGTACTAGACCTGTTTACGGTCTGATCGGGGTATTTAGTGAATACCGGCGATGATCATCTTTGAACAGGGATGGATCATGTCCACGAGGATCACAATGATGCTGGATCCACTCTGGCGTCAGTACAAATGCACTTCGTTTCACTCGACGTAAGTCGATTTTCAAGCCGACAGGGCACTTGCTAGGGCTGAAAATGACCAAGTATCGGGCCTATTTATTGCTCGATTAGGGTATTTGAGAATCCTATGATCAGATAATGCGGTGTATCATTATGATGTATCATGTGGTGAAGAAGAGAAGTCTCTCTCTTGGGGTTGGTCAAATTCCGCCCGATTCTTCTTGATTTCGGCCATTTTCGACTCTTTCGGAGGGATTTTTGAATTTGTAAATCTAGCTAAGTGTTGGTCATTTTTTATCAAATTTCTGATTTGGGCCATTTATCATCGACCATTGGGGAATCTGATCCGGAAGATGGATAAATATCGCTGTTATGTGTCAAGGACAGTCGGCGCGATCAGGAGGAGGGCCAGATCGAAAGTGGGCCACACCGTGGAAGTTTCTAGTTCACTAAGACCGTCCGGGTAAATATGGCATAGGTGGTGGGTGCATGTGCCCTGAGGTGGGCGCATGTTGCACACCCTCAGGCGCATGTGGCATTTGGAGTGAGGAGAGAGGAAGCCAGAGAGAGTTTGGTGCATGTGGCGGAACACATGCGCCTGCCCCTCATAGGCGAATGTCACTTGGTGACTTGGAGTGTTTTTTCCAGCCTAGGCGCATGTAGAAGGGGAGGTGGGCGCATGTCCCCTCCCTTAGCCATTTCTTTTATGTTTTCCAAACCAAATGGAGTGGGCGCATGTCAACCTTTCCCCATGAGGATTGCGGCTGGGCAATGGGCACATGTTACTCTTCCCAGTGAGGATTCCGACAAGGGATTTTGGTGAGGATTCTACCTCTTGCAGCACTCTGGCGTCCCCTTAAAAAATGAAGAAGTCCCTCTCTCAGAAGGCGAGTGGGGCATTTATAGCAGGTTACTTGGGTCCCGGGTTCACCAAAAAATGAAAAGTTGCTGAATGCATGTATTTGGAGAGGGGAGCCATGTGCATGTGGAGAATGAGTGGGCGCATGTGCCCCTGGTGTGGGCGCATGTGCCCTCTGTGGTGGGTGTATGTGCCACACTTATCAATTTTTTATTTTTAGAATTTGAAAGAGGGAGAGAAGAAATCCCATGCGCATGCTGAATGGGTGTGGACACATGTCTCCTCATGGCATGTTCATGTGCCCTTGTGGTGTATGCATGTATCCAAGTACTTAGAATATTTTTCAAATTTCAAGCTCTAACTGTCCACAGGACAGGTACCTTTTTGGAGACCAAAGTCACTGACACCAAAGCACTTTAAGCCTCTCATCGGGCTATGAAATGAACGAATCAAGGTATGGATGATCAACTACTGTGAATTTTGGTAGTTTCTTCCCAATTTGGACCATCCCAATCAGCTATAAAATAGGGGCAAAACGCACTTCGTTGTACACAGGTAAAAGTATACATCATACGGCATTCGAATTTAGAAGTTAAGAGTTTCTCGACATTTTGGATCATTTGGCAGTAATACGCAGATCCAGTTCCCTTCAGAAATAGCATTTGCATGCTTCCGGGTCCCTACGGTCGGATCCAATCAGGATAAAATGCATTTGAAAGCGTGCAGGTAATAATACACGTCGCGTGATGTTCAAACTTGGTACTTAAGGGTTTCTGGATATTTTGGATCATTTGGCGGCAATACACATGTCTAGTTCCACTGCAAAATGTCATTTGTAGGTTTTCGTCATGACCACGTAGGTTAGGGCTGTGTTGGTATTTTCCGAACATTTTCGATCTCGGTATCGATTCAAATCGTCGTAGATGGACCTTCATGCATTGTTTTATCATAGGTGAGATTTT
Organism: Liriodendron chinense; assembly: GCA_003013855.2. Classification (NCBI taxonomy): domain Eukaryota; kingdom Viridiplantae; phylum Streptophyta; class Magnoliopsida; order Magnoliales; family Magnoliaceae; genus Liriodendron; species Liriodendron chinense. The sequence goes on along the minus strand of ML058512.1, from coordinate 3,185,857 downwards.
GAGCTCCAACAAGTGCCCCCCCCCCCCCCCCCCCCCCCCTGGTGCGCTGCGTGGATGCTTACGTTAGGCCAGTGCGGTGCACCGGTCCCCAGGCTCAAGTATGATAGGTGACTGAGGAGTCATTTCTTCATTTTCGAGTCAAAGGAGCAAGATTTTTCGAGGTGAGAGAACCTCTCTCTAAGGGCGCATGTCACCCCTCTATGGGCGCATGTGCCCTTCAATATGTTAGTGGGCACATGGGACTTTGCTCCCAAGTGCATGGATTTTCCAAAAATATGGGCGCATGTTGCCTCTCTTCATGGGGAGTGGGCGCATGTGGCCTTTAGTATGGGCGCATGTGAAATCCCTTTAGGGTGTGGCACATGTTGCTTACACCCCATGCACATGTGAGAGTGCACATGCGCTTGCACCTTTTTACTTTAACTGATGTTTTTCAACATTTTGAAGTGGGCGCATATGGGGAATCACATGCAGCTAGGGTATCACCTTGAGCCCATGTGGCTCCACTACTTAGCCAAATTTTGAGAATTCTGGCATTTCTTTCGCCCTTGGTGAAAACTCATACATCTAGCTCCATTCTTAGCCGAATTCGATGTCGTTTGTGGCCATCTCGCTCAATGCTTAAACATGATTAGGGCTTGGTGCTTTAGACAATATGCTTCTTATGTTGGTCTTTTACAGCCTGTAGCCGCTCATTTAAATGCCTTTATGATGTGCACTTTCGAGCAGATGCACTATGGGTTTAGTGCGGATTCGCTCGTGCACCGATTGCACGTATAGAATTGCTATTGTGCTTTTTGTATTATAAGATACGCGTATGTGTTTGTTCGATGCACGTTCGAATTTCGTTGCTCCCATGCTCCCGTGGGTCATGACTCTGTGCTTGTGTTTATCGATGTGACTTGTTTTGTGTGTGAAATCCATGATTGGATGATGCGATCTCGTTTCTTATGATGCGTACCTTATTGTGTTGCCTGTTACATGTGTTGGGCTTCCGTCTGATGTTCTTTCGTTTATGTGTTGCAGTGAATCATGGTGACAATAGCAAGATCTTCTGATGAAGCTTCCGGGTCACAAGTTTTTGGTCCTTCATCTGCGCAACGCGGGAAGAAGAGGGTGGTTAAAGACACTGTTGATCCATCTTTAGTAGAGTGTCGTTCGTGCTTCTCTGTGACAGTCGATCCTGAAGTAAAGGATTTTTTCGATCGTATTAAGCAGTTTCCCCATGAGGTGTTACTACATATTTACGTGGATAAGATAGCATCTGAGCCTTCGATGCAAGGGACTGAGGATGAATGGTCTTCTTGGTATTGTTAGTTTACTGGTTCTCCGAGCGTTGTCGAGGCGGGTCCTAATTTACTTGTCCAACATCCTGAGGCTAATCGAGAAGGTCAGAAGAAGAAGAGGCGGAATCGAGATAAGAAACCGACTGAGCTAGTCGAACAGGCGGAGAAACTGACACAGCTCGTCGATCCGAAGAATGACTGGATGAAGATCAGCTAGGATAAAAACAAGATCGTTATAACATGCAGTTTCTCCATTGTAAACCCCTATACTGACCAAGTCATCACACATGAGAGATCTCTTATGAGGCACAGACCCTTCTCGAGTATTAAGCCATCCAACGTTCAAGGCCCTTTTCAGTTCTACAGGGTTGGAAGGTGGACATCTGTTCCTAAGCAGTTGTTGACTACCTTACTGGTTGACAATGGGAAAGAGCGGCAGGTAGGTCTCCCAAGAAAAATGGTTTTCCTTAGGCCGACTTTTGATTCTCATGCTCTTTATCCAGCCCATTATTTCGAGAAATTCAGTAAAAGTTTCGGCATATGGACAAGACGATGATGTGGGCAACGAGAAGTTTCCGTACGCGAGGCCATCTGAATGAGCGAGTTGGTTATGAGTTGTGGTAAAAAAGAGATTTTGGTCCGTCACGAGATGGTTTTGAAGTAAGTCGGCCTGTATCAGGCTATTGTTGCAACCTCCGGGCATTTCTTCCGTGATCCAACAATCTTTCAGAACTTCTTGAGTTACTGGTCTACTGTTACCAATTCATTCCATTTTTCATATGGGGAGATGAGCATAACTTTATGGGATCTCCAGATGATGGCTGGCTTATTCGTAATAGTAGAATATTACCAGGAATACGTCCCAACTGATGAAGAGTTGTCTTCGTCTCGGCTCAAAAGTCCTCGAGATGCTTACCATTTGGAGGCTTGTCTAGAGTTTTCACTGAGTTGTCGCAGTTCGACAATATTACAAAGATTCATTATGACGACTGGTTGATCTACTTCAGCCAAAGGATGAAGTAATATTTCTTCTGATACCTTCTTTTGTATTCTGTGTTTTGCGTGCTCTTAGCTTCTGACGTGGAATGTTCCTTTCTTTTTGAAGCATTAATTATTAAGAATACGAAACCCCATAGGAAGACCAAGTCTTGATGAAGGAAAGTTTCAAACATAGATTCCGCAATCTAAATGAGCTCACGCCGACTTGTGAACTAGCGGGCTTCTTAGCTTACTGGTTGTTGGCAATTGTGTTACCTAGTTCTAAGAGTGCTGATGGGGTCAGGGTTTCTTGCTTTGTCGTGGCAGGAGCTCTTGCAAATGGCCATCAATATTCTTTAGCACCGCCGATGTTACGCAGTCTATATAGGACTTTTGACAATATTGTCAGTAACAAAGATTAACCCGGGCGAGGGACGAATGTGGCTTATTGCCCATGGCATTTCTTCTATGGGTGGTTGGGTATATATTTCCAGTGGACATACAGAATGGATCTCTTCTAGTATCTCCACACTGATCATGCGCCTCTTTATCGTTACTGAAAACTTGAAATGATAACACAATCATATGATTGGATAGCTTCCAAAATTGGTAGTTGGGCGGAAATTTTCTTCTACCACTTTCCTGTTTCTGACGTCGAAGAGGATCAAGAAGTCGTTGATGATGAACGTTCTGTGAATACTATTGATAGGGAGTTCCTGGTGTCTATTTATACTGCTTCACTTCCGTTGCGCAAAGGAATAGAGTTCTTACGGGAACCTTATTACCCTAGCTGGTTTACCAAGCAATTCGGATATGATCAGGGTGTTCTGATAACGTTACTAAATGTAGCCAAAGTAGAGCGGGCGTACAACACAGGTCCTGCTCACTGGGAGTGGATATGGCATCAACTTTTGATAACACAAACGGGCGCGAGGTTCATGCTTCCCGGCCTTTGTCGGAAGACTAGTGGTCCTTATGGCTCGCTCAGATGGTGGGTGCATCGGTATGCTCTGATTCAAAACAACAACTATGTTGATGATCCAATCTACATTCCTCCTCCAAGGCTGATAGAGGTCCTCGCTGATAAATTAGGTTATTATAGAGAGCAGGCCAAAGCGTATTTGTCGTCAAGTATTAGGCATAAAACTTCCCTGAGTGCGTTAATTGACCGTCGTAAGAAGGATACGGCATTGGACAGTTGGCATACTTTCAGAGTACCTTTGGTCAGATGGTCACAAGAAGTCGGGTTCACTCATCTTCTGGTGGTTGAAGGTGATAAGGATGACAATTGGTTAGTTAGTGAAGAGGACCCGCGAAGACTGGACCGGCGAATGAAACATCAGACCATGTCAACGTGAGAGAGAAGGTTGGGCAGATTAGAGAGGATGATCTGGAAGGGACCACTATGTCGGTGAATGACACAACTGTGTCTGTGGCCCCTGGTGCTTCCAGTGTTGAGGATATGGCGGAGTAGCCGGCGGCAATTGAAGTGATCGATACTAATAGCGATACTACTGAACCTACGGATGTGACTTCGACGCTACTAACCGAGATCATTGAGCCATTCGCTGACGCGACGATATATACTGTGGATTCCTCGAAACCTATCGTCGACTCATCTTCTAGTACGGTTCTTTCATAGCTCCTTGGTGTATTCTTTTTCCGTACTTATAATTTCATTACATACTCGCTCTGTTTCTTTTGTCGCAGTTATTGCCAGTTCTGATGCTACTGCTCATGGATCATTCGACATTCCTTATTTTGATTGTTTGGACTGTTTCAAAGTCTACTGTCCAGTATTTCAAAGGTGTTGGCTCAGCCGTATGAGTGGCATACACTAGGAGCTGGAGTGAAGGCATTAGAAGCCTGCACAAGGGTAATCGGTCCTGATGTTTCCGAAATAGTCTGTCGTATTTCTTCTTTCAAGGATTCGGTCGTGCAGGTTGCTATGGCTGAATGGATTGAACTGACCCTATGGTCAAAGAGAAACAACGAGTGTTGTCCTCTTTACAGCCTGTCGTAGAGCAACGAGAACACTCGACAATTGGTGCTAGAACGAATTTGGTGGATAGTGAGACTCAACGTCGCGGGTGTATTAATTGTCTTGCTGATGTCAGATCCGAGATATGCAATTGCAGACGGAAGAAGTGGCCATAGATCTTAAGGTTGCTCGTCTTGACCTTATCATTAATTGAAATCGTATTGAGGTCGCACGGCTCGAGAGTGAAGGAAAGGTGGCGCGCAAGCAAATAGCATATTTAGAAACTGAACTCCGTGACATCCCGGATTCTGCGCTGGTACTAGCGAAGGCAAAGGCTACCATGGAAGTAATATAGAAAGACGTGATGCAATTCGTAGCAGGGTGCCTGGAGAAGCTGTAGTTTTGTTCTTTTGTTCTTTGCATTCATTGTCAAACAAAAGCAATGTTAGAAATTTATTTTAAATGCTTAACTGATACTTATATATGATGTAAGCGACATGGGAACTACCAATTATGTGTTTCATGATTCAAAGTAATGACAATGATTATATTGCTAAACTACTACTTGGTGGTATGTATCTAAGATTAGCATGCATAAAATGATGCATTATGTATGAGTTTAATGTAAGCTGAGCATATTAATTAAAACGTAAATGGAAAAATGTGTAAAAGTAATACTTCCCTTTTACATGACTTGTGTACCCTTAGATTATCGCTTTCAAAAGACGTCCGTGACATAAACTCAAAATTTTCATCCAGCTCTTTGTTGTCAGGTTTATCTATCATCCTTCCTGGCCTGCCTCCAGTCATTTTTTCTTTCCCATAGACTAGAGTTTCTCATCATATATTGGGGCTTTCCCCCAGTCGTTTTCTTTTATAAAATCGAGTTCCTCATCACATGTTGGGGCTTGCCCCCAGTCATTTTTTCTATAAAATCGAGTTTCTCATCATATATTGGGGCTTGCCCCAGTCATTTTCTTCTATAAAATCGAGTTTCTCATCATATATTGGAGCTTGCCCCCAGTCGTTTTCTCCTATAAAATCGAGTTTTTCATCATATATTGGGGCTTGCCCCCAGTGTATTTGGCTCATCGTTTTGCAAGACCGACTCCTTCTGATGAAAGATGTCATGTGCTTTAGAAATCCACATAGAATACCCATCTGATCATAATCTTTAATTGCATATTCCTGTTGCAGAATTATTCATAAGAGAAAGCCACCGATATTCTCAAAGCAAAGTGATACATAATAGAATGCTCTAATCATCTTCGTATAAAGTCATATATATATATATATATATATATATATATATATATATATATATATATATATATATGAGAGAACCTATATATATGAGAGATTCCTGGTTCCGGCTTATCCTTATATAGAGTAGAAGAATATCACAATAATGATGAGGAGATTCGCTATAAAATACGAAAGCTGAATATATAGCGAGACATTTTGATCATCTTCATATAAGACCAAGTGTGTATGTATAAAATATTGATAATAATATAATATCCCAGTCATCTTCATATAGAACCCTATGTATAAGAGACCATCATCCTTGGATTGTTTTCTTAGGTTTTTCACAGAATGCTTTCTTCTCTCTTCATATAAGGCCATATATATAAAAGACCGACGACTCTTAATTGCTCTCATATAGAGTAGAAGAACGCTAGAATGTCATAATGATAACAGGAAGACCATGATGAAATAATAATATGAAGATATTGCATCTCATACGGACCTTCTATAGAATACCATCCTCTTATCGGACTGGATTGATCTAAAAATTCCTAGAGGGATCTGGTGCAGTTTAATCTCATATCCGAGAGGCTGTATGGTTCAGTTTAACCTCCTAACTCGTTGGAGGAAAAGATAATTTGACCTCGTAGTTCATTGGAGGGAAAGACAGTTTAACCTCATAATTCGTTGGAGGGGAAGACAGTTTAACCTTGTAATTCATTAGAGGGGAAGACAGTTTAACTTCGTAGCTCGTTGGAGAGAAAGACAATTTAACCTCATAGCTCGTTGGAGGGGTATTACAAAAATATTTTGGGAATATTTCGAGAATCCTTTGGCTTAGCTTAGACCAATAGCCAGGGGTATTATTTACACCTATGAAGAGTTCAGCGACTTTGTGCCCATACAGAGTTTGATAAGATTTACGCTTATGCAGAGTTCAATGACTTTGTGCCTATATAGAGTTCGGCGAGGTTTGCGCTTATGCAAAGTTCAATGACTTTGTGCCTATACAGAGTTCGGCGAGGTTTGCACTTATGCAGAGTTCAGCGACTTTGTGCATATACAGAGTTCGGCGAGGTTTGCGCTTATGTAGAGTTCAGGGACTTTGTGTCTATGCAAAATTCGGTGAGGTTTGTGCTTTTGTATAGTTCAACGACTTTGTGCCTATACAGTTCGGTGAGGTTTGCGCTTATGCAGAGTTCAGTGACTTTGTGCCTAAACAGAGTTCGGCGAGGTTTGCGCTTATGCAGAGTTCAGCGTCTTTGTGCCTATATAGAGTTCGGCGAGGTTTGCGCTTATGTAAAGTTCAGCAACTTTGTGGCTATGCACAGTAGGAATATACATGTTCATAATATTTTTAAAAACTTTAGGGTTTTTAAAAGTTTGAAAACTTCGATATCAGATGCTTTTACCTTAAAGATGAAAGGAGGAACATTCCCGTTGAGAGTTGTCAGTTTGGCGCCCGTGAAGGCGCTGAACATTTCTCCATATGGTAACCTTTCTCACATATACATCAGCGTCTGCAGATGATTCATCTTAGAACATTCCTTTACTCAGAGATAACCAGAGAATCTGGTATTGTTCGATAATCGCCAGTTTGTTAAAACTAGAAAAATACTCATTGGCAGTTTTTCATGTGTTTCGTTATTCTGGGGAATTCTAAGTATAGAGACATTCATCGATAATCATGAGCAATCACAAAGTATACACGAGAAAATACCACAAGGTGAATTTTATTCCAGAGATTTCGAGATCTTTTACATTCCAGGCCGTGAACTAATCATGAACCTTTAATTACATCAATGGAGGATCACCCTTGATTAAAAGGCAAAAGTAAATGAATGCAAGTATCATAGATAAGTTAAAAGCATTAAAAGATCATAAATGTAAATGAAACAAATCACAAACAACACAAAGATTTTTACAGGGAAACCCTTACGGGAGAAAACCACGGCACAAAGCGAAAAGATTCTACTATGAATACAGTTATACAATAGATAGAATATTAAAGAGAAAACCCAGATAGATCGAGCAAGTAACTTAGATCATCAGGGACTATGGTCTTGAGTTCACGGTCGCAGAGATCAAGTTTCGAATTTCTTATGGACTGAGCCATAGTTTAGATAAGTTAAATGCTTGTCCCACATTCTTTCGGGTGTTCCTAATTGAGTAACAACCATAATTTTAACCGAGTCATGTATCACAATGTCATCGGTTGTCTCTGTGGACGAAATGACTTTCAGGAAAACATGCCATGATTCACATCTAATGCCTCATAGTGTCATCGATCATCTCCGTGGACGAAATGACTTACAGGAAAACACGCCATGATTGTCGTGCTCAACACAGTGCCAGTATACGTTACTGCGAACGAGTGGCCACCGAAAGGCATATTACGGCTGTCATATGATACAACACAGTGTCATTGATCGTCACTGCAGACGGGTAACCACTGGAAGATACATCATGGTTGTCGTGTTCAACACAATGTCAGTAATCGTCGTCGCTGCGTACGGGTGACCACCGGAAGGCATATTACAACTACCATGTGATACAACATAATGGCATTGACCGTCACTGCGGATGGGTGACCACCGGAAGATATATCATGGTTTCAGGCTCAACACAATGCTAGTATTCGTTACTCCGAACGGGTGACCACCGGAAGGCATATTACAGCTACTATATGATATAACACAGTGTCATTGACTGTCACTGCGGACGGGTGACCATCGGAAGATACATCATGGTTGTCGTGCTCAACATTGTGCCAGTATCCATTACTGCGAATAGGTTACCACCGGAAGGCATATTACGGCTGTCATATGATACAACACAGTGTTATTGACCGTCAGTCCGGACGGGTGACCACCGAAAGATACATCATGGTTGCCAAATGGTATGACACAGCGTCATTGACCGTCACTACGGACCGGTGACCACAGGAAGACGCATCATAGCTACCAAATGGTACGACATAGTGTCATTGACAGTCTTCGTGGGCTGGTAACCACTTGAAGACACATTTATGGCTGTCAAATGGTACGACATAGTGTCATTGACCGTCTTTGTGGACGGGTGATCACTTGAAGACACATTTATAGTTATTGGGTGGTACAACACAGCGTCATAAACCGTCTCCGTGGACGGGTGACTACTTGAAGACACACCACTATTACCTTAGCTACTCAACTGACGGATCTCACATTGGATGGGACGTACATCAACTGGTCTTGGCGATGATAATTCATAATGAAGTATTTCAGATGTTTTGGAACTCTTTGATTACAGTTTTTGATGATAACCATAGTCCCTTTGATTTAATTTCGTATTACGATCTGAGATGAATAAAATTTATGTAATTGATGCAGAGAGCACAAAGTAAATATGCTTGATGCATGCTCGAGAGAGGGTTGCACTTGTGCTTGATATTTAGTGCATCGGATGAATTATACATTTGATTTGATTAATCTGCTTTGTGCGTATCTTTAATTTGGCCACGTCATTATTGATAATCGATATTTCGAATGATTAGATCATTAGGAGAAGTTGTGTCGAGCTATATTTCCTTGAGAAGTTTAAGTCTGATGGACTAGATCAGCCATTTCTGATGCTCGTACATGGCTCAGTATCGGGTCTGATAAACGCCCGTTTATACCAATTTCTGATAAACAATGGAGATCGATGTCCTGTAAATGTTATATTCAACTGTTTTATAGCATGAGGACATTATCTTTCCCTTCGCGTCTCTGAGATCGCTGTTGGTTTTACTTAGCATCAATCGATTTACGAGCCAACAAGGCACTTCCCAAGGCTGAAAATGAGTAAGTACTGGACCTATTTACGGTTTGATCGGGGTATTTAGTGAATACCGGTGATGATTGTCTTTGAATAGGGATGGATTATGTCCACGAGGATCGCAATGATGTTGGATCCACTCTGGCGTCGATGCGATCGCATTTCGTTTCACTCGACGTAAGTCGATTTTTGAGCCGATAGGGCACTTCCTAGGGCTAAAAATGACTAAGTATCAGGCCTATTTACTGCTCGATTAGGGTTTTTGAGGATCCTAAGATTGGATAACCTCGTTGCGGTGTATCATTATGATGTATCATGTGGTGGAGAAGAGAAGTCTCTCTCTTGGGGTCGATCAAATTTCGCCCGATTCTTTTTTATTTCGCCCATTTTCGGCTCTTTCGGAGGGATTTTCGGATTTGCAAATTTAGCTAAGTGTTGTTCATTTTTTATCAAATTGCTGATTTGGGCCATTTATCATCGACCGTTGGGGAATCTGATCCGAGAGATGGATAAATATCGATGTTATGTGTCAAGGACAGTCGACGTGATCAGGAGGAGGGCCAGATCGAAAGTGGGCCACACCGTGGAAGTTTCTAGGTCACTAAGACCGTCCGGGCAAATATGGCCTAGGTGGTGGGCGCATGTTGCACCCCCTCAGGCGCATGTGGCATTTGGAGTGAGGAGAGAGAGGAAGCGAGAGAGAGTTTGGTGCATGTGGCGGAACACATGCACCTGCCCCTCATAGGTGAATGTCACTTGGTGACTTGGAGTGTTTTTTCCAGCCTAGGCGCATGTAGAAGGGGAGGTGGGCGCATGTCCCCTCCCTTAGCCATTTATTTTATGTTTTCCAAACCAAATGGAGTGGGCGCATGTCAACCTTTCCCGATGAGGATTCCGGCTGGGCAATGGGCACATGTTACTCTTCCCAGTGAGGATTCCGACAGGGGATTTTGGTGAGGATTCTACCTCTTGCAGCACTCTGGCGTCCCCTTGAAAAATGAAGAAGTCCCTCTCAGAAGGTGAGTGGGGTATTTATAGCAGGTTAATCGGGTCCCAAGTCCACCAAAAAATGAAAAATTGCTGAGAGCATATATTTAGAGAGGGGAGCCATGCTCATGTGGAGAGAGAGTGGGCGCATGTGCCCTCTGTGGTGGGCGCATGTGCCACACTTATTATTTTTTTTATTTTTGGAATTTGAAAGAGGGAGAAAGAAATCCCATGTGCATGTTGAATTGGTGTGGGCACATGTGTCCTCATGGCATGTGCATGTGCCCTTGTGGTGTATGCATGTATCAAAGTACTTAGAATATTTTTCAAATTTCAGGCTCCTACTGTCCAGAGGACAGGTACCTTTTCGGAGACCGAAGTCATTGACACCAAAGCACTTTAAGCCTCTCATCGGGCTATGAAATGAATGAGTTGGGGTATGGATGATCAACTACTGTGAATTTTGGTAGTTTCTTCCCAATTTGGACCCTCCCGTTCGGCTCCAGACGGGCAAAACGCACTTCGATGTGTGTAGGTAAAAGTATACATCATACGGCATTCAAATTTGGGAGTTAATGGTTTTTTGACATTTTGGATCATTTGGCGGCAATAGGCATGTCCAGTTCCCTTCAAAAATAGCATTTGCAAGCTTCCGAGTCCCTACAATCGGATACAATCCGGACAGAATGCATTTGGAAGCGCAGCAGGTAATAATACGTGTCGTGCGATGTTCAAACTTAGTACTTAAGGGTTTCTGGACATTTTGGATCATTTAGTGGCAATACGCATGTCCAGTTCCCTTTAGAAATAGCATTTATAGGCTTCTGGGCCCCTACAATCGAATCCAATTAGGGCAAAACACCTTTGGAAGTGCGTAGGTAATAATACGCGTCGTGCAATGTTTAAGCTTGGTACTTAAGGGTTTCTAGACATTTTGGATCATTTGGCGGCAATATGCATGTCCAATTCCGCTCCAAATTGTCATTTGTAGGTTTTGGTCATGACCGCGCAGGTTAGGGCTGCGCCTTCGGGCATTTTCGATCTCGATATCGATCTAAATTGTCGTAGATGGACCTTCGTACATTGTTTTATCATATGTGAGATTTTGAGCCCCAACAACTCGAAAAAAAATAATAGTTCTAGTCAATCAAATCTCTTGACTATTGCGCCCACCACTTATTTGGCTCCAAAGGGTCAAGTTAGACCCTAAATCGTGGGGGTTTTAAGGCTCAAAAACTCATGTAGATAGCTATTCTGATTGGACACAGTCGACGCCTCTACTAATCTCCTCTCCGATCACTCCATCATCGTCATAAATCGCATAATCTCATGGATAGATGTCATATCGTTTGGCGCAACTCATGCTTAGGGCTAGGGCTCCTCATATGTATCATGTGCTTCTATTATCCTAACCCTAATACGTATCTTGGGCACCACAATCTATAATAGAAAATGGATGTCGCTATTAATTAAGCTACTCACATGCCTCATTTAAAAAATTTCTAAGTTCTTAAAATCATGAACCTATTTATAAACTAAGTCCTTAATTGACGGAAGCCCTGTGTGTAAAATGTTGCATTCTTGTAGGGGATCCTATGTCCTTCTAAGTACTTATATCGAGGCCCTACATCAATTTTTAATTTTCTATTTAGAGTTCCTTGTCCATAGGTAATCCCTATCTTATGTTCTGATACCACCTCTGTTATGCCCCAAACTTGGCCTCCTGCATGGTTGATCCACGATAGCCAAACCTGGCTTGTGATGCGTCGAACCCTTTGTTCGGCACTCGACGCCTAAACACCATGTCTCGAGCTTGATGCCTAACTATAAATTTTAAGGATAAATTTTGTTTCCTTTTCATTTCTTCAATATGGTATCACAATAAAAACAAGTATCCATTATACACAAAGTAACTTTTTGACTATACATAATCAACTATATACATAAGGTCTATGTACATCACATGAATATATACATCCCAAAAACCAAAACACAAATCCAAATAAAATGTAATCCAAACGCTTGAAATTTATCTACAAGTGGCCTCAGTCTTTTGTTTTTCGTTCTTGTCTATATTTGGTGGAAATAAAAGAAAGAATGAGCTTATAAAGCCCAATGAGTGTGAGGGAGTGTAGTGTATCCCATATGCATACCATAATACAGGATGATGAAATAATATGAGACTAAGGTTAAAGATGATGAGGCATATGTAGAGTAGATATGCATTGTATGCAAGTCATGTAAGAGATGCAAGATATGCATAGTCATGAGTTATAGTCATTGGATCCCAATCATGCCCAACCTCTCTACTACCACAGCTATAACTATCTCACACATGTTTACAAATGCATTATCATATATCATGGCATCGTATACTCGTAGGAATCACCGTGGTCGACACCCATGCACACCAGGCACCAGTAATTGATCTCGTATACCTGCCCTCTTGGTGCCTTCACTTGGCATAGTAGCGGACCTCCTTTCACGCTTCTCCTTGTCGTCAAACCAATCCTTGTTTGCACCTCAGCATTCAATAGGTTGGAACCACCTCTTTTCAACCCAACCTAGTCAGTGGAAGGCAAATACATGACCCATGTATCCACTTTGCTCGATGGTGAAGCATCCCTAGGACCATCAAGGCTTAGGGACATTCAACCTAAGGGATTTATTTCTACACTTACTATTTCGCACTTCCGGTTTCCTATCCCCTTTTAGGGATAAACTAAGTCATTATTATAAATATACAATTCTTCACTAAGATCTAATCTATGTTATACGACACAACTGTGGTATTTTGATCATCAACTATGTCATTGTCATGCATAAAGTCAAGTAGTCATGTTAAGGCATACGTTCACCATGTGCATCTAATCCCATGAGTGTAGGGTTTATTTAAACCTTAGGTTAGAAAATTCATATATAACTATCATTGTTTCTATCGGCTCCATTAATTCAAGTTCAGCTGTGAAAGTGCGTAGGCTAGTTTAACACGACACCTTAACACGCTATGTGTTTGTAAAAGCTTGACGAAGCTACTAGAATCACAGCTTAGTCCTAGAGGGGAGTGATTATGACATTTTTAAATTCTTTTCGCCTACTTAAATTAATTTATCAATTTAAGCTAAGTAAGAACACTTCGGCTTCCAAGCCTAAGTGGGTCCAATCACATAAGTTACAAAAGATGAAACAATAAAGCAACTAGCCTATTAGTGAAAATACATATTGTGTGCGAATTATACATATCATATGCGTAGCATACATTTCATTCAAGCATTTATATAATTACCAATTAAACTAAAAATGCATGAATAATAATGTGCTCAAATACATCACAAACACAAGCATGTATAGTGGTTCAACTAGTTATCTACTCCACTCCCAGTTGTCGTACCCAACCTATGAGGACACCAGATTTCACTATGGAGGTTTTAAAGCAGGTTCACCTCACAACCTAGGAGTTTTAAATAAGTTCTTCCCAACCTTTACAATCCTACGCGAGGACTGGGTCCTATACAAGAATGTACACATATGCACCCCATGTTGGTGTATGTTTGTTCACCTCAAATGCAAGGCTGCGATATAGTAATAATTCTCGATAAGACCAAGGTCGATCTTCAGGGATTGTCATAACAATTCTAAACTTTATAGCTAAGATGGACTAAATTTGGATTTGTATCGATGGATGGAATTTAATAACATAAAACTATCTACTTTAGACTTAAATCAGGGAAATAAGCACTATAGCACCAAGGATCCACTTATAATCATTCACAATGTCAATTCAAACCATTCAAGCCAATAACTCAATTGGAATCGGAGTTCTATCCCTATCCAATTGGAATATAGAGTAATCAAATCATTATAACATATCTAACATAGATGGATCATCCACTGATATAATTTTCTCATACCAACTAAGGCATTGGGCGTATCCAATCACACAGCCCAATCCTTCATAAAACAATTGTAACACCCTGATTTTCATTCCTCGGTTGTTGAGCCCGAGTTTTTAAAAAACCTGAGTGTAAACATTCAAAGATCTACTTTACAATATAATTTTTTTTTAAATCGCAATGAAAGCAGATCAAGACATGCAATGTCCAACATATATTAAACTATACAAGTGGCGCCCATACGACTTATACAAATTAAATGTCTCAAAACTAAATTACAATACATAAATCAATTACAACTCTAAATGGTTTTGGATTTGCAAAATTCATCCAGCTCCCCATCTATAGACACATGCATCAACTGATATGGTTCAATAGCGTTGAAACGTTATCATAGTGAGGTACACCCTCCAAGATTACCAAACATGATAACAGTTAGGCAATGATTAATTAAAGATAACAAATTATGATTTACACAAGTTCTAAAATTAAAGAAGATAATATTCAGTATGGCCAAATGTAAAATTACAGGTAACATTAACTAAATGTAACAACTACAATTAGATAAAGAGACAATAAAGATAATAAATCATATAATGACAAATTTAAAAATTCTAAAATGCATTTAATATAATTAAATGTAATATTCCATCCACATCACAAACAACACAGCATTCACCCAATTCATTCCACACATATTAATATTGATCTTTTAAATATATGGATGCATGCACATGTTCTTCAGCTTGGGGATGTATATCCAGCTGGCAAATTTCAAACCGTTAGTAACATAGCTTGCCACTAATGTTACCCGAAATGCAATGCATATCAAATCGACTATAATTTGGTTTGTCACCAACATTACCCATAAATACCATGTATGTATGATTAGCCAGTCTTTATTAATTCGATTTACAAAACAAGCAATTAAAAGCTCACGGTCACTATGGGAGGCGCGCAACCCAGCATAGGCCGACGGCTGGGGCATAACATCCCATAACACCATCCTCAGCCTATGAGACGTCCAACAGAATATACTATAGTACAACACAACCAATTATGTTTCTATGATTCTCTACAATTAGACCATTAACATTACCGTCTTATATGTGTTCTAAAGTTTCCAACAAATGGATATTCTTAATCCCAAAACACTTGGGCAACAAGTCCATTGATAGATACCAATAAAGAGGGATCTTTTCAAATAAAGCCACATGGGCATTAAGTCCATTTAAGAACACCAACAAAATGGGCTCAACTAAAGTCTCCAAATTGTAATCCAAAGCACATATGTAATTCCAATTCCAATTTCAATACATATAAATCTATTAATTTCATTCATAACACAAATTACTCCAAATCACATCAACAATAAACAATTCAGATGTAAATCATTCCACAAACAATTATCAGGAGATGATTATTTAGGAATAAACATTCCTATAGATAAAGTAATTATTATAAACAAGTAATAAAAGTAGAGAAACATATAAATAAAAGAAATAGAAATAAACAGTGAGATAGACAATTATTATCATAAGACGTCAAAAACAATTATCATAATCAATAAGGAAAGTAGAGAAACATGTAAATAAAAAATGGAAAGCTTTAAGGGTAAGAACCTCACTTTCAAAAATGGAAATTCCTTGATAAGATCAGGAAAAAAGGAATTTGGGAAAAACTCTTAATTTCCTACAACAGAATATAATTCTATTAATAAAACCTTAATTTTAATTTATATGAATTCTTCTCTAGGAAATTATAAAGGAATGGAGCTTACTTACCTCGATTCCAACTTGACTCGGGTCGAAAATAGCCAAGACATTCTAATCCACAAGGGTGAGAAAATATACAAGAAGAATGACAAATAGAGCCTAGAACTAAGACTATAACTAAAGATAAAGTGAATAAAACTAAGCTCCCTAGATCGCCAAACTAAGATGACTCACCTAGCCCCAAAACTTGGCTCCACACAATGCCAATACTAGATAGGTCTCAATCCAGCCCCCCAAAGTGAAATTTTCAGCAAATTGAAATAATGAAGCTAGAAATCGGACCCTCAAATTGACCCTACTTGGTAAGATCAACTGAGTGACAAAGATGCAACCCTAATTCATTCGAATAGGAACTAATTTGAAAAATTGGGCAAACTGCGATCACACCATAAGTCTAATGACATTGAATTGAAACAAATTTAAATGTCAGATTATGACAGAGTTACAACTGAGTTAGCACTCTATTAACTCAGAATTGCAATGTGTGGCTTGAGTTACAAACTCAGTCCTAAAGAAAAATTGCTGGCTACCACAAACTACACAGGAAATGGCTAAACTGACTACTTAGTAGAGAAAATGGTGATTGGATGATAACTCACAAATAGAAAATCACTTCAAAAATCCTATTGAATCTAGTTATTAACGAGTCAGTGACTTCTACCGTGGATGAACCAAATTCATATTCAATCCAGCAACGCCATTTGGAGTAGTTGTACACAAGGACTGATCTATCAGCTGCCTTAGCTGCCAATCGACAGACATATCTGGATTGGTAGATGGTGATCCAATATAAATGAAATGGCCTATTAACTGACTGAATCAATTTGTTAACGAAGGTCATACCAGGTTCTATCGTTTGAGCTCCTTGATGAAGACGATGACACCATTAATGGTAGATCGACTATAATAGTAGATGAAGTAAGAGTTGAAATCGTTGGAGAATCGCATCTGAGGCAAAGGAGAAGAGCTCAATTATAATGATTTGGAAAAATGTCTTCTATGGCTGCTTGGTGAAGGTTGTAACCAATTCATTCTTGGATCTATGCTAATAGCCTATCTGATGAGCGACTTGAATCTGAAATCGGAAGCCAGATGAAGGATTAGCAGTTGGCGGCTCAACGAAGAAGAAGGCGACAATACTCGTGCACCAATAATCACATCTAAGTTAATAGAAGTATGAATTGAACTTATATTAAACCAATATCAATACACGAACATCTATCTCAGATCAATCCCAAAGATAAGAACTTCGTCTAGCTTAGTTATAAATAAGCACTTAGGAAACTTGATTTGTAAGATCTTCTAGCATCCAACATATCATGATGGATATAAGATCACCCAAAATCCTATCAATCAACATCCCATTAAGCAATCTCAGTAATCAAAACATCCCATGTAAGAGAAATCACAAGAGATAGAAGATTAATTAAAAATACTAACTTTATTTCAAACTTGAACTAGAAGTGTTCTTCATTAAATAAAAAAATACTTCAATTAATTCAAACTAAGCATTGTAAATGAGAATAAACTTCACCTCTTAGCCCTAGCTAAGAGGTTTAGCCAATCATTAAGAAGATTGAACTAAAACTTAAAAGAAAAACTACTAAAAATACAAATAAACTAGAAAAATCGCATTCGGATGAGTTGTAGATGCTCCACGACGATCCTCTCCACCTCTCACGAACTTAGATATCTTCTAGGATGAGTTTAGATCCACCCCTAGGTGTCCTTTATAGCTTTGAAGTTCCATCACCTTAGAAAGTTCCAGAATCGCGCAAAAGGTTACGTAGTTGCGTAGGAAAAATCGGAGCTTGAAGAAGAAGTTTTCTGATTTTTTATATGGCCGATCGGTCAGGCGATCAGTCGTCGACCTGTCTTTTCAGTCCAGCGAGTTTTTGCCAAAAAAGATGGAAATTTGACCTGTCCCGACCCAAGGGCCGACCGGTTATACATGAAACAGCAGGGTTGTTTTCTGCAATTTTTGCAATTTTCTTTTCTAGCCCTGCAACTCTGCACTTTTATTTTTCTGGCCCTTTCAGGTCTTTTAACATGATTTCTTCAAAGTTTTTCTTTATTTTTCGATTTCATCTTCCATGGCTTCTTTCTTCCATCTTGACCTTTCTTCCTTTAATCCTCAATGTGTCCTAGAGCAGTCTTTTGGCATTGAATATACAAGGTCTCTCTCTCTCTCTCTCTCTCTCTCTCTCTCTCTCATTCCTACAAACACAAACACATGCATAAGATAGGTCTTTAACACTATAAATCATGCATAAAGAGTGATGATTTAGGGTTAGAATATGTATAATTGAGGGCTCAACAGTGGACCACATACACACCCATGTCGGTGGCTCCCCTTAGAGACTTAGTTAGTTTTCTAAAAGCTAACCAACAACTCCGATCCTACACAAGAACCTAACGTACACTCCCATCAGAGGCTCCCCTTGGAGACTTGATTCGACCCTACAACCAAACCTATCAAGTTTGATAATTCAAACTCTACACTTAATTCTCCACGGGAAGAGAGTGGATGTACTCTACAAATTGACAACCTTACTTGTCAAATTTGAACCCCATTGATACACCGTTCTTGAGTCACTTCTTCTAGCTTCTCGTGCTTGAATCAGCTCCTCATGCTCTCTTGATCTTGTTGCCATGCTTTCCCAATGCTTCAGCTATAATGGGTTAGGATTAGAGCCTAATGGTGTTTGCAATAATAGTGGCTTCTAATGCACTATTTTCACCCTAATAAGCCCAAGAAATGAATACCCTGTTTATAGAGTTGAAGTTTCAATGGTAAAAAATCGAGCAGATTCGCATCCCTTCGATAGGATCGAAACATACTTCAATGGGATCGACATCCCACTAGATGGCATCAAAGAACTGTTCAAAGAGTTTAGAATGTTACTGGACATTCTGCTCGATGGGATCAAAAGAATCCCTTCGATGGGATTGAAGAAGTGTTCAGAGAGTTTATATCATTGCTGGACATAATGTTCGATGGCATTGACCAAGGCTCAGTGATCGAAGACCTATCGAAACTGACTTTGATGGGATTGAAGTCCTATCGAAAACTATTGTTTGGGTTGTTTATTTCCATTAGCTTACACCAGAACTTATCATGTTTTTCTAAGTTTTCTAAGGATAATTACGATGACTAATGGTATTCCTATCAAGTCCAAGTCATGTAAAGGATTACGGTTGTTTTGGTTCTAAAGTTAGGATCACTAAGGTACCTCATTTACCTGTTTCTTCCTCCTTGATGCTGTTTGTCCACTTAAATCTTCAATTTTCAGCTTGCCAAGGATCAACCGACATTATACCACATGGACGCACGTGATTGACAAATAAGGTACACTAGTATGCCATAGAAAACTGCACTAGCAAGGTAGCCCAACTATAAAGGACATTTCTTATGCATGGATAGATGTATTATGGCATAGATGCACATATCATCATTCCAAGATGCATGGGTATGATTTATTCTCACTACTTAACATTATATATGTATTTACTAATCATATTTTACCCTCACATACTTCAATTATCCTATAATCATTATTGTTACATCTTTGCTGGACTTACTCGAGCCCTACATTATACATCAAGTGAGTCTCACATGTTGGGTAATGATGATGTACAGTACATACATCGAGTGGGCCACGTAATGGACGACATTGATATTCAATACAATATGGCGGGCCGCATGATGGGAGGAGTTGATTAGACACATACAATACGTTGGCTCCTACTTCCAAGTGGGCCCACCATGAGTTGGATTGCATATAAATATCATGATGGGTCCACAATGGGCCCTACACATTAGTCAAAAGGCCAACAAATAATGTAGTAGGTGTCGTGCTCCAAATTCGGCATTATATACTGCTAGTACACAATCTTGGACCTAGCATGAGACACGTCAAACTCCAAGTTCGACACTCGGCGTCCATACACCAAGTCCCGAGCTCAGTTCTTGACTATAAATTTTAAAGGTGATTTTTTTTTTTTCTTTCTATAATATGGTATCATAACTAAGACAAGTATTCACTTTACACAAAGTAACTTCTTCACTATACATAATAACTTTATACATCAGGTTTATGTACATTACGAGAATATATACATCCCAAAAAAGACTAAAACACAACAAAAACGAAAGCATAATCCAGCTGTTGGAGATCTAACTATAAATGGCCTCAGTCTTCTGCTCTTCCTTTGTACCTGGAAGGAATAAAGGAAGGTGTGAGCTTGTTAAGACCAATGAGTGCACGTGTGCATATGATGTGTCCTACATGTAGACAAGTAGAATAAATATGTCATGAATGGGTCATGCATGATGGAATGCATGTAGTGTGTAAAGTATGGTATCGATATCTATGTAATTCAATGCAATGCAGGTGCATCATGATCATGCTCCGAGACAACGCTATCAGCACCACAATATCAGGCTACCACATCTCTGTTACCACAGCCATAATCATATCACACATTTTCATAGCTACATCATCATCATGCTGCTATACCATTTCATGGTAACTGTGTATCTTGGGAAATAGCATGGTCAACACCTATGCACACCGGGTATCAGTAATCGACCTCTCATACTCGCCCTATGGTTGTGTTATAGGACATTTACTCGACACGTACGCTAGTAGTGGACCTTATTCGTGCTTCACCTCGCCGGCAGGTTAGACTGGTCCCTGTTTGCACCTCAGCCCTTAAGTAGGTTGGACCCACCTCTTCTCAACCCGACCTAGTCAGTGGGAGTCAAATCCATGACCCAGGTGTACACTCGGCCCATCGACGGTGAAGCATCCTTAGATACCATCGAGGTCTAGAGTCTTTCAACCCAAGGATGTCCTTATCTACCCTTACTATAGAGCACAACTATGGTATTACCATCGCCAAGTATGTCATCGTCATGCTTGAACACAAGTAATCATGCTAAGTCATACGTTCAAGTGCATGTAAGATGCACGTAATGCTATGAGTCTTGGGTGTGCTTAGACCTTATACAAAAAAATTTCACACACACACACACAATCATCATGTGCCACTATCGGTTGTATCAATCCACGGTCATGTGACCCAACTACAAGGGCCATATCTTCTGTATGGACGGATGTATTATGACACGCATGCACATACCATCATTCCGTGATGCACGAGTATGACCAACACTAACATGTTTAAATAGATGAATTAGCATGCTAGAAGTAGAACAACGCTAATCAAGACATCAAGTCACATACCTCTATTAAACCATAATAGTCAATACCATTACCATTATCCACAACTATCATTCATCATTATAATCACACATCATTAACATTCAATCACAACTCATTCATGGCAAGGTAAATATTCCATTAATGGCTTCGCCCGATACGATTTCTACTATTAGGCCTACAAGGCTTTACTCTAGGTGGGCCTCAGGTAGTTTCCAATGGTGAGTATTCAATTTCTACTCTTTCTTGTGCGGCCACTTGAAATTTGGATAGGCTGAGTTTTGGTATGGCCCACCTAAGATGGACTGTTCAAATGGCTGGTGTGGATCTACCTTATACACCATGGTATATCCACGGTGGGCCACACGGCCCATCAGGGAAACAAAACAAAAAGGACATAGCGGATTGGACGCCATCTGGATGTCCTGTCCTTATGTCTTATTATATATCTCTTTTTTTTCTATTTCATTATTATATTTTATTTTAGTCTACCAGTCCCTTGTTGGAGGCAAACCCACATTATTGTGGGCCCTTTGGATGGTGGGCTTTTTAGCCCTTGTTATGTGGTCCACTTGATATCTGGACCTCGCCTATTTTCGGACCCATGTCCTAAAATGATCTGGCAACATGGATGGATGACGTCCATCGTCTAACACATACATCGTGACTGTACCCAATGTGGGCCCCACTGCCCTTTGGACGAGCTTAGAGGAGTGGGCGTCCCTCTCTGGACGCTGTCCAGAGGGGACGACCCCCCTTGCTTCTTTCACTTATTATTATTATTTTATTATTATTATTATTATTTATTTATTTTTTAGTTATTTTTTATTTTTATTTTACTGTTATTATTATTATTTTTTTTTTACAGGGTATCTCGAATAAACATTACATGGAGCTCTGGGAAATTTTTCATTCACAACTGCTAACATGGTGCGGCCCGAGAGCGGATTAGTGAGTCCGGGGTCTCACCTAATCCGCTATCGTGTGGCCCACCTGAGCTTTGGATCTGTCCCATTTTTTAGCTCATGCTCTAAAATTATCTGTTAATAGGGGTGGAGGGCTGGGATATAGAACACGCATCATGGTTGCCCTACCATGGCCCCACCTGGCATGCTTTGCACGCTGTGCACGGCAGGTTTTCTGCTGTGACACTTGCTCTTTTTTTTTTCTCTTTTTTTTTTTGTTATTATTTTATTTATTATTTTTAGTATTATTATTAGGGGTTTTTACCTGAAAATTCCTTTTAAGTATACGAAATTCCCACAGTATGCTTTACCCCTACATATTTGCCAAAGCGATCCTCTCATTGTATGTATGCAATGCAAGGTGAAAAGTCCAAATTAAACTTTATTAAAAGATTTCCGTGTAGCCAAAAGCAAGTCCCATCCATGTGAAAATACATTACGCTTGAAAAACTAAAAAGAGCTATGTTATACCTAATGTATTATCTTTCTGAAAATCCAATTTCATCATCAGTTGTATGCATAGGTATAAAAAACGATCTCCATCTATGAATTAGGTGGGCCATATGATTGAAAATAATGCACACGGCAATGCCCACCTTTCAAATTATTTCCTACTGTATAATTCACATAAATTATGAATTGTCCTTATTATTACACCAACTGTTTCCTTTGATGTAACCCATCTAAATCTGTGCATCATGACGTGCCTGAAAAAAAAAAAAAAAAAAAAAAAAAAAAAAAAAAAAAAAAAAAAAAAAAAAGGAGTGGTGTCCTTCCTGCAATGGTAGCTATTTCCCTGCTCAATTTTTACCATCATATGGCCCACTTAAGTTTTCGATCTACCTCATTTTTTAGCCCTTACTATAATATTATCTGGAAAACAGATGAAAATTTCTCACAAAAATCACAATGGCCCACCTAACTCCCGTGGCATAAAGCTACTGACAAAAGGCTGTGTGGGCAATCCGCGTCCGCTCGAAACGGATTGCGTGGGCACGGTTTGGGGGCGTGGTTTAGGTGGATCCGGAGGTCGGTGGATCCCTAACTGTGGGTCTCATTGCCTGTGATGTATGTCCGTATCATCCACACGGTACATCCATTTTCCCAGTTAATTTTTGGGCATGATTCAAAAAACGAAGCGGATCCAAATCTTAGGTGGAGGAAAGGTCAGAAAGACAACATAGGGATGAATAGATCAAACAAATATCATCTTGATCTAAAACTTGTATAGCCCATGGAAAGTTTTTAATGGTTGATTACGACTGTTTCATGTATTATAGTTCACATGAGATTTGGATCTGCTTTAATTTTTTTTTTTATCATAGCCTAAAATAATTTTTCAAAATGGATGGATGGCGTGGATATAAGGTACATCGATCAAGGTGGGCCCCACAGTCAGGTATTCCATCCACGGAAGCTGCACCCTGGTTTGGTGGAACTAGATTGCGTGCGTGCACACATGAGTTGCATAGTGTGTTGACGTCACCAAGCTCTTAAGGCCATTATGATGTATTTGTCATGTCCACACTGCTCATGAGTTTTACGAGATCATTTTAGGACTTCGTCCAAAATATAAGACAGATCCAAAGCTCATGTGGACCACACGAAGGAAAGTAGTTGGGGTAGAAAGTGTACAATTGAAAACTTCTTAGGGGTAATAAAAGTTTTGGATCAATCTGATATTTGTTATTTCCTATCATCTAGATCTGTGTGACCTCATAAACAGGTTGGATGAAAAATAAACATCATTGTGGGCCTAGGAAGGTTTCAATGGTGTGAATCATTGTCCTAGCTGCTTTCTATGGTCTGCAGCGTGTGCTGCACTTGAGCTTCGCATCTGTCTCATGTTTTGGAATATGCCTTAAAATAATATCGTAAAATTGATGAACGG
Source organism: Liriodendron chinense (assembly GCA_003013855.2). Taxonomy (NCBI): domain Eukaryota; kingdom Viridiplantae; phylum Streptophyta; class Magnoliopsida; order Magnoliales; family Magnoliaceae; genus Liriodendron; species Liriodendron chinense. Next base: position 3,161,830 of record ML058512.1, on the reverse strand, counting down.
TGTAGTGCATCATGATGGACCACGAAGCTTGGTGACGTCAACACCAGGTCGATGGTGTGTGGCACAGCACTTAATCCGTTTCCAGGGTGGATCCCGAGGTCGTTGCCCATTGTGATATACTTACCTTACATCCACACTATCCATTTTAAAAGCTCATGGTAAGGTATGATTAAAAAAAATAAAGAACATCCAAATCTTAGGTGAACCATAGCACAAAAAATAGTAGTGATTGAATCCCACCCACCAAAGCCACACTCAGATTGTGCGGGGTGCACTGTGTGGAGCGGATTCGGTCCGGTAGTTGGTGGAAGTTATTGAGTTGTGCGTCGTGTGGTGACCTCACCAAGTTATGGCCCCACTATGATGTATGTATTATATCCACGCTATCCATTCATTTTGAGAGATGGGCCAAGAAGCGAGGCAGATCCAAAGCTCAAGTGGTCTGTACCACAGAAAGCAATGGGGATTGATTCGATTGAACGCTTACCATTGAAAACTTATTTGGGGCCACAAAGTTTTGAATCAATCTGATACTTCTGTTTTCCCATCATCTAGTTCTGTGTGATCTTACTAACATGCGCTCGAGGGAGATGGTTGGAATAGGTTTCCCATTCTCTACCAAACCCGATTCTAAGACTTAAGTGGGCCATGCCACATGAGTTTAGAAGTTTTAGGTGTAATTTTATTGGGTGCATCCAACGAGAGAATGAAATTTGAACACAATACCTTTTGGTCAGGCAACTGACGATATGCTTAGTAGAAGTAAATAATCTATAAGATTGAGTTTGAAGAGCATGCTTTCACAGTACTCCTATCAGATGTCCCTACTAAACTTGTTGCATACACTCGTATACTCGAGTAAGTAACCATTGTTGAATGGCCATGGCTTAACTAGTCACTTCTAAGCAATCATCTAGTACCATGACAACCTTCATACACTGACCAAGCACGTCATCAATTGCGAACTCTATCAAGGAACTACAAGAACAAGTTTCTCAATATCATTAATCATATAGATGCACTTTCTTGTTGCAGTGTCGTCAAAGACATGGAAATCAATCAAGCATTGTGATAATCACATAACTCTTGTGATGAAGATTCATTCAATGGAGCAACGAAACATAACCATGGTGCATTACCAATCATAGTCGGTATAGTTTCACATTGCTATGAGCAACCTGGTTGGCTTTTAAGGACACACAAGCCAACAAATCTCATTTGCTTTACATCCAATCACCTACAACATGCAAACTCATGTTTTCCTAGTAACCGCTATATTTATCCTACAAGTTGAACCTGCCTAATCAACAGGTCAAGATTATTTTTGTTACAACACTTATGTATTGTATCGTACCCTTTTAACGGACTGGTCTCTGAGATGTACATTGTTTACTTGTATATTTGACATGTGTTTGACCCTCATATTAGAGTCTCTCATTGAACCATGACCCTTGTTTTAATCATTGCATGTTGGACAACAAAATATGGTCTAGACAGTTGATAAGATGGACCCCATATAGATTAACGACCTAAAACTCTGCCGGATTAATGATCCTAAACTTGTGATTAGTGAGATACAAACTAATGATCTGTAAATCATCATCATCATCAAAGCCTTATCCCAATTAATTAAGGTTGGCTACATGAATCTTATTCTACTTTTCTCAGCAATAGGGGCAATAACTACAGTTAAGAGATCATCAAAATTTAACTACAATCATCAAAATTTAAGATATCTTTAGGACATCCCTCAAAATAGTGGGACTCATGAGATATAATCTATGAAATACTGAAATATCAATTTAATGGACAATCTTATAATTTCTCTTAAGTTTAATTGATGATATTCTTATTCATATTCAATAGAGATGGTCAAAATAGGACTTTGGTTGAAGTTAAAAACATGTGTACGTATGTATGTTTGTGTACAATGCATTCATTAGTTTTTTACTGACAAGTCAATTTGTGGACATGTGTTTTCAAACGACGAAACATCTTGCATGTAGGAAAGACTCAAGGAATTCGGTCAAGTTAACTCTCTAGCAGCCCAGAGCACAAATGGGCTAAACAAAAACATAAGAAGCACTATAAAGAAAATGAAGAGGCTTTCAGAATATGGATTTGAGAGGATGATGAAAGACAATAAGTTGGATGCTATGGTGACACCTCAATATTTTGCTTCAACAGTTCTTGCAATAGGAGGGTATCCAGGAATAAGCATTCCAGCAGGATATGAAACACGCAATGTGCCCTTCGGGATTTGCTTCGGGGGATTAAGGGGATCCGAACCCAAGCTTATCGAAATCGCATATGCGTTTGAACAAGCGACCAAGATCCGAAAGCCACCTTCATTCAAGCCATGACACAGTAAGAAGAACCAAGTTAGCATACCCTATGCAGGTATGTGGAGGATCTCATTCCCATGAAGTTGTTCCCCATGATAAAAGTTGACATGTCCTTATATGGTCAGTTACAACAATGTTTTCCTCATATGATTGTGTGAAGCTGTAATAAAATGATAAAAGTAAAAGAAATTTTTTTTTTGTAAATCTCTATTCTATATAACCTAATGAGCAAATGGACAATCTTTCCTAAATAATTAGTCATAGAAAGGTTGTAAACTTGGAAGCTAAAGGGATAGTGGACAATATTTTAAAGTTAAATAGGGTATTTTATGAAATTCCAGAAAAAATGTCCATATCCATCATTTAGCGGTTATAATTTCAGCCCCAAAAGAAATCTCTCCATTTTTTTCATGTGCGTGATGGGGTTTTCCTCCTCAGGACAGAGGAGAGTTATGGTGTAACCCGGGTGTGGTTGGGCGACCGGAAATCACCCAGATGAGGCAGAAAGTTGCTGGACAGTTTTGACAGCAGTCGGGCGCCCGATGGTCTTGTGACCGGGCGCCCGGCCAAGTTGGTCCGAGCCCCCGAAATTGGGCAGTTCCTTTTGGTTTTCTCACTGAACAATTTTTTGTTTGGGCGGGCGCCCGATGGCCCTTCGACCGGACGCTCGACCCGACGCCGACTGCTTATAAGTAATTTCCTTTTTTCGGTTCTGTTTCCTCCGATTTTCTATTTAAGAGGTTCCAAACTGTGATTAGGGTATCCCATTAAGGTGTTTTCACGTCCAAGGTGAGAGAGAAAAAGAAAAGAAGAAGAGAAAAAGAGAAAAGAAAGAGAGGAAGCTTGTTGGTAGAGGAGGCTTTGCTAGTGAAGGTGATTCACGGTGCAACGACGTCTCGGCTCTTCAACGTCCTCGTGTTCGAGTGAGACCTCTCCATTTTTCATTATTCGCTTATTGTTCATCCGCTCCTACGTGAGTGAAGAAGTTTTGATCCAAGCGATGTGTGCTTGTGATCGATTGTAACGTTCTACTTCATAGTGGATTGTTTGTCTGGACTAGGTCCCGTGGTTTTTTCCACTTTCGAGGGTTTTCCACATAAAAACTCCTTGTGTCGTGTGATTGATGCTTTATTCTTGATTATTGCATTATGATAGCCCATAATTCTAGTGCATTGAGGGGTGAGATCCTAAGGTTTGTGTGAAACGCACCCAACAAAGTGATATCAAAGTATTTAGGTTGGTTAAACAGAGTGGGATCGGTTCTGAATTATGGAAGGTGACTCATCAAGGATGATCAGTCTCAATGGTTCTAACTGGACCATATGGAAGGCTAAGATGGAGGACTTGCTCTATTGCAAGGACTTATATGCTCCAATTCTAAGCGTCTCAGCAAAGACAATGGATATGTCAGATGATGATTGGAAGAAGTTGGACCAAAAGGCGATAGGGTTTATTAAACAATGGTTTCATGATTTCGTATTCCACCATGTGTCTACGGAAACCTCAGCCGCCAACTTATGGCTGAAATTGTAAGGGCTATATGAGAGGAAGACAGCCGGCAATATGATTTTTCTAATAAGATGAATTGTGAATCTCAAGTTCAAATATGATGGTTCTGTGGCTGAACACATGAATGAGGTCAGCAACATATTGAACCAACTCTCCGCTATGAAGATGGTCGTGGAAAATGAACTACAGGCTTTACTATTGCTTAGCTCATTGCCTAATAGTTGGGAGACATTGGTGGTGTCTTTGAGTAACTCCGCCCCAGACAGAAAGATATCCATGGAACAGGTAACTAGTTGTCTCTTCAATGAGGAGACAATGAGGAAGTCTCAGGGTTCTACTCAACTAGAGGCCGCTGTGACATGAGATCGGGGGAGAGGAAAGAACAGGAAGGGTGGGAAGGCCTGAGATAAATCAAGAGGCAAGTTGAGTGTCAGGAAGGATGTTGAATGTTGGAATTGTGGCAAGAATGGCCACTACAAGCGTGAATGTCATAAGAAGAAGAATAACAGGAAAGGAAAAAGAAAGGAGAAGGAAGATAAATTAGACTCCACTACGGTCGCCTCAGATGGCGACATTGTGGTTATTCTTTCAGCAGATCACGATATTTGTCTAACGACTACGAGTCAAGACACCGACTGGGTGATAGACTCGGGAGCCTCGTTTCATGTGACTCTACGTAGAGATTTCTTTACGAGCTACAAGTCAGGTGACTATGGGACAATGAAGATGAGAAATTCTGGCGTATCGAAGATCGTAAGGGTCGGTGATATTTATATGAAGACCGATGTAGGTTGCACATTGGTTCTCAGGGATGTGAGGCACATTCCAGACCTTCGCCTCAACTTAATGTCAACGGGAAGGTTGGATGATGATGGCTATGAAAGCCTACATGGCCGAGTGTTACATGCTAGAGATGCAATGCAAACACTGTTAATCCTCAACTAATCCACATATGAAAATGGTTCTCATCTGGGACATCACCGGGGTCTAGTACACTCTGATACTGGCCGCCGCACATCACGCGCATAACCAAGCGAGTAGAAAATACCTCACTATCCGCCTAGTCAGTGGTATGCCAATGCCCACCCGGCTCGCCGATAGCGAACCCATTTCACGAGCTGGTCAGACTCGACCTAGCTTATAGCCCACTGCACCCGGGCGGATAAGGTCACACTCCTTTCCAACCGACCTCGACATAGTGGGAGACGTGGCCTACTGGTATTTGGCACTCGAGCGCTCATGTTATCCACTCGGTCTCGACGTTGGAGCATCCTACTAGGTACCACAGGGCATAGGGACTTTCACCCAACGACATCCATAACGCCCACATGCTAGAACATGTTTCCGGTGTCCATTACTACCAACCACGATGTGACTATGGTGGCCTCCACCCCGATGTTGCTAGGGTGTGAAGGCGATCGTGACATACATGATGCAAGATGCATGAGTTGTACAGTCTAAGTCATGCACCAAACTTACGCATACTGCGCAATCATATGGGGCGACCCTGTCTCACACGAGTCCCCTAAGTATAACGAGGCAAAATAGCATATGTTATGATTAACCGTGATCCATAACAAGCATACAAATGATACATATGGGCATATGAATGAGCATGATATTCATTATACTAAGCATATTATCAGTGTGACGTATCAAGCTAAGTATACTAGCATGTTATCAAACATATCATGTGACGTTGGCCTTAAATGGCCCAATATATATAAAGAGTGGGACCCAGACTGTGGGCCCCATTGGAAATGTAAAGGTCTTCGTGGCATAGCCCACTTGAGACCACATCGACCCCATACTTGGGCCTGCACATACAAAATGGGCTGACGAAATAGGTGTACGACATGGATAAAACATATATATATATATATATATATATATATATATATATATATATATATCAAAAGGGGGACCATGGCGGGCCCCGCCTACCAGTTGGATAGCAAATACTCATCATCATAGGTCTTAGAAAGTTTCAATGGTAGGTATTCAATCACCACCATTTTCTAAGTGAAGCCCACTCAAAATTGGGCCCCACACACCAGTCAAGATGGGTAGCATTATACACAATACATCCATCAAGGTGGAACCCAAAGATGGGCCCACAACCTCTAGTTGGATGAAAAATAATCACTAAAGTGGCCCCAAGAAAGTTTTCAATGGTGGGCATTAATGACCATTGTTCCCTACGGGTGTGGCCCACCTGAGGTTTAGATCTGCCTCATTTTTGGGGCCATGTCCTAAAATAATCTGGGGAAACAAATGGGCAGCGTGGATAAGACAAGTACATCATGGTGGGACCCACAGGGTGGGCCACCTGCTGGGCAACGTGCGCACGCACGCTGTTTATAGCGTGAGACCCCCCATGGGGTCACATTAGTTTTGAATCAAGCTAATATTTGTATTTTCCCCTCCATCCAGACCTATGCCACAGGTCTAGATGGCATTATAAACATTACAGTAAGCCTTAAGAAGGCTTTAACGGTAGCCGTTCAATCTCCATCATTTCCTTACAGTGGGGCCCACACAATTTCTAGATCAAGCTGGTTTTGTACGGGTCATTTGCACATGTATGTGCGACCTCATCCATAGGTTTGGATGGCAAGAAAACATCAAGGTGGGCCAAGAAAGATTTCAATAGTGGACGTCACTATCCCCCACTGTGTCCTATGATGCGGCCCACCTGGGAAGTGGATCTGGCCCAAAATTGGGCCTGAGGCCTAAAATGATTTGGCAAAAGGGATGGACGACATGGATGATACATATACATCATGGTGGGTCCCACGAGTGGGCCACCTGCTAGGCAGCCTAGGAGCCCAGTGTCCATGGACGCTGGCTACTCCCAGTGCCTCTGACGCTGTGAGAGGCTAGCGTTCAACACTGTTTCTCTTATTTTTTTTCTTTTTTTTGTTATCATCAAGTGGGGCCCACATGAGGACGATCCACTCCGTCTATCAGGTTTACCAGCTCATGGGAGACCCAATGAGTCCAATATTGGACAGGTTATAAGGTCTACAAACATCAAGGTGGGCCAAAAAAAGTTTGACAGTAGATATCATTATCTCCACTGTTTCATGTGGTGCGGTCCACTTAAGATTTGGATCTATTTCATATTTGGGCCCTGGCCCTAAGATGATCCAGGAAAATAGATGGACGGTGTGGATTCAACACAAACATCAAGGTGAGTCCCAAGAGTGGGGACCCCACTCATGCCATTCCAGCGTCTCTGACGATAAGGATGTCCATCGTCCAGACTCCTTTCCTTCTCCTTTTTTTTTTAATATTATTATTTCCAGCTGGTGGGGTCCATACATGGATGATCCAATCCATCCATCTGGTTGTCCATCACAAGGTGGGCCCAAATTTCTAGATCAAGCCAATCTTTGCATTTTTCCTTCATCCAGATTTTTGTGATCTAAAGAATGGAGGTAAGATGGAAAAATAAGCATCATGGTGGGCCACACAGGGTAGTCCACATTGTGGCAGCGTGTGGGGCATGCTGTCTCACAGCATGGCCCACTTGTGGGCCCAAAAATGAAAGGAAAATAAGGAAAATGGGAGTTTATGTCCCCCTTGCACTCACCTTGAAAGATGAACGATTGAATTGAATTGGATGGTTGATCGAACGGTTCGAATGATGGTTGGGGCTCTCCAAGCTTTGATCTCCACCTTCTAATTCCTTGTCCTAATCACTCTTGATCTTTTCTCTTTTCTAGCTTAAAATGACTTGGACGTGTGGTGCTTGGGATGCTTGGGGTTTTCTAGAAATAAGTAGGATAGAGAGGGAAAATGAGATGAGAATGGCTAGCATGGGAGGGGGAGTAGGATGGTATGGGATGAGGCATGGAAGGTATGGGCTCTCTTGACTTTGTGGTGAAAGAGGGATGGGGTGAGTATGATTTGTGTTGACTAGGGTGATGAGAGGGGTATGGGTGAGGGTGATGGGTAGTTTAGGGATTATAAAATGTCACTTTTTTTTTAGTTTCTCTCTAGATTCCTTACATGTGGGCCCTGCTTGCCACGCTTACATGCACCATAATGCACACCTACCTCAATTTGCTCATATGCACATAACTCTCAAATCAGTATCGCAATGGAGCGTGCCGCACGGCGTTGGAATCGCAGCGCCTACGCGGTCGCCAGAGTATAGGTCTTGGGTCGATGCGGTACTAAAATAGGGTCACGATCAATGCTCGCTAATCTGATCCATCCGGGACGTACCGGCACCGGAAACTAAGTGTACGGAGGGCAAATAAGGGTATGGGCCTTATACTCCCTGCCATGTTGTGTCTATGCTGACCTATGCATAGTCTCGACAGTTCCCAATCCACGTCTGTGAAACTCCAAGATAGAGGGTTTGCACCACCCCCTTGGATGGACTAGACTAGGCAGAGGGCTCTGTGTGGCTCATTTTAATGTATGGATTTATCCAAGCCGCGCAACCATTTTTCCGTACCATTTTAGGGATGAGTCTAACATGAGGCAAATCAAAGGCTCAAGTGAACCATGCCCCGGAAGCTACAGTAATAATAACAACCACTGTTGAGACCTTAAGGCCCACCGTGATATTTATTTTGCATCCAACCTTTTCATAAGGCCAGGTCTATGAAGGAAAAACATAAATATCAGCTGGATCGAAACTTCCAAAGTTTACTGGAAGTTTTTAGGGGTGGGCGTTCAATCCTTATTTTGTGGTCTACTTGATCTTTACATCTGCTTCCTAAAACAGCGGGGAAAAAGTGGATGGACGGTGTGGATAAAACCCATACATCAACGGGCCCTGCCTGGTCGAAGTCTGTCCAGGAGTGGGCAGGACGTAATGACCGCGGAGGGGCTCACTATGATGTTTGTGAGAAATCCATTCGGTCCATCAATTTTTCCAGATCATGTTAACAGAAGAGCTCAAAAAAAGAGGCAGATTCAGAACTCAAGGGAGCAACATAATAGGAAACAGGGACGATTGATCGTCCACTATTCAAATATTCGTGGGCCACAGAAGGTTTGGATCATGCTAATATTTGTTTGTTTTCAATTCATCCAAGTAGGAATGACCTTATGAACGGTTTGGATCGAATAAAAATATCACGGTGGACCACAGCAAGGTTTCAACGATATCCTTATCCCTTTTTCCTGTCGTGCAACCCACTTAAGAGTTACAGATCTGCTCATTTTTTAGCTCAAGTCCTATTATGATCTGGCAAAGCAGATGGACCGAGTCGATTTCTTCCGAACATTACGGTGGGCCCACATAGTTTACGAGTGGAGGAACTTGGAGAAAAATTTTGCTACACCCACGCGTTAGCTACTCTAGCTACGCCGTGTGTATCAATGGCCCCACCATGATGTACGTGTTGTATCCACACCGTCCATCCATTTTGCAAGATCATTTTAGAGGATGATACCAAAAATGAGGCAGATCTGAAGCTCAAGTGACCCCCAAGAATTTTTTAATGGTTGACGGTTCAATCCCCACTATTTTCTGTGCTGGGTCCACTTGAGTTTTGGATCTGCCTCATTTTTGGTCTAATGACCTAAAATGATCTTACAAAATGGATGGACGGCATAGATACAACACATACATCATGATGGGTCATTGCTACACCCAGCGTAGCTAACGCGTGGGTATAGCAAAACTTTTCTCAGGAACCTCCTGCAGCAGGTTGTCGCGAGCATTCCACTTCCCGCGGTCGGGCCGTACTATAAAAATTCCTTATCGACTACTAGTGGTAGTCGCTTTGGTTCGAGGCAGCGAGTCACAGCAACAAAAGATCCTGTTGACCAAAGCCATGGCAGTTCGCTCCTTGGTATCACCATCATCATCGTCGCTCCTCTTCCTGTTGCTGCTGCTGCCGCTGCCCAGTCATCAAGACTTCGACATCAAAGAAGCCACGGTCCATGACATCCACGTGGCATTCCGGCAGAACAAGCTCACCTCAAGGCAACTCGTCCACTTCTACCTCGACCAGATCAGGAAACTCAACCCCATCCTCCACGCTGTCATCGAGATCAACCCAGACGCTCTCCACCATGCTGACGTGGCAGACCGGGAAAGGAGGAGGGAGGATAAGCACTCCAGGGGCCTTCTGCACGGCATCCCCATCCTGCTCAAGGACAACATAGCCACAGCGGACCGGCTCAACACGACCGCCGGTTCGCTGGCTCTGCTAGGGTCGGCTGTCCCTCGGGACGCGGGCGTCGTAGAGAGGCTGAGGAAGGCTGGGGCTATCATCCTGGGGAAGGCCAGCCTCAGCGAGTGGGCCAACTTCCGTTCATTTTCCGCACCAAATGGATGGAGCGCCAGAGGAGGCCAATGCAAGGTGAGTTGGCCACCCGTTCCATCTTCACATTTCATATCTGTCTGTCTCTAGCTTGTTTTTCCTGTTTATTGACTCAGAATCGCTAGTATTTGTATTGTATTTTTTAGCTCGCCCCATTGGGTTTGCAATCAGGGATGGCATGATGATTAGACCCATCCATTTTCCTTATTAGTTAGCCATGGTCAGTGGCGGAGCCAGGATTTTCTTCCAGAGGGGGCCTAGGAAGGTTTAAACGGTGGGCGCCACTGTCCCTGCTGTTTCTGTGGTGGAGGCAGATCCAAAACTTACGTTACCGGGAAAAGAAATGCCCACCGTTGAAACCTTTCTGGGTCCAACTTGATGTTTATATTGTTGGGAAAAAACCGGCAGCGGAAGCAAGCCAAACACTACAGCGGAAAATAGAATCAAACGAGCAACACAATGCAATCACACCCACACACAATCAACCATGCAGAGACATGCAATCCGATTTTACGTGGAAAACCCCTCAACGGGTAAAAAAACCACGGCACGAAGCAACCCATTATGATTAACAGAAGATTATAGAGATGAACAGCCCACAAGTAAGGAAACCCAAGAGAAAACCCAAGCTTTCTCTCTCACAAAACACTCTCCCCTCACCCTAATACAATTAGGAAACCTTGGAAACCTTAGGATACACCCTAATCCTGGATTCATGCCATATATATAGCAAATAACCCAGAATTAGAAACCTATTACGCAAAACCGCATGACCATGTATAACACTACCATACTGTCGACCGGTTGGAGCCTACCATCGACCGGTCGGACATAACATAAAATCTGTCCAAAGAGGAAACTTCCAATTTTGACCTGTCTCACCTCAACAGCCGACCGGTCAGAGCACACCACCGAACGGTCGTCAGACCGGTTTGTCTTCAGATCGGTTTGAAACACCCGAGAATTGTCCAGAGACCTCGCTGTGCTCTCTGGGCCAAAATCAGACCGGTCAGCCAACTGGTTTGAGCACCCAGTTTTAGCATAGTTTGAAGGCTCCTCCAACAATTTTCACCGAGGCTTCAAATGTCGAATCCAACCTTCCTTGCTTTCTTCATCTCAACTTCAACATAGCTCCATCACTTCTTACGTCTCTTATCAACCCTATCCTTGCACCTTCACATCCTTTGCCACTCTTCTCATGTGGCCCTTGGGCACTTGCCACATACAAGCAACCATGGATTCCGCTACCGATCTTGCAGCTCCATCGTAAAATGTGCTCCCGATCAACTTGTAAAGATGGCCACACCTCTATGCTTGCATTCACACGAGTGCCCCCTTCATCACTTTATAATAATGATCGCGACTGATGAACTTGCACACTTTCGCCTCGAGTGCACTAAGAGATATCATATTCTTCTTCATCTTGGGGACATGCTTCACATCTTCCAGGACTCGTTCAATCCGATTGAACATCCTGATGCGCACCATACCAATGCTCACCACCTTGCGATGTAGCCATCGCCCCACAAACACCGATCCACTATCATACGCCCTGTATGTCATGAATGAACTCCGATCAAGACAAACGTGACATGAAGCACCTGAATCCAGGATCCACTCTCCATCGAGAGACTTATTTCCGGATACAGTTAATACTTCGCAAAGATCACCACCGTCCTCTACGGTATTGGCTCCCTCTCCTGAAGAATATTCAGACTTCTCTTGCTTCAGCTTGGGATTCTGATAATCTCCCTTCATGTGGTCTTCCTGACAACAATTCCAGTACCACACTTTGGCCTTCCCTTTGCCCTTAGTTTTAGATCCCGATTTAGAATGTCCCCCACCATGCACAGAATTTCTTCCCTTCATAATCAGTACCTCTGAGGAAGAATGAGAACCCATGCCACTGCATTTCTTTGTCATTGCCCTCGATTTGAGGGCTGAGATAACGGTCTCAACGTTAACCGTCTCCCTTCCTGCGCACAAAGAGTCCTTGAATGACTCGTATGATTTTGGAAGAGAATTCAGCAGGATATATGCTTGATATTCATCCTTCATCGGTTTATTTATCTCCACCAACTTGCAAATAAGTCTGTTAAACGTGCTGATGTGGTCCTCTACATCCACCCCCTCCGCTATCCTCAGATTAAACAACTAAAGCACCAGATACAGGCGATTCTCCAGAGATTTTTTCGCATAGACCCTTTTTAACTTTGACATCGTATCAGCCGTAGTTTTCTCCTTCATGACATTATATAGGACATCATCCCTCAGGCACAACTAGATTGAGGTTTTGGCCTTCTTATCAAGCTTCATCAACTCATCCTCTTTCATAGCCTCAGGTCGCTTCCCAAGAGCTTCTTCAAGCCCTTGCTAAACTAGAAGGGCTTCGATCTTCACCTTCCATAGTTCATAGTTGTTTTTGCCAGAAAACTTCTCTATGTCGAACATCATGCTCGATGGCATGCTCTTTTCTCATATCCGAATTCTACAACCTCCCAACGATATCTCTGATACGACTTGTTGGGAAAAAACTGGCAGTGGAAGCAAGCTAAACACCACAGCAGAAAATAGAATCAAACTAGCAACACAATGCAATCACACCCACACGCAATCAACATTCAGAGACAATTCAATTTTACGTGGAAAAACCCCTCAACGGGTAAAAGACCATAGCACAAAGTGACCCACTATGATTAACAGAAGATTATAGAGATGAACAACCCACAAGCAAGGAAACCCAAGAGAAAACCCAAGCTATCTCTCTCACAAAACACTCTCCCCTCACCTTAATACAATTTGGAAACCTTGAACACAACAGGATACACCTTAATCTCGAATTCATGCCATATATATAGCAAATAACTCAGAATTAGAAAAATGTTATGCAAAACCGCGTAACCATGCATAACACTGCCATACTGCCGACCAGTCGGAACCTACCGCCGACCGGTCGGACATATCATAAAATTTGTCCAGAGAGGAAACTTCCAAATTTGACCTGTCCCGCCTCAACAACCGACCGGTCGGAGCACATCACCAACCGGTCGTCAGACCGATCTGAAACATCCAAAAACTGTCCAGAGACCTTGCTATGCTCCTTGGGCCAAAATCAGACTGGTTGGCTGACCAGTCTGAGCACCCAGTTTCAGCATAGTTTGAAGGCTCCTCCAACATATATGCCATCTAAACTATTTATAAGGTCATTTTTATTGGGACGAACTGAAAAAACAAAAACTAGCCTCATACCAAACTTCTGTAGCCATATGAATTTTTCAATGGTGGTCGCTTTATCTCCACTGTTTCCTCTTGTCTGGCCTACTTGAGTTTTGGATCTGCTTCATTTTTGAACTCATGTCCAAAAATAAGCAGACAAAATGGATGGACGGGGTGGATTGATTACAAACATCACGGTGGGCCTAATGTAAGTTCCCTGTCCAGGAACTTCCTACAAAGGAAATCCGCATCCCACCATACCCAGCTAGAGATGGACGGTCTTGTCAGGGGCTCTGTGGGGCCCACCATGATCTATATCTTTTATCCACGCCGTCCATCTATTTTGATAGATCAGTTTAGGCTCGAGCCTAAAGAGGAGGCAAATCGAAGGTCAACTGGACCACACCGCATGAACCGGTTGGAATTGAACACTTACAGTTGAAAACTTAGGTACGTGGCTCCGCCCCTGGCCATGGCTACTCCCAAAGGATGGTTCTGAATTGTGGACCATCTGAAACAAAATTTTCAATGGTTGCATTCACATCCAGAAATCAATGATCATCATAACCCCTTTTATTAGTGCTAATTGGAATAGAGGCCATACAAAATTGTGCCAAGAGGACGGAAGGTTTTGATGATTGGATCATCTCTGCATGGGGCCATAAATAAGGCCAACACATGCTAACAATCCTTGATTGCGACATATGCTTTCCAAAAAAAAAAAAAAAAAACCTCCACAAACAGGATTTACATTCAAGCTTTAGCCAGTAGAGTTTCTCACTTTCTCTAGAAGGATGAGTATCTTCAATGTTTCTCCATCTCTATTGTTATCCTTAGTTCTCTATATACTCAAGTTGTTTACTAACTTAATTGTCCTGCAGCAGTCTTACTAAATCACTTAACTGTAGTGCGACTTTCTTCCCTTCTCATTGTCTTCCAAGAAATAACAACTGGGCAAAGGATTGGGGTTAGCCATGAGCATGGTGGACTTATCTCCATCATTCATGGAACAATGTTGGATCTGCTTTTCAGTCTTCGATTATAGATAAATCAAATAAATGATGGATTATGTACTAGCATCGTTGCCATGGACATATTCTAGATATTAGTTTGGGATTGATGCTTCCATCTCTGTTTAAAGGCCAATGGTGAGAGTGAATTGTTATGTGAAACATGTCACATTGCCAAACATTGTAGGTTTTCCCATCCGAGTAGCAGTAAAGAAAGATTTAATGTTCCTTTTACTCTCATTCATTCAGATGTTTGGTTCCCTTCACCTGTTATTTCTTCATTTTGTTACAAATATTATGTATCTTTCATTGATCATTGCAATCAAACTAGTTGGTGTTGTCCTATGAACTTAAAAAATGAAGCCTTTTTTTTTTTCCACAATCTTGTGTTCCAATAATGGTAGTGAATTTTCATCCGTCTTCTATGCATATTCGGTAGAAAATGACATTGAATCTTATACCACAAGTTCCTATACTCAACAAAATGTGGTGGCTGAGAGAGAATAGGCATCTCTTGGAAATATCTGTGCTCTTCTTCTGAAGATGAATGTTCCAAAAGGTCTTGGGGCTAATGTTGTTCTGAGTCCTACATGCTTGATCAAGCAAATGTCCACTATAATCCTAAGAGAAAAGGCGAAATTCAAGTTTTACAACCTGATAAGCCTCTTTTTGTTACTTCTCCTAGCATATTGGGTGTGTATGTGTGTTGTTCACATTCCTAGTATTCACCGTGACAAATTTGACTCCAATGCTGTTAAATGCATCTCTGTAGGTTACTCTAGAACAAAATGGGATACAAGTGCTACTCTCCTGTATTCCTGCTAGGCAATGTCTCTCTGGATGGTGCATTCTTTGAAGATATTCTGTTCTATTCATCTCAAAGGGAGCCCTAGTTGCTTTGTCTCAGCGGTTGCCCTCAATATCTGATTGTTTGCTCTATAGTTGCATGAAGTGTCAAGCAGAGCTTCAAGAAAATCAGGTGTAGGAGCGGGGAAGTGTCTATTTCAAAATGGATTTAAGTATAAACTAGTAGGAAACGGGAGCAGGAATGTGACTGTGAAGCACAATTCAAAGTGGGAGCGACACCTTGTTAGAAGGATGTTCAACTATGGTTTATCCAATTCTTGGATCTCCTCTTCAATCTTCTATTTTTATCATTTCTCTTCTTCTTCACCCTCTTGTTCCATTTCCACTTTGTAGCAGGGAGGCTTGAAGACATGTTCAACGAAAGAAAAAGGATAATGCTAGTCCTCTTAGTGGTGCCCTCAATTTTGATTCTCCAGAAGCAATTATGAGTTCAAATTCTTATCTAATGATCTACCTATTGCATTGTGTAAAGGAAAGAAGTTGTTCACTGCTCATCATTCTCTTAAGTTCATTTTCTATAATTCTCTTTCCCCATTTTGTTGTACTTTTCTTTTAAATCTGTCCTCTGTTGTTGTCCTTCCAAGTTTTTTTTTGAAAGGTTGTCCTTCCTAGTGTTACATGATATGTCAATGGTTATGTAACAGTAATGGTGTTAACCGTTATGCCTTATGGAGATGAAGTGGCCGTTAGTGAGAAAAAGGTCCATAATGGCCTCGTAGCAGGGCCAAAACTGATTTTCCAAAAAAGAAAAAAAGAAGAAGAAAAAAACGGCCGCAACAATAATTGCGGTGGCTGTTACACGGCCACCAATACTGATATGGAATACCTTGGTTAGACATGTTCTGGCTTTCTCATCCTAAGTGGAAAGGTGCAATGTTGGAGGAGATGCGCGCCATCAAGAAGAATCAGACATGGGATATTGTGTTATTACCTCAAAGAAAAATGGATGTTGGGTATAAGTGAGTCTTTTTTCTTTAGAGATAACAATAATTTATGAAGAAGAGCCAAAGCGAAAGAATACACGCACAAAGCCACTAAACAATCAAAATGGGAGGGCAGCCGAAGCCGCCTTAACACCACCGCCCATTCGAACGCTAACCTTTTAATCATATAACTTTGTTTTCCCCTTCAACAATATTACGATAACATCGGCCATTCTTGGATCCCCAAATCACCCAAAATATTTCCATAAGAAGCCGCCAATAAGGTTTAATTTCCACCCCTTCTCTCTCTCTCTCTCTTTCTCTCTCTCTCTCTCTCGCCCCCAATGAGATCTTCCACTGACTTAGGCATTACCCAATCTGTGTTCAAACACAAGAGAAAGTGATCCCATATTTTCGTTGCAAAAGGACATTGGATAAAAGATGGTCAATCGATTCCTTATTTCCCATACACATGAGACAAATATTAGGAAGAACAAGCGCTAGTCTTTGAAGATTATCAATAGTGAGGATTCTCCTTCGACCAATCAACCAAATGAAAGCTGCAACTCTAGGGGGCTCTCCATAGAACCAGTGATGAAAATGATGACCTAGAACCAAGTTTAAAGGAATCAAAGAAATGAGGTTGTAGAAAGCTTCGACTAAGAATTTTCCAAACTTGTTTCTTGACCAAATAATGTTGTGTTCTTGGATAGGATTCAGAACCACCAAGTTAAGCGTCTCCAACAACAATAAGAACTCAGCAAACTCTTCATCCGACATATTCCTACGGCAAAGAGGGCCCCAAACAATCTTCTCCCCAACCCATGAGTAACAAAACACCACCCGGACAAACCTATCCGACGCAAGCCTAGCAAGTCTAGAGAACATCCCCTGAAGCACTCGAGATCCGCACCAAATATCCACCCAAAATTTGATCCGAGAACTCAACCCAACTTTGAAGGAAATGCCCCGACTCACCATGTGTTGTGTACCCAAAATTGCTCTCCAAGTGCCCGAAGCTCAACTTTAACAAACCACCACCCTCTTGTACCCCGTACTTGGCCGCAATTAACTTTCTCCATAATCTCCACTCCTCTACACCGAATCTCCAAATCCACTTACCAAGCAGAGTTGAATTCATTAGTTGTAATGACTTTATACTGCCCCCCCTCCCTCGATCCATAACAGGCTTACACACCTCATCCCATTTGAGGAAATGAAACTTCCTCCTTTCATTGTCCCCTTACCCAAGAAAATCCCTCCTCAACTTCTCAAGCTTGTCCAACATTGACTTTGGACATTTAAATAAAGACAAGAAGTATAGAGGCATATTGGAGAAAACCAATTTAATCAATGTGAGATAGCCCCAAAGAAAGATATTTGCGCCTCCACGTTGAAATTTTCCATTCGATTTTTTCAACCACCTTATCCCAAAGATACTTTGCAGGTTTCCTCAAGCATAGAGGCAACTCCAAATATTTTTTCGGGAAGGAATCAATTTGAAATCCGAAAGCAATAGCCATCTGAGATACTCTTGGTCAACATGAACTCCAAGCATTTCTGATTTCGCAACATGTATCTTCAAATCCGTGACTCCCTCGAAGAAAACGAGAATCTTCCTCAAGTTTCAAACATAATCCACATTCGCCTTGTAGAAAAGGAGCGTGCCATTAGTGTATTGAAGGTGGAAAATTTTACCTAGAAGATTCAACAGCTAGAACCCCGAGAAGAGACTGTTTTCCTCACCTTTTTTAGCATCTTACAAAGAGCCTCAACCACCACCACAAATAGATACAGCGATAAAGGATCTCCTTGACGGAGCCCACGAGACCTTTTGAAGTAACCTTTGGGAGAACCGTTTACTAGGGTTTAGAGAACGCAAGCTTTAATCCATCCTCTTCACTTGATGCTACAACCCATCCTCTCGAGCATATAATCCAAGAAATCCAACTCAACATGATCGTAAGCCTTCTCAATGCCAAATTTACATGCTAACCCACTTTTCCTTTGTAACACTCCGGATTTTCCTGAGGTGACTTTGAAAGTATAGTATAGCATATTATGTGTAAAATACCCGATTAACGACAATTTTTTTTTTTTTGAATAAATAATGATCCGTGATGAATTCGATATAGATTCTTTTGTAAGATATACTTAGGATCATGCATAGAACCTCGTAGAACCGTTAGGTTTCTCACAAGTTTCAGATTAAAAATAACTATGATAATGCCCTTAGCTCACCTATATTCACGATTTTTTATCAATCGGGTAAGTAATTTTCGAATCCATCCGGAATAGGCGTAGTTTTAGGTTGTGAATCGACACCATAAAGTTGGATTTTTTAAATGGCCATTAGATCATAGAGATCTTAACCTGGGAACGTCCGCGGCCGTTGATCGACGAAGCTAGTTGGGAAAGTAACCGTACCAAACTGATTATCTTAGTGGTAAAACCTTATACTAAAATTTGTGTGATGATCTAATGAGTATAAATATGAAATCTTGAGTGCCCAAAAATGTGAATGGCTTACCTTAACCTAAACCCTTGATTTCTAGTTGACATGGTTCCATGATCTGATTGATGTGAAAATTTACACCATGCCTATCTATTATAAATGAACCGCACACGTCGAATTTCAGCCTTTAGATCATAGTATAAATTATCTAATTAGCAAATCAGCCCCATTAACCCTTGATTTTAATGTCCATCGAGTGAGGAAAGTGGATGGTTAGTCGTAGTTAAATATTTCCCTTTATGGAAGTGGCTTAGATCGTCCATATCATGGACCAATAGTGTGATTTGAGTGCCCCGCCTTGATAAAAATCTTTCTTAAGCGCGAAGTTATCTTGTTTTAGGAATAACCGAGTACCAATTTCTTTCAAATATGGGCCTTTCAATTAACCCACTTCTCACCGCCTATCGCAACCCAAATTTGGAACATATCTTAGCCTCATATGACTACAAGACTCTACAAAATTTGAACCCCGATCTATAATCCTACACGTGGAACCACAAGCCAGCTCCTTCCTTTTCCACCAAAAATTGAAATTTCAGATCTGGTCATTCCCACCATCAATCAACCACCAAATGTGTACAATCGTTTTTTTATCATGACTACACATTTCTCCCAAATTTGGGCCCTGATCATCAAGCGTGGACTGTTAATTGAGATCAAGTCCGTTTTGGCACCCGCCGGGCCATTTTTCAAGATCGAACAATCTTGATTTCAGATCACCATGAAAATTATGTATTCTGACTCTACTCTTTATGTCTAACACGGTGAACAAATTAGAAATCATTAAAAATCATCCCTTAATCATATTTTGAAGGTGTCATAGTGAGATTGGGTGCACACCCACCTCATATACAAAGGGTGGTGCGCACATCCCTACTCCTCCCTTCGAAAAACCTCACACCCACCCTTATTTTTCCAGCCCTACACATTTGAGAGAGAGAGAGAGAGAGAGAGAGAGAGAGAGAGAGAGAGAACTCGCCGCCTGCCAATCATCTTCTTTTTCTTCCTTCTTCATCAACATATGTAGTCATCTCCAACCCTTCCTCATGTCGCCGTAGTTCATGTAAAGATCTTCTCCATCAAATTCTACCTAGGATTTTCATCTAAGGCGAAGGTGGGGACTTCCCTTTGTTAGTGCACTTTTGTGTGGCATACTAGTGCACCTTGTTTGTCAATTACGTAGGTCAGTGAGTCTAGTGTCAGTTAAGCTTAATGAAGACGAAGATCAAAGACTCAAGACGGATCAGCTGCATCAAGAAAGAAGAAATAGGTAAAAGTGATGCCTTGGTGAGTCTTAACTTTGTACCTACCCAAAACCATAAACCTCTAGATGACCATGACTAATAAGCATACCCTTAGTCATCTTAGATTGGCCTTAGGTGTCCTAAAAGATCACCGAAAGAATGGCCAAGAGGTTGCATGTTCTGCTGAAAAACAGAAACAAAAAAGCAGAAAAACATGCATGGCCGGGCGCCCGACCCTGTGTCCACCGGGCGCCCGACCAAAGGGGAATCCATCCAAGTGAGTGGCCTGCAAACTAGAAGGTCATTAGGGTGCCCGACCATACCATGTCCGGGCGCCCGACCAGTGCAAAACCTGTCCAGCAGCACAGACCTTTTCTGGACCAAATTCCGGACGCCCGATCATATAAACCACCGGGCGCCCGGTAGTGCAAGCATGGCCATCGGGCGCCGGACCCCAACTTGTTCGGGCGCCCGACAATCACCAAATGTGTCCAGCGTTTAAATTCTTAAATTGGACCGGATTCCGGGCGCCCGACCCTGTGCGAATCTGCCCGTTATTTGACCATTGGGAGAAACTTTATAAAAGCAGGGGGTTCGTTTTTAGGGTCAATAGAGGGGATATTGAGGAGATAGAAGCCACCATTGCTAAAGACCATTAGAGGCTCTATTCCGAACCCATAGCAAGTCATTCTCCTTGTGTTTTCATCACAAACTTAGGCCATTCAATGGCATATTGAGAATGGACTTGTTCCTTCTTGATTCGTAGGGTTTTAGACACCTTGGCTATAGTTAAATCCCTTGTCTAAACACCACCTAAGAGTCCAAGTAGGTGTATTCCTCTAAGAAACCTATTTCCTATCATTTGTAGAGGATTCACCATTCCCTAGCACCTTGGGCATCTCCAATGGAGCATCACATTTAAGGTAGTTGATCTTGGAGCTGAAGGCTTAGCAAAGCAGCGGCATCAAAGATCGGGAGAGCACAAAGGGAGCTTGATTCAAGCACGGGAGAGCAAGAAGAAGCAACCCAAAGCGGTGCTACAAAGGGGCTCAATCCGACAACTAAGGTTGTCTTTGTTAGGATTTCATCCACTCAATTCCCTGTGGGAGTTGAGTGTAGAGTTTGTTTGACAAGCTCGAACTAGGGTCATTTGCCGATCCTTATCATGTTTGTCGGCCTAAAGTCTAGGGACGTTAGTCGTTCCTTGCCCTGTTTGTTGGCCTAAAGACTAGGGGTTTTTCGGTACTCCTTGGCTCGTTTGCCGGGCCTAAATTGAGGGACGGTAGTCATTCTTGGCACGTTTGTCGGGCCTAAACAAATTCTCCAAGGGGAGCCACCAACACGGGTGTGAACGTGTAGGTTGGGAGGAACCTGTAAACTCCCTGGTTGGGTGAATCCGAATTAAAACACCTTGGTTGGGAGGAACCAGATTTAAACTCCCCAGTGAATGCTGGTGTGCTCAAAGGGGTTGAGTAGTTGAACCGGGAGTAGAGTAGATAAGTAGTCGAACCACTATACATGCTTGTGTTTGTGATTGTTCTTGAGCACATTTCTCATTATGCATTGTCTTTAATTAGTTAATTATGAATGCTTAGTTAGGAATGTATGCTAGGCACCTGATAGGCACATCCACACTCACAAGATGTACTTTTACTCCTCATGTAGACTTGAGTTCATATTAATCCATCCTCTATGGTCTACATGTGTTGCTTAAACTAGGTTGTTTATTGCATTTATCATTTGCTAGTCTTTTGATTGGACCCACTTAGGCTTGGAAGCCGAAGTGTTAATCGTTTATTTAGTTTAATTTGCTAAAACTGTTTAAGTAGGCGAAAAGAATTTCAAAAGGTCATAATTACCCCCCCTCTAGGCCTTAGCCATAATTCTAATTGCTCCTTAAGCTTCCGCACGTGTATGCGTAGGGTGTCGTGTTAGACTACCCAACTTAATTTCATTTGGTAACAGAGAGGGTTGCTCTTCAAGGACTTAACCGTCTAGAGTGAGATCCGATACCGGAGCACTAGCATCATGCGTAACCGAGATGGGAATACTGTCAACCGTCCACCATACTTTGACGGATCCAACTACGCCTATTGGAAGGCTAGAATGAGGATTTTTCTCCAATCCATCGACCGATCTGTACTGGGCAGCAACATCAAATGGATATTCCTTGCCCACTGAACAAGTGGAGGTTGATGGTAAGATCATTGTCATTCCCAAAGATGATGAGAAATGGAACGACAATGAGAGAGCTCAATATGTGGCAAATGTCAAAGCTCTCAATGCGATTTGCTGTGATGTTTCTCTAGAAGAATTTCAGCGCATTCTCACATGCGCAACTGTAAAAAAAGCATGGGATATATTTGAAGTAACCCACGAGGGAACTAGCACAGTAAGATGCTCGAAGCTTCAGCTCTTAACCACCAAACTTGAAAACATTAGGATGGAAGAGACTGAAACCTTTATGGAGTTTTATACTAAACTTTCTGATATTTGCAACTCCATGTTTACCTTAGGGGAAAGGGTTCCAGAAAGAAGGTTATGTAGAAACATAGATAACATGAAAGTAGAAGAACTTATAGGTTCCCTACAAACTCATGAACTACACTTTAGGGCCCCCTCTAAGAAGAAAGACTTTGCTTTGAAATCTTCACATAGACACTCACATGACAAAAGAAAATTAAGAGTGAGTCATCCGAAGATAGCGATGATGAGGATGATGATCTTAACAAAAAATTCAAGAGATTCCTCAAATTTGATAGAGGGAGTAGCCATGACAAGAAGGACAAGAAGGGTGATAAACATAAAGGGAAATCATCCAAAACTTCATCCGTCCAATGTTACGGTTGCGGTCAACTTGGCCATATTGCCCTGAATTGTCCGGAAATGCCTAACCGAAAGGTAAAAAGGCCATGGTAGCCACGTGGGATGATACGAAGGAGTCAAATTCTGAATCTAGCGACTCCAATAGTGATGAGAGCCAAGATATAGTGAGAGCTCTCATGGCTTCCACCACTACTTCTCTTCCCCCTAATCTAAGAGAGGATCCCGACTGCTTTCCCTTCTAGGAGAAGGAGTTCTCAACCCCTCACCTCATGCTACATTTTATGAGGGTGTTGTGAGAATTAGTTACCCTTAGGCTAATTAAACTAAACATAGTAGTAAGGGTAGTTAGAAATGCTTCAATAAGAAAATCTGAGGATTTCAGCCTCATTTCTGTGTGTATGGGCAAATCAGAGGATTCAAGCCTCATTAGCCCAAATTTTGATAATTTAGCCTTACTTTTATTTAATATATTTGCTACTAGATTATCATCCTGCTTAGATTAACTAATCTTGCTGAATTTCATGCTTAATTGAATGTTAATCTTTGCTCAGGATTGGTCTTGATATTCCATTTGGGGAGGTTGGTTGGTTGGGCTATAAGCCCTTTGTGCTTTTATTACAAATGTATATCTTTGACCAATTATGCATGATTAACTATGATTAGATAGTTATATTTTCTTGTTAATCATGTTCCTTAGCATGCTCCATGTTTTTATGTTTATACACCCTATACTCTCCTTGTTAGCATGTAATTATTGATTTAACTTGGACATACTATCTACTCTTACCTTAATCTTAATTGATATATCATTAAGGGGGAGAGAATAGTTTGTCAATTGCTGACAAAAAGGGGGAGAAAGATCAAGTTCCACCAAAACTAGTTTGCTATGTTTTGTGATGCAGGGATTGACAAGTTATGGGGGAGCAAACTGAAGAGGAGTTGCTTAGTTAGGTATGTCAAGAGTCCTGTATTTATTTCATATCAATGTAATCTCTTGCTCATGTACTTTGTTTTGGTAGGTTATGTTTTTGTAAGTAATTGACAAAGGGGGAGATTGTTAGTGCACTTTTTTGTGGCATACTAGTGCACCTAGTTTGTCAATTACTTAGGTCAGTGAGTCTAGTGTCGGTTGAGCTTAATGAAAACGAAGACTGAAGACTCAAGACGGACCAGTTGCATCAAGAAAGAAGAAACAGGTAAAAGTGATGCCTTGGTGAGTCTTAACCTTGTACCTACCCAAAACCATAAACCTTTAGATGACCATGACTAATAGACATATCCTTAGTCTTCTTAGATTGGCCTTAGGTGTCCCAAAAGATCACAAAAAGAATGGCCAAGAGGTTGCATGTTTTGCTGAAAAAAAGAAATAAAAAGGCAGAAAAACATGCATGGCCGGGTGCCCGACCTAGTGTCCACCGGGCGCCCGACCAAAGGGGAATCCATCCAATTGATTGGCCTGCAAACCAGAAGGTCATCGGGCACCCGACCATACCACGTCCGGGCACCCGACCAGTGCAAAACCTGTCCAGCAGCACAGACATTTTCTGGACCAAATTCCGGACGCCCGATCATATAAACCACCGGGCGCTCGGTAGTGCAAGCATGGCCATCGGGGGATTGACCACAACTTGTCCGGGCGCCCGACAATCACCAAATGTGTCCAGCGTTTAAATTCTTAAAATTGGATCGGATTCCGGGCGTCCCGACCATGCGCAAATCTGCCCGTCATTTGACCGTTGGGAGAAACTTTATAAAAGCAGGGGTTTTTTTTTTAGGGTCAATAGAGGAGATTTTGAGGAGATAGAAGCCACCATTGTTAAAAACCATTAGAGGCTCTATTCCGAACCCATAGCAAGTCATTCTCCTTGTGTTTTCATCACAAACTTAGGCCATTCAATGGCATATTGAGAATGAACTTGTTCCCTCTTGATTCCTAGGGTTTTAGACACCTTGGCTATAGTTAAATCCCTTGTCTAAACACCACCTAAGAGTCCAAGTAGGTGTATTCCTCTAGGAAACCTATTTCCTACCATTTGTAGAGGATTCACTATTCCTTAGCACCTTGGGTATCTCCAATGGAGCATCACATGCAAGGTAGCTGATCTTGAAGCTGAAGGCTTGGCAAAGCAGCGGACATCAAAGATCAGGGGAGCACAGAGGGAGCTGATTCAAGCACGGGAGAGCAAGAAGAAGCAACCTAAAGCGGCGTTACAAATGAGCTCAATCTGACAAGTAAGGTTGTCTTTGTTAGGATTTCATCCACTCAATTCCCTGTGGGAGTTGAATGTAGAGTTTGTTTGACAAGCTCGAACTAGGGTCGTTTGCCGATCCTTGGCCTGTTTGTCGGCCTAAAGTCTAGGGACGTTAGCTGTTCCTTAGCCTGTTTGTCGGCTTAAAGACTAGGGGTTGTTCGGCACTCTTTGGCTCGTTTGTCGAGCCTAAATCTAGGGACGTTAGCCGTTCCTTGGCACGTTTGTCGGGCCTAAACAAAGTCTCCAAGGGGAGCCACCAACATGGGTGTGAACGTGTAGGTTGGGAGGAACTTGTAAACTCCCCGGTTGGGTGGATCCGAGTTAAAACACCTTGGTTGGGAGGAACTAGATTTAAACTCCCCAGTGAATGCCGGTGTGCTCAAAGGGGTTGAGTAGTTGAACCGAGAGTGGAGTAGACAAGTAGTCGAACCACTATACATGCTTGTGTTTGTGATTGTTCTTGAGCACATTTCTCATTATGCATTGTGTTTAATTGGTTAATTATGAATGCTTAGTTAGAAATGTATGCTAGGCACCTGATAGTCACATCCACACTCATAAGATGTACTTTCACCTCTCATGTAGACTTGAGTTCTTATTGATCCATCATTTATGGTCTACATGTGTTGCTTAGACTAGGTTGTTTATTGCATTTATCATTTGCTAGTCTTTTGATTGGACCCACTTAGGCTTGGAAGTCGAAGTGTTAATCGCTTACTTAGTTTAATTTGCTAAAACTATTAAGTAGGCGAAAAGAATTTCAAAAGGTCCTAATCACCCCTCCTCTAGGACTTAGCCATAATTCTAGTTACTCCTTAAGCTTCCGCACGTGTATGCGTAGGGTGTCGTGTTAGACTACCCGACGTAATTTCACCTTTAAGCCTAGTTACAATAATATCGGATTTCTTGTCGATTTCATGCTTAGAAATTAGGGTTTTGTTGTATGATTTCTTGAAACTGTGTTTGTTGATGTTTCTTCATGTGATTATGATTTGTATGGTATTCCTTGATGTGTATTATGAATTTTCATGTATGTGAACCATGATTTATGCTTCGTTGTTTGGAAAAGGAACCATGATAATGTATATGCTTGTATGGAGACTACGCTCAATTTACGTTTGTTATATGCCCATGATGAAAACGAAGATTGATGTGTTGTATGATTCGGGATTTTGTATGTAAATGTTACGTTAATAAACACCCCTTAACCCCATACTGATATGACCGTTTGATGTTAAGAGATGAAGCCCATACGACGCCTTATTACGTTGGCATTACCATGTGGATATTTTTAGATGAATATGCCTTATTGTTTTGTAGTGAGAGTCCGCATTACCATATGTATTATTGAATGAATATACTTTGACATTGAGAATTGAGTGTTGGCATTACCGTGTATATGTTGTTGGTTGTATACGCCATGATGTTGAGTATGTCACTATCGTGTGCATTATTGGATATGTGCCAAGGGATCCTTGTTTGATATGTTACCTTTGATGGACCCTTTGAGGAATGGGATTGATGAATACGAGAAGTTTAATGAGCCAGGGTTGGTGGTATGGGATACTAAGCCTGAGCTGTCGGCCTATGCTAGGTGACAAGCCCCCCGTAGTGACATTGAGCTTCCTTGAACTGATTGGGGTAAGGAGTGGTCATTATCCGTAAACATCGTTTAATTGGCTGGATGTTAAACCTACTTAATTAAAGGTAGAACTAATCATACATTCACTGGACCCGACTTGGTGGGTCAACCCCTTGGGCGTTAGAGAAAGTGTGAATGAGTCCCATTTCTCTCTCGCTATCTAGTGAAAGTGTGCATGAGGCCCGTTTCACTAGTTGGGTTTTGGAGAGTGGGAAGAGTGGAATAAGTCTCATCCTAGCTAGAACCTCTGGTGACTAGTGGCTAGTGAGAAAAGTGGAATTGGTCCCATCTCATTTAGTTAAGATGCCTTAGCCAGAGCATGCATATCATACTTCACATTAATTAAGACATTCACATGTATGTTTTGATTTGGTATGATTATCATGTTTGGATATTATTGTGCTAATCCTAGGGGGTAACCCTCACTGAGTTGATTGCAAGCAACCCACTCCCTCCTAGAACAGTGTTTTAAAACATTACTAGATTGTTGCAGGTGACGATCCATTAAACGAACCCGACGTACACATTAAAGTGTGTAAAGTTTCATGGTGGTTAATGGTGGACGATGAAGCCGAAGCGGCTTGAAGATGGATTATGTTTATTTTCTTTGTAGAATAGATTTGTCTTCATATAACTTGAATTAAGTCTCCCATGGAGACTAGAAAGTGGAATGTTATGTTTAGTATGATTGTGATACATTATATTTGAGAACTTAGAGTAGAAGGTTAATGCTTTCAACTTTTATTCCCGTCATTATGCTATGAATGCCGTGAATATGTGAAATTAAGATAAGTGCATGTGAATATGTCCTTAATATATTTCAGGTTAACACCCAGGAACTCAGCCCATCATATTGTCCACGATAGCTGAAATTTCGGAGCGTTACATCCTTTCCCTAAACATAGAATCAATACATTCATGAGTGATCAAGGTTGTATCTAGGATCTGTATTCCCAAGACGAATGCCTCTTGATTTTTTGAAATAACTTTTGAAATGCACTCCCTAAATCTAATGGACAAAATTTTAGCCAGATTCTTGTATGGGTCCCCAATAAGACTAACTGGTCTAAAATCCTTTAGCTGCTCAACCCCCTCTTTCTTAGGGATAAGGGCTATAGAAGTCGCCCCAAGCTCAGTCGACATTCGGTCATGCTCCAAGAATTCCACGACAAATTCCGCAACATCCTTCCCTGCTACGTGCCAAAATTTCTGAAAGAAGGCTATAGGAAAACCGCCCGGACTGGGGTACTTCTCCCCACCCAAAGATCCCATTGCCGATTTAACCTCCTCTTCCGATATCTTCCTCTCTAGAAAATGCGCATCTGCAAAAGAGATCTGGTTGAATTGAAGGCCATCCAATTTCGGTCTTCTCCAGTTATCACTTGAAAGAAACTTCCTATAAAAAGAGATTATAGCCTCGCTGATTTGATCCTTCTTGGAAATGTGCTCCCCGTCCACTGCCAGACTTGAAATCCTGTTGCTGTGGGCCCTGGCACTAGCCATACTGTGGAAGAAATGAGTATTTTTATCTCCTTCTTTCAGCCAAATTGTGTGAGATCTTTGGCGCCATCTGATTTCTTCCTCTCTAGCCTTAGCCGCATAATCTAGGGATAAGACATCCCTCTTCTTTCTATCCTCTTCCGACAGTCTTGTCACCTCCTCCCTCATGTCCAGCTCGTGAATCTCCTCAGCTAGCTTGTCAAAGTCCTCCCTTTTGGCAAGAACCTCTTTCTTCCTAAGTTTAAGCTTTTCTTTCAACATTTTCAGTTTTCTAGCTAATCTAAACCCAAGTATAATCAAAATAGAAAAGTGGAACTATACAAAGCTCTTGTAGAAAAAGGCTTTACTTAGACCCAGGGAAACTGATTTCTATTAGAATTTTACTCTTGTTGCCAAGTTGAATTCAGTACGTGCATTATTCGACTGCGAATTCTCTACCCCAAACATCAGCTAGTCATAAAAAATGCTTTTATCCATGGTGATCTTCAAGAAGAGGCGTCTATGGAGCCACCTCTAGGTTTCCTCCCAGATGCTAGACATGGGTCTGTCTGTAAACTCCGAGGACTTGTGCGTGCATACAAGCCAGAGCATAGTATTGGTATCTCTTTAAAGCAGTAAGTGAAGAGATGCTTTATACATCTCTTAAAAGCCATGTGGGACTCAAATTTTACACTAGGAAAGATAAAACCAAGCCACTCAAGAGTATTGCAAACAATCCAAACAACATCAAATAAGGTATTATGAAATGGATAACACATAGCTTAAAAAACGATTGATTTGGGTAACCTTGACTGTTTGATATATAGCCTACAACACTAAAATGCGAAAGTTATTTTCAATATTCAGTGAATGTTGTCCTTCAATCAGATCGTTAGGATTTTCTGACCAATTTGACTATTAAGATGGTCCTTCACTTGAAAGGGACAGGCCATATCCATGTGTACCACATTGACATTTCATGCATCCTTCGTGAAAATACCTTTCTTTTTTCTTTTTCTTTTTTTTTCTTTCCTTTTTTTTTTTCTTTCCTTCTTTTTTTTTCGGTTTCTTCTAAGAACATAAAAGTGGTTTATTGGCATCATTGAAACTTCTTGCACAAGAAGCAAAGACCAGTTGCGCACACGATGTCTTGGCAAAGGTTGTTGCTCCATCTTCTTTTTGACAAGCTAGGAATTGTATATCTGCATTTGCTGGCTTGAATGTCCAACAGGTATACCCAATGCATGGCTAATGATTTACAACCATTTAGAAGTGGTGGCAAATATATCCTTAGCATAGCCTCAACAGTGTATTTCACCCCACATCTTTTTTGTATCATTTGTAGTGAAACTGGAACCAAAATGTGCCTAAGAAAACCTTATTTTATAGCCTTGAAAATCAGAAATGCGAGTATACCTTATCTTGCCTCCTTGTCCAATGATTGTGATGGTTTTTCTCCATAACTTGTCCCTCTATATTATTCTGAGGCAATTCTGCTATTTTTATGACCTCCAAAAACATCTCCTATTGGATGCCATCTTCTCATGTTTATTAATACGATTGTCAAATCAGTTCTAAAATTTCTCATTTTCTTTTCATAATTTTAGATTTATTCTAGACTCTTTTCTGTAACTTCCATTATATTTATTGCAATGAAATGTGTCAAAAAAAAAAAAGAAAAAAGAAAAAGAAAAACACGAATGCATCATGGTATTGTATGCATGGTCATTTTTGCATTGATGCATTTTATTGTACTTTTTTCACTATGCTGGTAAACGACACCAAAAAATGATATTTAAACACACTATGACAATCATTGTTGTGCAAGTTCAGAATCCATACAAGCTATCGGCAAATCCATGTGGATCAAGTACTGGGTCAGCAGTTGGGGTGGCTGCAAACTTGGTGACAGTGTCACTAGGCACGGAGACAGATGGTTCAATCCTTTGTCCATCTAGTGCAAATTCTGTTGTAGGAATAAAGCCAACTGTGGGCCTCACCAGCAGAGCTGGAGTCATCCCAATTTCTCCGAGACAAGACACGGTTGGGTAAGACACAACCCAATGAATCACTACAATTTTTGTTATAAGCACCATCTAGTGCAAATTCTGTTGTAGGATTTCAATTGATTTGAATTGCATAAAAATCAACAATGCAATTCAATAAAGTGGAAATGATCTGGTTGGGCTCATACATAATGATAGATTTGGCTTCAGATTTCACTTTCGATCATTTGAGTCCTACTAGAAACGCACGGAGCAGCAATGAGGATTGGTCTTCATTATAGATTAAATGATCCCACCTCTGTTTTGGTCATTCCCTTTACATTTGATCGAATTATACAATTCAGTCTAAGTGAGCATCCAAATGCACCTTTAGCTGTGGTTGCAAATATCCAGTCAGAAAAAAAGGCTTCGTCCAGTGATCTACGAGAACTAAACTCCAATTTTTTAAGAAAATAAATTGTGATAAAATATTTCCCACTTGTGGCAGTCCTATCTGCAGAACGGTAGCAGATGCAGTTTACGTATTGGATGCAATCGTGGGTTACGATCCCAGAGATGAAGCAACACGAGAAGTAGCAGAATTCATTCCTTCTGGTGGTTATAGGCAATTTCTCAAGGCAGATGGGCTCAAAGGGAAGCGATTAGGGATTGTGAGGAAACCATTTTTTGAATTCCAGTATGGGTCTGTCCTGGCACATACTTTTGCAGAGCATCTTCATACGTTGAGGTAATGACACTCACCAAAAGTAAGATATTCCACTTTTTCGGTGAAGAATGCTTATCCTAACATGCATTTGTAAGAAAGAAAAGGGTACCTACACAGACTTTGATTGGTCCACATGGGTGGTAGAATGGATCCATCCATCCAACTATGACACTTTCTTCTTGGGTTGACTGCCAATGTAAACCAGTTGAAGCATGGGCACTTTTTTTTCTTTCATGCAAGGCTCTATGAGAGGACATTCAGAAAATGGAGCAGGTAGGATGATTTTTCACTGAAATAATATTTTGATCATTTCAAGTGGACCAGAACAGCATAAAAAGGAACCTGCTAATTGGGCTCCATTTTCAGGCCACCCCGGTCACTCAATTGTAGAAGATGCCACCCTTCCATGGGTAGATTAGGTTGCCGACAATTGGGCAGGTTGCTAACCATATGATTTACTAAAAGTAATCATTTCGCTTTTCGTCGGATTCCTTTCCTACTTCATGGATCTTTATGTGTAGGCACAGGGGAGCCATTTTGGTAGATAATCTGGAAATAGCGAATTTGAATGCCATATTTGACTCAAGTGCTGAAGAAACTGCTTTGTTAGCTGAGTTCAAGCTATCACTAAATGCATACCTATCAGAGCTGCCCCGTTCTTCAGTCAGATCACTGGCAGATGTAATATCCTTCAACAAAAAATTTTCAGCCAAGGTAATGGGCTTTCTCTAAGATAATTTGAATTGTGGCAATACTGTAAAAGCTCTTGGGATTTTTTTTTTCAATCTTGCAGAAAAGCTATTACAGTGCAAAAGCTTCAAGATACTCCCCTCTATTTTCAAATTTACTACGTAAAAACCCCTCTGAACAATTTCATTGGTTGTTTTCTTACTGTTTTTATCACATGAAAATAAGTCCAATTTCAAGAGGAAGGTGATCTAGTGAGGGCTAGTTGATGATGAACCCGATTGGTAGGACTGGCAACACGGACAATAATGGAAGAGAGCTAGCAAAGGGCACCAAGAGAAGACACCGTGCAGAGAAGGACGGTAAAAATAAGGTCAAAACTCCATAAGTACCTCCACAGGGGCATCTCTTTACATAAAGAATTGTAGTTAAGCATGTTACAACTCCTAAGAAAAGAAACCAAGAAGAGAAACTATAACTCTTATCATCCAATCAAATTAACCTCCCTAGCCTAAGAACTAATCTTAAATGAAAAGCTTCAATGGACACTGGATTAGGGGATTTGAAGTGAGGAAGGGAGAGAGAGAGAGAGAGAGAGAGAGAGAGCTTGCCTTGCACGTGTTACGGCCCTAACACAAATTTATTATACACTAGAAACAGAAATATATGCTCCAAGCGAGCACACAATACTATGCACCTAGACACCCAATACATACAATAAGAACACAATGAGCTTTACACAATATAACTTTCCTATATTCCCCCTCAAGTTGGAGCATAGTGAAATTGCGTCACTTTGATTACACTTGTGGATGCGTATGCGTGCAGAAGCTTAGAGGAGCAACTAGAATTATGGCTAAAATCGGGGGGGGGGGGGGGGGGGGGGGGGGTGATTTAGACATTTTAAAAACTTTTTTGCTTACTTAACAGTTTTCTCAAATTAAACTAAGTAAGCAAGAACACTTCTTCTAAGCCTAAGTGGGTCCAATCACAAGACTAGTATTTGGTTTAAGCAATAAGCTGCCTAGTCTAAGCAAGCATAGATTATCAAATGATTAAACTAATCGAGCTCTTAATTTATGCAACTTAAGAAGACTATAGATAATTGATCATAAGGCTCAAGTCTACTCTAATAAGTGAAAGTACATCTTGTGTGCGAATGTGCCTATCTAGTGCTTAGCATACATTCTAATTAAGCATTCATAATTAAACAATCAAATACAATGCATAATAATAAATGTGCTCAAATACAATCACAAACATAACGATGTATAGTGGTTCGACTTTGTGTCTACTCCACTCCCGGTTCAAGTACTCAACTCCTTTGAGCACACCGACATTCACTATGCAGAAGTTTTAAATTAGATTCATCTCTCAACCTTTATACGGAGGTTTTACCGATTCACCTCTCAACCTAAATGGAGTTTTGGACATAAACTAACTCTCAACCCAATGCACGTACGCTCCTGTGTCGGAGGCTCTCCATTGGAGACTTGTTTAGGCCCGACAAACGTGTCAAGGAACGACAAACGTCCCTAAACCTTTAGGCTCAACTAACAAGCTAAGGATCGGCAAACAATTCTAGATTCAAGTTTGACAAACCTCTACACTAAATTCCCACCGGGAAACGAGTGGATGGACTCTCAACAAATGGAAACGAGTGGATGGACTCTCAACAAATGGCAACCTTACTTGTCGGATGAGCCCCTTATTCAATGCCACTTTGAGTTATTTGATCTCTGTTCTTCCGTGCTTCAATCAACTCCCATTTATTCCTCCGATCGTGTTGCCGCTACGTTGCCAATGCCTCAGCTTCACTTGATGAATCACATTGCATGTGATGCTTTTAAGATGCCCAAGGTGATAGAAAGGTAGGTTTGAGATCTTTACAACTAATAGGAATAGATTGCCTAGAGTATCTCAACTATAAGGATCTCATCATAGAGTTTTAGATGCGTATATAACTATCAAGATCAATCCAAACTCTAGAGATCAAGAGAAGAGGAAGGACATCTTCTTCACGTGCTTAGAATGCTTCATTCTTTTGTTAAATCACAAGGAAGATGCCTTGCTAGGGTTAGGATTTGAACTTATAATGGTCTCCAATAATGGTGGTTTTAATCTCCTCAAAATCCCTCTTATTGCCCCTCAAAATGACCCACAACCATTTTATAGAAAATGACCAACGTATGAAAAACAACCATAAAACGACCAGTCGGCCAATGGTCAGACAACTGATTTTCTTGATGTCTTGTCTTGGACGGTCACGACCGGTCGGACAGAGGCCAGGGACTCCACCAATAATAATGTCCCATTCTGTGGTCTGATGACCGGTCGGCCAGGGCCCCGACCGGTTGACAGCCTATTCTACATACTGTTTTACATTCGTTTTTTCAGCAGTAGAAGCAACCTCTTTGGTTAACTTTTGGGTGGTCTTTGGGACACCTAAGGCCAATATAAGATGACTACAAGTATGCCTAAATGGGTTAAGGTCATCTAAAGGTTATGAGTTTTGGTTTGGTTCAAGGTTAAGGCTTCGCCAAGGCATCTCCTTTACTTGTTTCTTCTTCCTTGATGCAGCAGGTCCGTCTTGAGTGTTCAATCTTCGTTTTTATTTAGCTCAACTGACACTAGACTCACTGACCTAAGTAATTGACAAATAAAGTGTACTAGTATGCTCTACAAAAAAATGCACTAACACAGATGTTGATCATGCCTAACTTATCAGTAAGTTATAGAAGAGGATTCTGGTTAAAAGACATGGTGAGCATATTGGCCAACTATTCCCCGAAACAAACAAATAGAGTGACAATCTCCATGTTAGCATCCTTTTCTTAAATGAAGTGACAATCAATCTCAATGTGCTTTGTACGTTCATCAAACACGGGATTACTTGCAATGTGAATAACAGCCTAATTGTCGTAGTACAAGGGAATAGGACTCTAGGGATCATAGCCAAGTTCTTGTAAGAGAGTTCCAAGTCACACAATCAACCCTTTTTTTATTTTTTAACTATTAACTCTGTTTCTATTCTTTTCTTTTTGTTTTTTAAATAAATTCTTTTTTTAATGCCAAAAAAAGAAAGGGCTGTACAAAAAGGAGCATACAGGCAACCCGATCGCCCCAAGAAATATTCCTCAGGCCACCTATTGTAAAGACACAACAGGGAAAACAGAACTGTGGGATGGCTGTTCTTTCTGTAGCTGTACCCAGCCCCACCCGATCTAAGATGATTAAACCTCGGAGGAGGCGCGGAAGAGGACAGTCAAACAATGATATCATTGTTTCCTACTTTTTTTTTTTTTTTTCAATTAATCAATCTACCCTTGTCGTGTAGGAGAGAATCGATGACTTGGGTCAAGATGTCTTTCTGGAAGCCCAGAAAACGAATGGCTTTGGTGAGAAAGAGAAAGAGGCAGTGAAGAATATGAAGAAACTTTCAAGAGATGGGTTCGAGAAATTGATGAAAGAGCAGGATTTGGATGCCTTGGTGACTCCCTACTCGGCGGCTGCAGGTGTTCTGGCAATTGGACAATACCCAGGAATCAGTGTCCCAGCAGGATTCATAAAAGGAGTGCCTTTCGGGATCTGTTTTGGGGGACTAAGGGGTTCAGAACCCAAGTTGATTGAGATAGCTTATGCTTTTGAACAGGCAACCAAAATCAGGAAGCCGCCTGCACTCAGCTTTTCTAGTTCCTGAGTAACACATTCCACGACCATACTAAAAACAAGAAATAGTTCTTTGTTGTAGCCTATATCTGCATGCCATTCAAGACTTGGAACCTTGAGAATGTGTTCCAAGAGCAAACATGAGTGACATAATTTCTATGTACTTCTTGAGTCTGCATTTGGACTAAATATTTGAATATTGATTTTCAAATAATCAGGATTTTGTGGGACCATATCTTCCATGTAAGGATTAGCTCCCTCCCTCCCAAGCCGTTGTTGGCTCTCAGCTCTCTTAGTTTTCAAGCCGTTGTTTGGTGCTTGTGACATCCAAATTCACTATCCAACTAATTGTACTGGATCCAACTAGTTGTCGGAATTAAGTACTAATAAATGACGTGTCTTTAAAAGATAATTCAAAGAAGTAAAGGATTGCTAACTTGGGATGCCTCACCATAATATTTATGTACAATCCACCCCAACCATTTGATGAGTCGTGTTGCCTGAAAATCAGTTCCATTTGTGGTTAAGGTAGACCACACAATTGAAAACATTATACATGGAAAACTCACCCTCCAAAATGTTTCCCTTGATATGGCCCGATTGAATTGTGTATGGGCTTGCATTTTAGGCCTCAAACCTAGCTTTTGGTGCGGCATCTACTGGTTGGAGTGGATTTCATATGCTCATCACGGTGAGCCCTGTAACAATCAAGGGTGGATGTCTCTCCCAAATGTTTTCATGGGTATGGTCCACTCGAATCACATATCACCCTGATTTTTTTTTTCCATAGGCCCAGCATGGGATTAGACATCCAATGATGGGAGTGGATCTCATGTACACATCATCGCAAGCCTTGTAAAAAAACGAAGGGTGAGCATCCGTCATGGACTGTTAGTTCCAAGAAATGTGCGATCGTTTCCGAAAATGTGGTGAGTGGATCAGGTATTTCTCTGATAAGAAAGTAGTGGGTGCTTCCTTGACCGTCGGGCCCACCTTATGCATGTGTTATATATCCATGCCATCCCTCAGTTTTTTCCGAGCCACATGAAGATGTGTAAATTGAACGTACACCGTTAAGAACTTCCTAATGCCATTGTAATATTAATTTACCATCCAACCTATTGAAAAAATCACACTGACACGGATAAAAAGAAAACACAAATATCAGCTTGATCCAAAACTTTTGTTGCCCCTAGTTACACTTCATTTTTGGGACCATGCCCTAAATTGATCTTTAAAAACTGATGGACATAGTTGATATACAACACATACAAGTCATGTTTCACCTGGGTGTAACATGACTTGGAATGTGTAGGGCCAAGCTGGTACCATGTTGACGTGGCAAAGTTCTATAGCCTCAACATGATGCAAGTGTTATATCCATACTGTCCATCCATTTTGCCATATTAATTTAGGGCAAGAGCCAAAAAATAGGCAGATCCAAGTCTCAAGTGTATAACACCAAAGAAAGCAGTTGGGACAATGAACCCACCGTTGAAACCTTCCCAGGGCCCACCATGATGTTTATTTTCCATCTTACCTATTCAAAAGCTCACACAGGCCTGGATGAAGGGAATCACAAATATCAGCTTGATCCAAAACTTTTGTGGCCACCAAGAAGTTTTTAATGGTAGGCGTTCAATCCCTACTGCTTTCTTTGGTGTTGTCCACTTGAGCTTTGGATCTGCCTCATTTTTTTACTCATGCCCTAAATTGATTTGACAAAATGGATGAACGGTATGGATATAACACATACATCATGATGGGGCCTTGGAACCTTGCCATATAAAAATGGTACCCAGCTGGTGTTGTGCTCTACAGTACACAATCCAAGTCTTTTACGGGGAACGAGCAGGGAGAGACAAGTGCCCGCCCTTTAATTTTTACGGGTTCCACCTTGATGTGTATCTAAGATGCACTCCATCCATTAGATGCCTAATCCCATGTTAGGCCCAGCGAAAAAAATCAAGCTGACCTGTGATTCAAGTGGGCCATACCAATAGAAACAATTGGGAGAGAGATGTCTACCCTTGATTTTTACCGGGCTTACTGTGATGAGCACGTGAAATTTACTCCAACCATTAGATGCCACATCAAAAGCTAGGCTTGATTATTAAAATGCTGGCCCATACTTGATTTAAGTTGGCCATACCAAGGAAAATGGTTTGGTGGGTGACCTTTTGATGTACATTGTTTCCAATCATGTGATCTATCATAGATGGGCCTGATTTTAGAACCATTAGTCTAACATAGGGTAGCTCACCTGTTGGTCGGAGTAGATTTCATAGTAGCACCACGGTGGGGCCCACCCTAGTGACAACTCATTTTCCTTTTTGAAATAACTCTTCATCTAGGGCATTTATTAACATTAATCACTATGCAGCTAACTGGACCGTCAACTAGTTGTGTGCGAGTGTGTGTATGTGTGTGTGTGTGTGTGTGTAGTAAATATGATTATTATGTGAATGTCCACGTAAGAGAGTTTTAGTTTGTATTGAATACCTAATCCCATATCGGTAAAAGAGTTTAGTATGGAGGTTAAGCTTAACCTATAAATAAGCATGCCTCCTCCTTGTTGGGCAAATACAATCAATGAAAAGTCACTTCCTCTCCTTTCTCTTATACTTTTTATAACACGTTATTAGCATGAGGCACTAACCAACTGAGCTCTAACTACTCTTTTATCTTCCAAACGATTAAAAGATGTAAGATTTTTTTTTCTCTTCTTCTTTTCATGTAAGCCAGATGGTATGACCCCAAGGATAGTCTATGCCTTATGCAAGTCACATGAAAGAGGTTTTTCTTCTCTTTTTTTTTCTCATGCAAGTCAAATGATCACGACCCTCATCAGAAATAACCCATGCATCAGAATCCGAAGATTGGAAAACCGTATCTTTTATTTATATTATTCTATCATTAATAAATTATTTTCGTTACTTAATTATTAATGTTAAATGAGACCTGAAGTTCCCTAATTATCATTCAGATTTGGGACCTAAAGTTCCCGAATTATTTAGAGATTGGACTTGAAGTTCTAATGAAAAATATATATACACATAATCAAAACCTAAAGTTTTGATTAATTAACAACAACTGGAAGTCTTATGAATGCTAAAATCATACTAAACCAAACTAATCAATAGAACCCAAAGCTCTAATGTATTAAGTCAACTTATAATTAAAGGAACCTGCAATTCTAATTTAATAGATTGAGAACCTAATAGTTCCAATTATTTTTTATTGAATTATTAGTAATGATTATTTTTTTACCCGTAGTATATTCCAAATTTTACTTTTATATATTGAGCAGTTCCCAAAGGGATGACGAATATTGCAAAACTTGAATTCAAAGTTCTTAAACTATCTAGGGAGAACTATCTTTCCTAGATTTTGGATGCTGAAATTCATCTCCAATCCTAATATCTTAGCAATGTCATAAAAGCAAGCAACACTATGTCCCAGCAGGGCAAGGCCAACACCCTTGTCCTCGAGCTAACACCTTGGCCAGCCATCCATACTCCTTGGTAACTTGAGAGGAGCCTACACAGAAAAGTGGCGACAAATCCACATTAGCAAGAATGCCACATGTTCTTGATCATCGATAGCTTCATAAGACTTGCACTGAGAAGCTAAGAAGGTCGAATAAGATCGTTCGGGTTTGTCGGGGAAATTGAAGGAACACTCTTCGTTCTGTGAAAAGTTTGGATGCACAGGGTCGCCGATGGGGAGAAGATGGGTGAAGGCGCACACGTCCATGATCATTGGACTCATGGGACTGTATCTGAAATGAAAGGAATTGGTTGATTGATTCCAAAATGGTAGGGCTGCAGCGAGAAGGGAAGTGTCTATTATGTGATCATGGAGCGAGAGAGATGCAGTTGTTGTTTCGTTTCCAAGTTTGACCATGTTTTCAAGACACACAATCAAGCAATTTTGACCACCCATCCGTGTTGATCTCGTCTAGGTTCTGGGAGATTTAAAGGTATTGATGGGATCAGAAAGTGAATTGAAATGGAGCATGAGTTTTTTGCTTAAGCAACAACGAAAAAAGGGTTTCACAGGTGAAAGTCTATCAGGATTGATTAAAGGGTCGAAAGCTAGACCAAGAATGAGGAATGTCAAATTGGAGTCTACAGGGATAGTGAAAATGATGCCCTCCGTAATGCTAGACCGCATCACCTCCAACTCTTAAGTGAAGTGTTCTTGGCAGTAAACATGGGCAATAGATGAGGAAGCAACCACAGAGGAAGCAGAGAAGTTTGATCAAGGGAAATGAGTAGCGTAGGAAGGAAGAATGTTAAAATTCGAAAAGATTTCGAACAAATGTATATATCGGTCGAAGATATGAGCATTAATGTCAGGATAATGATGACTCCTCATATAGAGTTGTTCGTTTAAGGAAAGGGCTACGTGTCACAACTACAACAATGACAGAAGGCAAAAAATTGTCATTTAGTTTTTGTCTCGATCAGGCAGAATCAATAGGGAGTTGACATGTGGAAAGTAAGGCAATCACATTTATTACAAAAGCATTGATTAACGTCGCACTCACATTTTCGACCCAAAGGAGAGGCGATGTGGGGGGCAATGTTTTACCCTATTTCTGACCGTTCCCAGGAGGATCAATCAGAGATAGACATGTGGCACTGCACGGTAATGGTACGACATGCATGCAATCCACTGAGTTATGTGGAACAAATTTTTCGAAATGATAGTTAACGCTGGTTGATTGGAGCACGTCATCCAGAAGGTGAGCGATCAAGTTAGCAATGGGCGACTACAAAACATCATAGGAAGTGGATGAGTCCAGGAACAATGAATAGTCAAAGCAACGACTAAAATAAAGAGGGGATCCAGAAGATATAACGCCCTGAGATTTTGGCTTTCATGTATAACACAACAGCTGAATTTTTAAGGTTATTTGGAATGTGTGAAGGTTAAATCCCTTACATATTTTCTCACAAACATGAACATTTCACTCTTTTGAAACCATGAGCAAGATAGTGAAACCATACTTATATTATTTCATTAACTAAACTAAATCATTAAACCATATAACTGTCATTCAATCAATCATCATGTTCATAACTACATCCCCCTACTGGAACTTATTACAAATTCAAATACTTAATAAATGCTATAACTGTGTATGACTATTCAGTCTCGTCTTCCACCATTTGCTCCCACAAGCCATCATAATCCCCTCCTTGAGGCTCGGGCTCCTAAAGATCGTCACCTGCATGTTCTAAATTTTTTTTCCACAAAGACACTGTAAAAAAGGGCATAGTGAAGAACTACTTTAAGGTTAGAATAATAATCGCATAAAAATCACAACAAAACATCCATTACTCTTACTTAATGCAATGCATGATAATACATAACCCATCGTAGGAATCCTTAGACATGCTGCCAGGGGTTTTAGGATACGCAAGTTCATAGTTTTGCTCGACCACATGAGAAACAACATGCTCATAGGCCAAATCTACATGTGACAATGTATAGGAGAAGTGGGAGGCTCTAGCCTATTTTCAATTCCATACACCCATATAGAGCCACATGCATGCATGAGTTAACCATTCTTTATTATTATTATCAATTTACACCAAGCTACCTAACGTACAACCAACTTTTGGTACTACCACATCATTTCTCATGGTTCGTCAATCACCAAAACAGTCATAACCGACACATCACATCCCAGGATGGTGGCCCGTACTACTAATGTTCATAACAACCATGCTTAACTATAGTCTTATAGAGATCCTTAACAACTTGAGGAATAATAATAATAATAGTAAATATAATAATAATAATAATAATAATAATAATAATAATAAATGAATTTAACAATCACTTAATCGGGCGATCTGATACCACCACCACAAATCAAGGTGGCCACTTAACTAGACAAGCTAAAAGCACCGTCTCATGTTAGGGCAACCTCATAACCGGGTGTTATGATATTCATCACCATAGATTAGGGTCCATCCACAACATATATAAAAGGAATACAACATAATAAGGATCTCCATTAGACAATCACAACTATTCTTTATACAATATGGAAGGAAGGGTAATCCCTTTAAAGATTGTTACACAAATCTCATATGTGCAACAAACTTCCATTCCTTGTTGGTTCTCTAAGTCCAATAAACGTCCTCATTATCATGGGATAGAAATAGGGTATTAAAAGCATTCATATATGACTTATTAAGGAGAGAACAAAAAAAGATATGTAAACAAAAACATATAAGAATCATCAACTTTCAAAACATGAGATTATTAACCCAATCTTAAAGGAGTTCTTACAGTATGATCTTCGACTTATTAGAGATATATGATTAATGAAAGAATAACAAAAAGACACTCCTATCTCTTTCCTCTCTTTTTTCTCTTTCTCTCTCTTTCTCTCTCTCTCTCTCTTTCTAAAATTCATGGGTGGGGGTTACCTCTAGCTAGGGGTTACCTCTAGCTAGGAGAGGCCCTATATATAGAGGTAGGGTCGAAATTAGGGTTTCAGGGAAAGCTATACTATTTTTGGATGAACGGTTGCGGTTTAAAGTAGAAATACATTATCTTTCGAGTCATTTTGGAAAGTGTACACAACATGGTTTGAGGAGAGATTCCACATGTTTGTTTAGTCAAGTATGGGCTACAAAATGGTCGTGACAGATTTTGGAATGAGGCCCACTAAGCGATGAACGGTCCCTGAGAAGAAAATAAGAAATAATGAGATTAGAATTAGACTTTTAAACGGACGCTTTATCTGAT
The DNA here is from genome assembly GCA_003013855.2 of Liriodendron chinense. Classification (NCBI taxonomy): domain Eukaryota; kingdom Viridiplantae; phylum Streptophyta; class Magnoliopsida; order Magnoliales; family Magnoliaceae; genus Liriodendron; species Liriodendron chinense. The sequence goes on along the minus strand of ML058512.1, from coordinate 3,119,873 downwards.
AATCGGACACCTAGGGTGGGTTTAGATGGGTCCAATGAGGCATGTGGAGCCCACCAATCGGAATTCCAGAGTCGTTTGTTAGGGTTTGAACTCAAGAGAAGATTTGGAGGATTATTCTTCAAAAGGTTGTAAAACTCGGTTTCTAAGTTGAGTGGTCACGATGGATGTTGTAGAGGGATCTTCTAGATCCTAGGGAAGATTTCCCAAGCTCCCATGCGAAGTGTATTCCCGGATTAGAAGATCTTGTTTCATAAGGTTAACTTTGGAGAAGAAGATCGGCTTGGATTCAAAGTGGAATAAAGAGAGTTTTGGTGGGATGGGGTTTGGAGGGACTAGAAAAAGGATGGACAACTTGGATTATCGAAAAGGGGTCCACATGTGAACGGTTTGGATGTCCAACAACGCTACCCACGGAGCGGGACATACTTGCGTTTGACCACATGGTTTGGCCATGCGTCATGCACACAAGGCCCACCATGATGTTTATATAAAATCCACTTCGTCCAGCATGTTTGAGAGGTAATATAATGCGTTAGCACTCAAAATGAACTGAAAATGATGTCGGGTGGCCCACTTATTATCAGATTTCTGATTTACCTATTTGTAGGATGATTTGAGGGTTGAAATTCGATGTGTACAGTTAAAATGTTCCCAAACGCTTATGTCTAGGGTTTTGCGTCTTAATGATCGCTGAAAATTGGTGTACTTAAAAATGGCATATTAACTTAACTTAAACTAATGGCATTTCTATAATTATCGTAAATCTTCGAGTTTAGTGAAATCTAACTCTTCTAAGTTGTTAATGATGCCATTCTAAGAAACTTTAGTAAAGGGTACTCTATTTGATCTCCTACGGATGTCCTGTTATTCGAATTTCAATATTAACAGTCGATATTTAATATAAAAATTAGAAATAAATTTTAGAAAATTTTAAAATAATTATGATAAATCTGAGGCGTTACAGAAGATTCCTGGCTAACTAGGAAGTTTATAAATAGAAAAGGAAATCGACAGAGCAAGGGGTCTCACACTAAACAAATCAAATCAAATCAAATTTAACTTTCCTTAGCATATCTTAGCCTAATCAGTAATCTAAGATAGTTTTAATCTCAGTCCACACCCGCTAGATGAACTTAACTGTAATTACAAGTCCACGCCCACTGGACGAACTTATCTCAATACAATCAATTTTCTTTCTGCAGAATTGTTGGTTCGACAATCGATCTCTCCGATTGTCTGTCAGTGTTACCGATTTGTATATAAAAGTCCTTTTTGATGGAAGGCAAAGTGTAACCCATTTTCGGAGGACAATCCCTACTATTTGATAATCGCTTGATCATTTTGAGGACATTTGCAAGTGGCTAAATAGGTAGCTGACCTTTTTATGCCTCGGTCATATATAATTAAGCTCGATGTATTTGTCTATCTTGGTGCTGGGTCGAGGTTAAATTGGTTGGAATCGAGTTGCACAATCAGTTCTGACATACCTACAAATCCTATGTGACTAGAGGTGTTACATGCCGGCACAAATCCTACATGACTAGAAGTGTTACTCTAGTGCTAAAAAGTAAGGAAACAGGTGGATCCAAATCTCAGTGTGGACCACACTCCAGAAAACAGTACTGTGATTAAACACCCACTATTAAAATTTCATGGGAGCCATGAAAGTTTTAGATAAAGCTTATATATGTATTTTCCCTTCATCCATGTATGTGGGAACTAATCAGCAGGTTCGATGGAAAATAAACATTACAGTGGGCCTAAATGATCGAAAAAATTAGATGGACGATGTGGATAGAACACATACATCATGATGGCCCACTGAGAATTATCCATAGGAGTTTGGATCCTCTGATGGAAGCAAAGCAGGGAATCCCTACTTTTTGCCTTCTCATTGGTCCACATCACACTGAATGATGTCAGTGTGATCAGGTTGCACTGAGGTGTGATGAGGTTGTACTGAAGATGTGACATGGTTGCAGACCAATGTGATTACATGGACTAATGAAATGGTAGCAAATAGGAATTTCCTGCTTTGCTGCTAACAAAGGATCTGGACGATCTGGATTCTATCCACAACAACCTCGCCACTTGCAGCTAGAGCTACACATCTGCCCTGGTTAACTCGCCCGCCCCGCTCGATCCGACTGGTGAAACCCGATCTGTCCTGACCCGACTGAGAAAACGGTCCGATATCGAGTGGATGCAGCTGAACCAGTTTTTAATTTAGGTACGGTTTAAGGTACATGCCAAACCCGCCCAACCCGACCCGTACCTCGACTCGTGTATACCCGACCCGTTCCACCCGACTCAAACCGCCCCGTTTATACTAGTTTATTGCTTTTAGAAATATCGGTATGACATTATCAATAGGTTGAATGGTCAATAAACATTATGGTGGACTCTAAAATCTTTTAATGGTGGGAGTTCAATGACCACTGATTTTTTTGGTGTCGCCTACCTAAAACTTTTATTTGCTTCCTTTTTGGGACCATGTCCTATAATAATCTGGAAACATATATGGATGACATGGATTTACAATATACACATCGAGGTGAGCCTCATGGTCAGGGTCTCACCCACATGGCTGGTTTCAGGGTCTCACTGACTCTCACCCAAGCTGCGCTCATCTCACACTCACAAGGAACGGATTAGGTGACATTCGAGATCCACCAAGGTGGGTGGCCCCTGACTATGTGTCTTAAATCCACACCGTCCAACTATTTTGAAATATCATTTTAGGATATGATACCAAAAATGAAGCTGACTCAAATCTTAGGTCGCCATAATAGTCCTAACCCGACCCGGTTTAGCATATAGGGTAGGGTAGGGTAGGGTAGGGTTAGGGTTGACCCTTTTACAAGTAAGGTAGGGTTAGGGTTGGGTCGGCCCAACCCGGTCACAACCCAGACCCGAAAATTCGGACCTTTAAAATATATTTAGGTTCAGTCAAGGATTTCGGCCCAATCCGACCCTACCTGTGTGCAGGCCTACTTACAGCGTCAGGATGCAATCCGCGTCCTTATGGACGTGGATTTCCTGATAAAGCCTTGGGCAGGAAGTTCCTGCGCTGGGAACCAAGGTGGGGTCCACAATGATGTTTTTGATAAATCCACTCTGTCCATCTATTTTGGGAATTCATTTTAGGATTTTAGGACATGAGACCAAAAATGAGCCGGAAAGACTCAAGTGGGCCTCACTAAAGGAAAAGGTTGGTAGGGAAATTACTACCGTTGAAACCTCCTTAGGATCCACAATGATGTTTATATGACATCCTTACTGTTAATAATGTCACTACTACTGGGATGAACGGAAAAACAAATATTATCTTGATTTGTAACTCCTATGGCCTCATAAATATTTCAACTGTGAACATTCAATCTTCACGTTTTCGGCCCACTTGAGTCTTGGATCCGGTTCAGTTTTGTTCTCATGTCCTAAAATGAGCTCCCAAAATGGATGGACGGGGTGGATTTATCAAAAAACATCATTGTGGCCCCACCTAGGTTCCCAGCGCAAGAACTTCCTGCGCAAGGCTTTTGCAAGAAATTCGTGTCCCGTCGTTACCGTAACTCTCGTCGAATACGAACATTTTGCTAACAAAAAGTCATGGGAGGGCACTCCTTACCATCATCAATCCTTTTCCTCTCGTTGTTGCTTCCTCCATGTCATCAATGCTTCGATATTAAAGAAGTGAGCGTCCATGATATCCACGTGGCATTCCGGCAGATGAAGCTCACTTCAAGGCAACTCGTCCTCTTCCACCTCGACCAGATTCAGAACCTCAACCATCCTTCACGGACGGCATCCCCATCCTGCTCAAGGATGTGGTAGACCGGGAAAGGAGGGAGGGTAAGCGCTCTAGGGGTCCTTCTGCACGACATCCCCATCCTGATCAAGGACAACATCGCCACAGCGGACCAGCTCAACACGATCGCTGGTTCACTGGCTCTGTTAGGTTCAGCTTGTTAGAAGTAGATGTAGAAAACAACTGACAAATATTAAAATTAAATGAAAATTAAAATGAAATTTAAAGAACTTATTGTTTTAAAGAACACTGAGTCGAGGCGTGACGAGTCACTAGGCTTAAAACCAAATCTGCCCTCCTTGGACTGCTTTCCAAATGCAACAGGAGTCACGGACAGTTGGCCTCTAGGATACAACGACTATCACCCTAGTCCCGGTTGTGCACTCGCCGTACAGGGCTCGAACCAGCAAGTATACCGCAAACTCAAGATGCAATGACTCGGTGAGTCAGAGAAAATAGAAACAGAAAAACCAGTCCAGAGTTTTAGCAAAGTTGAGAAAGAAGATGATTTTTATTTTTTCTAATTTTTAAAAGTGGATTAATCAATTCTATATATAGACTTGATTAGGTACTTAATGCACCGTTTTGAATTGGGTTAGCTCCGTTGGGTTTAAACCCAACTGATGCGACCATCCGAACAGATGCTTCTCTGGACGTTTAAAATAAAAGACCATTGGTAAGAGTACACTTTCAGTGTCCGTTGGAGCAATAGGAAGGTGCGCAAGTATACTCACAGTAAACCCAGACCCAGACCTAGACTCGAGCCCGGCCCAAGGACGGCGACGACGCGGCTCTTGAGCGGGCGCGCGCGCGTGTGGTTTTTAGTATAGTGTGGTTCAATGTGCATAACTCCCCACAAACCACAAAATTCACTTACCCCCTGAGGGCCTAGCCCATGTGTAAAGCCTTTACTTATATACTTACTTTTTTCATTGGTTCTTTCGATGTGGGACAAAGGAAATGCACAAAACTCCAAAAAAAAACTTGTGGAGGGAATCCTCTTTAAAAAAAAATTTAAATAAAATATTTTAAAAGATTTTAAAATACAACAATCCCCCTCATGTTTCAAATTTCAAAACATTTCGAGTTTAGAGTAGAACAGTTGTGTAATAGTGTTAATGTCTATCGGACTTTAATCAACATTTAGAGTAAGCAAGATAGGTTTATAAGAATTAGGTGACTATCGGTTTTTAACCTAACCTTTTAATGTAAACTGCCATACATGCCACTCACACAACTATTCCGATACTATTATTTCTGCGGTTTGGTGCGTTTCAGCCATGCACCTTTACCTGGATTTTCATGAGCGCTCTAAATACTAACCTAATATCTCATAGGAAGCTGCCTCAACTTCCACACTCATATAGGTAAATTTCATCAAGTGTACACAGCAAATGGATACACCACTAATCTTGGTTATGGATTCATTAAGAGTTCAAACTCATCCTCCAAAACATTGCTGTTTGCATTGCGTACATCTCAGGAAGGGGTAACTCACTGCAGTGCTTCCCAGTCTCCTATTGTCTTGTTGTCTACCCATTGAACATATCGCATGGAATCTCCACATGTATAGGTTGGGTTGCCGACACTGGTAGCTCATAATATTAGGCTCAACCCCATTCCCTTCAATGTTTCTATGACTAACCCTTTGGATAGTCCTTTGGTCAGAGGATCTGCCAAATTCTTTTTCGATCGTACAAAATCAACAGTAATAACACCATCAATCAGCAGGTGTTTAACAATATTATGTCGAAGTCTGATATGTCTACTTTTACCATTGTAGATCTTATTATTAGCCCTAACTATAGCTGCCTGGCAATCATAATGAGTATATACAACTGATACAGGCTTTGGCCAAATAGGTATATCTGCCAAGAGATTTTTTAACCATTCAGCTTCTGAACCTACCTTTTTTAGTGCAATGAATTCCGACTTCATTGTCGATCTTGCAATGCACGTTTGTTTTGTAGATTTTCAAAATACTGCTCCTCTACCAATTGTGAATACATATCCACTTGTAGATTTAGTTTCATCAGAGTTAGTTATCCAATTGACATTAGTATAACCTTCTAATACTGGTGGATAACCTGTATAGCATATACCATATGTAGCAGTACCTTTTAAATATCTTAATATTCTATTTAGAGCATTCCAGTGATCATAACTAAGGTTATGAGTATATCTACTCAGTCTATTTACAGCAAAAGCAATATCTGGTCTTGTACAGTTCATCAGATACATTAAACTACCAATTACTTAAGAATAAGCATGTTGAGATACACTACTTCCTGTATTCTTCCTGAGTTACACATAATGATCATCTGGTATACTGGCAGGTAAGAAATCGAAGTGTTTAAACTTCTTTAATATATTTTCAACATAATGTGACTGAGATAATGTAATATTATCATCTTTCCTGATTACCTGAATACCTAGGATCATACTTGCTTCTCCTAAATTTTTCATATCAAAGTTAGAAGACAGGAGTTGTTTAGTATTATTCACAAGTTTTACGTTGGTTTCAAAAATTAACATATCATCTACACATAGACATATAATGACACCTTTATTATCAAAAAATTTACTATAAACACATTTATCTACATCATTTACAATATAACCGTTTGATTTTAAGACATTATCAAACTTTTCATTCCACTATTTAGGGGCTTGTTTTAAACCATACAAGAACTTAACATGTTTACATACTTTGTTTTCATGTCCTATGGTTTTATATCCCTCAGGTTGTTCCATATAGATTTCTTCTTCTAACTCACCGTTTAGAAATGCTGTCTTAACATCCATTTGGTGAACTACTAACTTATAAATGGATGCAATAGCTATTAATACTCTAATTGATGTAATTCTGATTACGGATGAATATGTGTTAAAATAATCGTATCCTTCCTTTTGTCTAAAACCCTTTGCTACTAACCTGGCTTTGAACTTATCTATAGTTCCATCAAGTCTAAGTTTCTTTTTAAAAATCCATTTACAGCCTATAGGTTTGCTTCTAGGAGAAAGATCTACTAGTTCCTATGTGTTATTAGATACTATTGAATGTAATTCATCTTTTATAGCTTCCTTCCAAAAGGTAGCATCTAAAGAATTTAGAGCTTCTGAATATGTTATAGGGTCATCTTCTAATAGGAATGTAAAAAACAAATCTCCCATATTAGGTTCTTTTCTAGCCCTTTTACTTCCTCTTGGTTCTTGATTTATTTTATTAGAAGCATTAAGTTCTTCCACTATTTCATTAGTAGTGTCTATAGTTCTACTAATTAAATTCATATCCAAAGCGTTATCATCTTTTGTTTCTTCCAAACGTGATTTTAAAGGAAAACAAGTTCAAAAAACTCTGCATCCCTGACTTTTATAATAATGTTTGGATCTAAAACATTATTATTTGATTTTAGAACCAGGAATCTATATGCAGCATTATGTTAAGCATAACCTATAAATATACAGTCTGATGTTTTTGGACCTATTTTGGTTTTCTTGTTTTCAGGTAATCCAACCTTAGCAAGACACCCCCACACTTTTAGACATTTATAACTAGGAGTATGACCTTTTCATTGTTTATATGGTGTCTTTCCAGACGCCTTGTGAGGTATTCTAGTTTGGACATAACAGGCTGATAGGATAGCTTCCCCCCACATGTTGAGAGGCAAACCTGAACTATTCAACATTACGTTCATCATATCTTTTAGAATTCTATTCTTACGTTTTGCTATTCCATTTTGTTCTGGTGTATATGGTGCAGTGGTTTCATGAATTATGCCATACTTTTCAGAAAACTCTTTGAACTGTGTTGACACATATTCTCCACCTCTGTCTGATCTAAGCCTTTTAATTTTCCTACTTAGTTGGTTTTCAACTTCAGTCTTATATTTGATAAAGGCTTCAAATGCATCATCTTTATTTATAAGAAGGTAAATTATAGTATACCTAGAGCAATCATGTACAAAAGTTATATAATATCTTTTACCACCTCTAGACATGTGATTTTTGAAATCACCTACGTCACTATGAATTAACTCTAGTAATTCAGAATTTCTAACTATAGATTTGAAAGGTTTCTTATGAAATTTTGATTCTACAAAAACCTCACATTTTCCTATGTCTTCTTCTGATATATTAGGTAATAAACCTAACCTATTCATTCTTTGTATAGATGCTACATTAACATGACCTAATCTACTATGCCACAAAGAAGTAGACTCAACAATATAAGCAAAACTGGATGACATCTTATTATTATCAACGTTTACAATATAAAGACCATCATTACAATAACCCTTCCCAATGAAGGTACCATTCCTAGTCATTACAAGCTTGTCAGAATCAAATACAAGTTTAATACCAGCCTTGTTGAGGAGTGAACCAAATATCAAGTTTTGTCGAATATCAGGCAAATGTAGGACATTGTTCAACATTAACGTCTTCCTCGACGTAAGCTTCAGAACTATCTTTCCTTTTCCAGCAACCGGAGAGGTTCGAGCATTTTCCATGAAGACTTGTTCATCATCCCTTATTTCTTGATAAGAGGTAAATATGCTATGGTCCTTACACACATGCCGAGTTGCCCTGGTATCCAGTATCCATTCCAGGTTGTGTAAAAAGAAGACTTCGGTTAGAACCGCACCAACCGTATCAACTTCTATTTCAACAATATTAACTTGTGGCTTTTTGTTCTTTTTCTTCAGCCTACATACGTTTGCATAATGTCCTGGTTTTCCACAAAAATGACAATTGCCTTTCTTTTTGAACTGTTTGTTTGGCTTATTTTTCAGCCGACACTAATTAGCATAGTGTCCAAACTTTTTACAGTTGTGACATTATATTTTACTTTTGTCCTTCTTTTTCTAACCTGATTCGACTATGTTAGCCTTTGAGACAGACTCATTTGTATCACCAATTTGATCTCTAATCCTATTTGCCTCCTCTATACGTATGTGTACAATTGTATTTTCCAAAGAGACGTCATTCTTTTTGTGTTTTATTTATTTTTGTAATCTTTCCAAGAAGGAGGTAATTTCTCAAAGGGAAGACTAGGCATGCGATCGTTGCAGTGGACTACTTTACAAAGTGGGCCCAAGCCAAGCCACTAGCTTAGATCACATAATAGAAGACTATCGACTTCATTTGAAAGTCGATCATCTGCCAGTTTGGCATCCCCCACACTATTCTTAGTTCGACAATGCTCAGTTCCGAGGACTCTGTCAAGAGCTCAATATCCGGATGCATTTTCCTTGCTCCATCACCCCCAAGCCAATGGCCAGGTTGAAGCTGTCAACAAGATAATCAAAGGGCATTTGAAGATGATGCTAGATCAATGCAAAGGCGCATGGGCCGAAGAACACCCCCACGTGCTATGGGCATACCAGACCACAGCTTGGTCAACCACCGGGGAAACACTGTTCTCCCTAGCCTTTGGCACCGAAGCTGTGGTCCCTATCGAGGTCAACATGCCATCTTACAAAACTAGGCTCTTTCAACCCAACGAGAGTGAAGGATAAATGCTTTTGAATCTCGATCTACTGGAAGAGATAAGAGAAAATGCCCGAGTCAAGGTTAACGCCTACCAACAACGGGTAGCACGGTACTATAATTCGAGAGTGAAGAGAAGAAGTTTCAGAGTAGGAGACCTCGTCCTGCGGGAGGTCTTCGATAGTACCAAGGAGCAAGGCTCAGGGGCCTTGGGTTCGAGCTAGGAAGGACCCTACAGGATCATCGGCATTGCTCGACCTGGGACCTACTGAGTAGAGGACCTCGAAGGACGACCTCTGTCGCATCCGTGGAATGCTGAGCATTTGAAAGTTTACTACCAGTGATTGACATATCTACATGGGCTACGAGCCTGGCCTCCTACTAGCACCTCGGGTACCCTGAATACTTGTAATCCAAAATTCTACAAAGCAATAAAGGCCAATTCTTACCAACACTTTCGACGAGTGATTCTTTGTCAACTACTACAGCGGTGACTAAAAAGGGCTAACGAGGTTAAGGCCCAGGTACGACACTTTCGCTGTGCACAAGCTCAGCGGCCACCGATCCCTAGCACGGATGAAAGAGCCGAGGTGAGGAAGAGGTAAAAAAATGACCCCCTCCAGTTGAGCACGTTGCCTTAACCAAGAAATGAGAGAGCCCACAGGGCAACAAACTATGATGACCAAGGTCGTCGGAAATTGATTACTCCCTTGATCGAGCAGCTAACTGCTCAGCCATCGAAGTGGGGGCATACAACATATCAAACACGACAAGCATGAAGAAATGTTAAGAAAATTTTCCAACTTAACAAAAAAGGCCCTAAGGGGGTCATCATCATCAGTTAAAAAAAAAAAAGGCCTTAAGGGGTCATCATCATCAGTTAAAAAAAAAGATGGAAGTATTTTCAAGTTAAAAGCCCATCCAGGGCTGAACAAAACATTACAAAAAGAAAAATAGGAGCTTAGGCTCGTGAAGCATCGACAACTTTGGGCCCCTAAAGATTGGCTTGATCAGCAGCTCCATCCACTCCCTCTGCGGTTTGGCCTTCAGTCTGGGCCTGCTCCTCGCTGACTTCCTCAACCATTCTCTCGTCAAGAAAGGAGAGGTCAAGTTCTGGATACTGTGTCTAATCTCAGCTCGGTAGCTCTCGAACTCGACCTCATAAGACTGGTCGACCTCGGCCGTAAGCTGCACCACCTCCGACGCTTTCTCCTGCATAGACTTCTCCAGGGCGGCGGACCTCTGCTTTTCCGCCTCAAAGGCCTTCTGCTTCTTCGAGGCCTCCTCGGTGGCCTGCAATAGGTCGGCCTCAACCCTCTGCAAAGCAGCTCGAGCAGCCTCGAGCTCCTTCTCTCGCTCCTCGGCCTTCGCCTAAGAAGTCTTCAACACATGCTCCAGCCCGACTATCGTCCCCTGAGCCTGGGTGGCCATGTCCTTGAAAGAGAGGGAGCATAGAGCCAGCTACAAGAGAAGAAGAATGGTTAAAACCATCGTACCAAAGGAAAAAAAGAAAGTAAGAACAACATGCATGCTCGACGACTTACCTCCACAGCACTTCTTGCCATGGACTCCAAGACCCGCTCTTCGGAGACCTTCAAAAGATTGGTCACCCTTTCCTTAGGCACCGTCCTCTAAGCATGTCTGAAGAGGCAATAGAGGTGCCCAGGGATGTCCGAAGATGAAGCCTTGCGGGCACTGGCCTAGCCCCCCCTTGGTAGAAGCGCCGACCCCCCCTGCTCGGGCCTCCGGGTTGACCACCTCCTAAGGATGAGCAGGAGGGGATATATAGGGATGAGGAGGAGCAATAGCCGGGGGTGCCCCGGTCCCTACAGGGCCACCCTCGACCTTAGAGGCAACCGTGGGTGGGACTTTGGCCGCCTCAACAGAAGCAGAAGGACGCTTTAAGACCGCCCTCATCTTCTTTGCCGCAAGAAGCTGTGCGGCCTCCTTAGAGGGACAAGGTCTCCTCTTTGACGATGAAGGCGACAGAGCCGACATTCCTAAAACCATGAAGAAGAATTAGCAAAACAACTAAGGATAAACAAGGAAACGAGCTTTCGAGCAAACAAGTTGAGTAGGAAAGTTTACCCTCCAAGATCAGGCCGGCCTGATGGGGGGATTCTGTAGAAAGCAATTCCCTCTGGCTCCTCTAGGCGACGGGGCTCTGTCAGGCGATCTGGATCTGCTCGGCTAGCCGAGGAGAGAGGTTAGGTTGCTGCTCCCGGTTAACTGCAACACATGAAAAGAAAACAATGTCAGCTCAAAATAAGCAAGGCTACGGTGAAGATAGACAAGTATTAGGTGTGACTCCCCGACCTGGTGTGGAAAAGGCGCTGGGGACTCGGGAGCGTAGGGTCCTCAGTTTAGCCGATGGCGCCTCCCATCCCTTGGTCGCGTAGAACCACTTATTCTTCCAGTTTTTGGTTGAGGACGAAAGGTCGCCGATTAAAGGGTCACCTTTGCCTAACCAGGACGACAAGTAATACCAGCCCTTCGCATTCGGGCTGCCTTTGATTTGGTACCAGTGCGTGAGTTCGTGTGCCGAGAGCTCAGCATTGCCGACCTACTGCCATAAGACATAGCAGCCGAAGATCGTCCTCCAAGTGTTGGGGACGAGCTGACTAGGAGATAGGTTCATCAGAGCAAGGAACTCCCTCACCGAAGGGTGGAGAGGGAGGCGAAGACCGCAAGAAAAAAAGATAGAGTAGAGCGTGACCTTGCCATTGCAAGGTCAGCTCTGGACTTCGCCATTGCGAGGCAGATGAAGACCAATCGATCCGGGGATACCATAGTCCTGTCTGAGCTTGCTCAGGTCAGACTTCTTGAGAACGGATTTGAGAGAGTCAGCCGCGAAACGACTAACTCCAGATGTGGAGGTCGGGTTCCAAGCCCATCGCTCCTCAGCCGAGGGAGGGATCTCCTCCTGCTCTCCCTCAGCAAGAGGAGCTTCCTCATCGACAGTGTCATCAAGGGCTACCTTGAGATCGGATTGGGCTCCCCTTGGAGTCAACTCACCTATGGACTTTGCGCGAACAGACTCCGTCCGAGAGAGGGAAAGGCCAAAGATCCTAACCCTATGAACTGTGGGCGGAAACAGAAAATACAAGGAAAGAACATACTGGATTAACTCCGGGACGGGCTAGCAACAACCAGAGGAAGGAAAAATGCTGGTAAGTCTCCGATAAACACGAAAGTAACAACAACAGTGGCGGCAACGTAGAACCCAACTTGTAGCAAAAGGAAAGTGAAGAAACGGAAGAAGAAGAATGGGAAGGGAGAAGGGCTATTTATAGCCTGCATTTGCTGGTTGCAACTCTGTACGGGTGCCACGGGTAGTCACGTGGCAAGGTCGGAAGGCGAAAAGACGTGCCAACGCACCTCCTCCCTCCACATGTCACACACGGATTCATCCACGGAAGCGACTTACCGTCTCATCGGACAGACGCAGCCACGTGTCGCCACAAGAGTGGTCGAGCTGACATCTAATAATTCGCTTGACATGTCTGCGCCACGTGTCGTCTTGCCATTCACTCGAGCAGCCGAAACGGCTGTCGCACTGTACGAAAATCATGACAACGCTTTGAAATTCGAAATCGACATTAATGACACTATTTCTCGCCCAATGACAGTGGCTGAGGAGGAAATTTTAAAACTTACGGATCTCTCGTGCAAGCATTGACCAGCTCATTTATCGTGTTCCACTCCCAAGCCTGATCAGCTCGGTCTCGGGAGTAGGGGGGCTATTGTTGTGGGTAAAACCGAGCTAGCCCATATACCACAAGGAAGGCCCACAAGCCCAGAGGGTCCAAATATATATGCTCGACCCAATTCCAAGCATCAGGCCTAGAAGGACGAGCTATTAGACCTAGTCTATGGAACCACACATACAGAGGTCGGAGGACGACCTCAATTCTCAAGGGAGATTTACATCGCCAAGCATGAGCCTATGAAGTGAGGAGCTCGGATGATGAGCTCCATCAACCGAGCATTGGAGGTCAACTCGATCGTCTGAGGAAATGTGCGACAAGTCCTGAGGTGATTTGCCAGATTTGGACCAGTCGGACACCCGACATTATCTTAGCTGGGAATCCCTCCTACCGTTACAGAACATAACTCCTACTTAACACGGAGTTCCCTAATGCATCCTAAATTGGCTCTACTACTAAATACTCTACAAACCCTATAAATAGGAGCCCTCCTTACAGGACAAGGTACACAATTATTCACCCCTACAAACCTTACACGATTGTCTTACTCGCTTGACTTAGGCATCAGAGAGTACCCTGCCGGATACCGGCTCCTCTCTCTTGCGTTCTGCTACTTTATGCAGGTTCAGACGATTGCCATTGAAGCTCCAGGTCCCTGCTTCAAGGGAATCAGTTGCAACTTAAAAAACCATCAGGCCGGTTCCTCGCCGACCTCACGTGTTGTCCAGATTTCAGTGACGACAGTTAGGTTTAGGCATGTCAACCCCTTACCTATCCTGTTCTCGGCTCGGTAATGGGGGAACTAAATTTGTTTTACCCTACCCAGCCTCAACAGTCAGAATAAAACATCTCTACTCTCGTCCTCGACCCGACACATGACAGTAGGTAGGCTCGTTACACCTCTTCCCTTCCTGGTCCCGGCAGTGTAAAGAGATTCTTGCACTTAACCTACTGTGCTCACCCCCACCCGACCTATGACAGAAGAGGACCCGGTTGGTACCAACCTAAATGGGTTCATTGGAGGATAGGCGTCTCCAATTACGTGATCTATGCCCGGGGTGACAACGGTGCACCCAGCTCATTTTTCTCAACAATATCATCCAAGATGGCCATTCGAGGTGCCTCAACATAAACCATTCAATCATTTCTTCTAACTGGCCATCACGAGGCCGCCGTATGTATCTTCCTGCTAGTATGATGTAACATCGTTTCCATGCATGGGTGCTCATGCAATCAAATCACACGAGTTATTGCTAGCATATCATCCTACACATGAAAAGGAATAAAAGACTTAAGTCCATGGGCCTAGTCTCACCTCACTAGACAATGACATCATCTTTAAGAGTTTAATTGCCCATGATGGTCTTAATGCATAGGTTTTCTTTCACTTCAATTTAACACTTCAAGATAGTTACCTCAATCTATGAGCTATAAGTGCTTCCAAGCACAAGTCTATGTGCCCTTATGCAACACTTTTCAATCTCATCATGTCCCATTCCAATATTCATGGGCCCACTTGGGCCTCCCACAAAAGTAGCCTATGAGGTCAATGATTTGGCAAAGTCACCAGCCTCTTGAGCTCATATTACCCATCTCTTTTCTTCCTAGCTTTCAGTGGGCTTGCCTATGGCCCCGAGCCAATACTCAAGGGGTATTCTTTCAAGTGCCCAAGGAATTTGGTTCACAAGCACCTCACATTTATCTAACTACTAATCGTGTTATAAGTATCATCATTCAAGTCCACAACATATCCAAACATTTGTCCGGGTGGTCCACACGGTCGGTATGGTCCATTGGTCATGATTTGCGCATTCATAGCATCATAGGACTGGGCCCATGGCCATCAAAGATACAAGTGATGGGCCCTTGGACCGCCAAAAGAATAATATTATACATATACATTGCCAATGGGCCAAATGAAAGCATAAATTCAAACCATCCACACCATCATGTAATCACATCTACACATAACAAGCATCATAAAACATACGTTGAAAAGGGCCCAAGTGTTGGCAACACACAAATTAAATGGCCCACGTATTTAGTGATACTGGGCCTCATTTTACTTGGAATTTGCTTTAGTTTAGGTTCCACACGTGGGCCACACACTAGCCCATAATTTCAGTTCCTTTGGCCCTTGAAATGGCTCTATTTTCGGGCGTAAACGGGCCTTGCCATACAACCCACCATGCTGCTGAAGAAATTTGTACCATAGGCCCAGATTACATACATCAAAGTAGTCCACATGGGCTGCCAAAAGTGGTGGACAACATGTATAAAACACATACATCATAATATACAACACATACATCCTAGTGGGTCACAGATTGGATTGGCCTCAAATTTGGCACGTACATGCTCTATCAAGTCTAATATCATCACAAAATTTGGTACCAATTAGATATCTATGGACCCCACAACTCTGGGCCATTCAGAAGAGTGTTGTTAGTGCTGACCTTTACACTAGACAACAAACCTGGTCCAAATTGCATTAATCAGATGAAGGGTTTAGATAGATTGGATTGATCCCAAATTTGATACAAACATAATCAATCAAGTCTATAATCATTACAAAAAATTTGGGACCAATTAAATACCTATGGACCCCACAAATCTAGGTCGTTCAGAAGGGTGTCATTGCTGACCATTGCACTGGATAGCAAACTTGGTCCTAATTTCATTAATCATATGAAGAGGTTAGATAGATCAGATTAACCCCAAATTTAGTACAAATGATCTATCAAATCTACTATCTTTTGACCAATTTGACTTTTAAGATGGTCATCCACTTGAAAGATCCAGGTCATATCCATGTGCACCACATTGACATTTCGTCCGTCCATCATGAAAATACTTTTTTTTTTGTTTGACCCTAAGAACATAGAAGTGGTTTGTTGGCATCATTGAAACTTCTTGCACAAGCAAAGACCTGTCGTGCACATGAGGTCTTGGCAAAGATTGTTGCTCCATCTTCATTTTGGCAAGCTAGGAATTGTAGATCCACATTTGCTGGTTTGAATGTCTGACAGGTATGCGCAATGCATGGCTAATGACTTACCACCATTTAGAAGTGGTGACAAATATCTCCTTAGCGTAGCCTCAAAGGTGTATTTCACCCCACATTTCTTTCTTATCATTTATAGTGAACTGGAACCAAAATGTGCCAAAGAAAACCTCACTTTATAGCCTCGAAAATCAGAAGATAAGAGTAGACCTTACCTTGCCTCCTCATCCAACAACCGTGATGGTTTTTCTCCATAAATTGTCCCTTTAATATTAATCTAAGTCAATTCTGCTATTTTTATGACCTCCAGAAACATCTGCTACTGAACACCATCTTCACATGTTTATTAATTTGATTGTCGAATTAGTTCTAAAATTTCTCATACTATTTCATAATTTTTAGATTGATTCTATACTCCTCTGTAACTTCCATAATCTTTCTTGCAATTAAAAAAAAAAAAAAAAAATCCCCAAATGCATCATGGTATCGTATGCATAGCCATTTTTCCATTGATGCATTTGATTGTACTTTTTTCACTATGGTGGTAAACGACACCAAAAAATGATATTTAAACATTCACTTTGACAATCATTGTTGTGCAAGTTCAGAATCCATACAAGCTATCAGCAGATCCATGTGGATCAAGTAGTGGGTCAGCAGTTTGGGTGGCTGCAAACTTGGTGACAGTGTCACTAGGCACAGAGACAGATGGTTCTATCCTTTGTCCATCTGGTGCAAATGCTGTTGTAGGAATAAAGCCAACTGTGGGCCTCACCAGCAGAGCTGGAGTCATCCCAATTTCTCCGAGACAGGACACAGTTGGATAAGTCACAACCCAATCAATCACTACAATTTTGTTATAAGCACCGTCTCCTACTTGCGCTGTGTTTGGATTTCAATTGATTTGAATTGCATTCAAATCAACAATGCAATTCAATAAAGTGGAAATGATCTGGGTGGGCTTATTCATAATGATAGATTGGGCTTCGGATTTCAATTTAGATCATTTCAGTCCTAGAAACGCGTGGTGCAGCAATGAGGCTTGGTCTTTGTTACAAATTAAATGAACCCACCTCCGTTTTGGTCATTCCCCTTACATTTGATCGAATTATTACAATTCAGTCTAAGTGAGCATCCAAATGTACCTTTAGCTGTGGATGCAAATATACAGTCAGAAAAAAAAGAAGGTTTCATCCAGTGATCTATGAGAACTAAACTCCAATCTTTTCAAGAAAATAAATTGTGATAAAATTATTTCCCACTTGTGGCAGTCCCATCTGCAGAACGGTAGCAGATGCAGTTTACATATTGGATGCAATCGTGGGTTACGATCCCAGAGATGAAGCAACACGAGAAGCAGCAGAATACATTCCTTCTGGTGGTTATAGGCAATTTCTCAAGGCAGATGGGCTCAGAGGGAAGCGACTAGGGATTGTGAGGAAATCCTTCTTTGAATTCCAGGGCGGGTCTGTCCTCACACATGCTTTTGAGGAGCATCTTCATACGTTGAGGTAATAACACACACCAAAAGTAATATATTCCACTTTCGGCAAAGAATGTTTATCCTAACATGTATTTATAAGAAAAGGTTACCTAAAAAGACTTTGACTGGTCTGCATGGGTGGTAGAATGGATCCATTGATCCAACTATGACACATCCTTCTTGGGTTGACTGCCAATGTGAACTAGTTGAAGCATGGGCACCTTTTTTCTTTAATGCAAGGCTCTATGAGAGGAAATTCAGAAAATGGAGTAGGTAGAATGCTTTTCCACTGAAATAATATTTTGATCATTTCAAGTGGAGCAGAACAGCAAAAAAAGGAACCAGCTAATTGGGCTTCATTTTTCAGACCACCCCAGTCAATCAATTGATGAAGAAGCCACCCTTCAATGGGTAAATTAAGTGGGCGACAGTTGGGCAGGTTGCTAACCATATGATTTATTAAAAGTGGTCATTTTGCTTTTCAGTTGGACTCATTTCCTACTTCATGGATCTTTAAAGAGGGGCTGTTTTGGTAGATAATCTGGAAATAGCGAATGCGAGTGTCATTTTAGATTACTCAAGTGGTGAAGAAACTGCTATGTTAGCTGAGTTCAAGCTATCGCTAAATGTATACCTATTTGAGCTGCTCCATTCCCCAGTCAGATCACTGGCAGATGTAATATCCTTCAACAAAAAATTTTCAGCCAAGGTAATGGTCTTTCTCTAAGATAATTTGAATTGAGGTAATGCTGTAAAAGTTCTTGGGATTTTATTATCTTGCAGAAAAGCTATTAAAGTGCAAAACGCTTTCAAATAAGTACTGCATAAAATCTCCCTGTATTTTCAAATTTACTGCGTGAAATCTCCCTCAGTTGTTTTCTTATTGTTTTTATCACACAAAAATAAGTACCATTTCAAGAGGAAGGTAGTCTAGTGAGGACTAGTTGATGACAAACCCGATTGGCGGGATTGGCAACACGTGCAATAGAGGGAGAGAGCTATCAAAGGGACCAAGTGAAGACACCAACTTATCGAGGCCACCGACGATTTCCCCATCACTAGTGGCCCCCATTGGCAGGAACCAAGGGCTCCAACCCAGAGAAGTGACGGGCCCTGGGTCCCATGTTTCCTCACCCAAGATGGGGTTGTAGTCCTTGAGGACTACAGTTTCTGACTACTGAACCAGTCTCATTCTAGAATCCCAATGTTAATATGATTTTTATTCTGCTTTCCTGTCGTGCATTTGTTCTGAAATTATGACAAGCTGCCCTACTTTAAGATTTTGTTGGGGTGTTTGCTTTTCCAAAGGTGACATGATGAACTAGTGTCAAATCGTGGAGGTGAAGCAGGACCTTAAATTCCTCAACCAAATTTTTGGTGATCTGAAAAGATAATTTTGAAAAGAAAGGACCATCTTGATATTTCACACATCTTCAGAAATTTCATTCTGAAATAGGAAACCTCTCTGAAACTACCCTGGGTAACTCCTTAAAGGTGCTAATTTCTTTTTTCAAATAATCAATTGTCATGTAGGAGAGTTAAATGATGATATCATTGTTTCCTACTTTCTTTTTTTTCAAATAATCAATCTACTCTCGTTGTGTAGGAGAGAATCGATGACTTTGGTCAAGATCTCTTTTTGGAAGCCCAGAAAACGAATGGCTTTGGTGAGAAAGAGAAAGAGGCAGTGAGGAATATGAAGAGACTTTCAAGAGATGGGTTCGAGAAATTGATGAAAGAGCAGGATTTGGATGCCTTGGTGACTCCAGATGTGGTGGCTGTAGATGACTCTGCTTATCCTGTTCATCCTGTTTTGGCAATTGGACAATACCCAGCAATTAGTGTTCCAGCAGGATTCAGAAAAGGAGTGCCTTACGGGATCTGTTTTGGGGGGCTAAGGGGTTCAGAACCCAAGTTGATTGAGACAGCTTATGCTTTTGAACAGGCAACCAAGATCAGGAAGCCATCACCACTCAGCTTTTCTAGTTCCTGAGTAACACATTCCAAGACCATATTAAAAACAAGAAATAGTTCTTTATTGTAGTGTAATTCTGCATGCCATTAAAGACTTGGAACCTTGAGAATGTGTTCCAAAGGCAAACATTAGTGACAGAATTTCCATACAGTTCTTTTAAGTCTACATTTGGATTAAATATTTGAATATAGATTTTGAAATAATCAGGATTTTGTGGGACCATACCTTCCATGTAAGGATTAGCTTGATTTCTTTGTAATTTCCAAGAAAACGGCACGCTACTTGTGTGGTGGTTTGAATGTTATCCCTCTCTCTCACTATCATGCTACACTTATTAGAACAGTAGATGGCAAGACCACTAATATGCAACGCATTTCATTCTTAGCAGTGCATTGATTTGTTCCCCTCTCTCTCTCTCTCTCTCTCTCTCTCTTGTTTTCGAGCCGTTGTTGGATCTCTCTAGTTTCATCTCTCTAGTTTCAAGCTGTTGTTTGGTTGAGCTACCATGAGCTATCTATCAATCTATCTATTGTGACTCATCTCGACAAGCTTTTTGAGCCGTCATTTGATTGAGCTACCATGAGTTGACAAACTTTTGAGCCATTGTTTGGTTGAGCTGCCATGACTTGACTCGGAAAGACTTGTCAAGTCATATGACTCAGGAAGGTCCTCGCCCCTCAAATTGGTGAGACAGAGGGCTCTATATACTTGGCACTCGGGCTTTGGGCATGGGAGAGAGATTTTAGTGTGTTAGAAGTCACCCTATTGCAACTATCATTAGGCTCTAATCCTAAGGAAAATTAAGTCATCTTCCTTGTGATTCATCATATGTTTGAGCATTCAAAGCTCGATTGAAACTATCATTAGGCTCTTATACCAATTGAAAAAAATTTAAAAGCCACTCTATTGCAACTATCAATATGCTCTGATACCAATTGAAATTGTGTGGGTATTCTAACACAACACCCTACGCTACACGTGGAAGCTTATGTAGTTACTAGAACTACGGCTAAGTCCTAGAAGAGGGGTGATTAGGACCTTTTGAAAACTCTTGCCTAATTTAAACTAATAAATAATTAAACTAATTAAGCAAGTGACACTTAACTTCTAAGCTTAAGTGGGTCCAATTATATACATTACAAATGATGGAAACAATAAAGCAACTAGCCGAATGGTGAAAATACATCTTGTGTGTGAATTTACCTAACAAGTGCATAACATACAATTCATCAAAGCATTCATATAATTCATCAATTAAAAGACAATCAATGAATGAAAATGTGCTCAAATGACAATCACAAACACAAGCATATATAACGGTTCGGTTTCCCTACCCCACTCCCATTGTTGTACCCAACTCATGGGTACATCGGATTTCACTAAACAGAAGCTGTAAATTAGGTTAACCTCTCAACCTATAATGGGGGTTTTTACAACGGGTTCACCTCTCAACCAGAATGAAGGTTTTTCAGGTTCACCTATTAACCTATACGTATGCACTCGTACCAGTGAAATACATACACACCGATGTCGATGGCTCCCCTTGGAGGTTTTGATTTAGGATCTACATAAGAACCAAGGTCCTACACGAGAACCTAAATTTAAGCCCAACAAATGTGCTAAGGTACTGCTAAAGAACCTGAATTTAGGCCCAACAAATGAGCCAATGTATTACTAAAGAACCTAGGGTGACAGACTCTTGCAATTGAAATTTACTTGTCAAATTGAGACCCTTTCAATGCACCTTCTTGGGATGCTTCCTCTTGCTCTCCCATGCTCGAATCAAATCCCCTTGTGCTCCCTCGATTAATGATGCCGACGCTATGACAAGGCTTCGGCTCTACCAATCAATCACCTTGCATATAATTTTTTTTAGATGACCAAGGTGATGGGAGGTTGGTTGAATTCTCTACAACTGATAGGATTTGGTTGCCTAGAAGAATTCACCTAAACGGATATCTAAAAGAGGATTAGACTAAGGTTTTACCTATAGTAGAGGTGTCTAAACTTCTAGAGATCAAGTGGGAACAAGTTCATCTTCAACCGAGCTTTGAATGCTTCAAAATGTGATGAATTGCAAAGAAGATGACCTGATTTGCCTTAGAATTAGAGCCTAATGATAATTGCAATAGGGTGGCTTCTAATGCACTAAAATCCCTCTCCCATGCCTGAAGCCCGAGTGCCAAGTATAAAGAGCTAGTTGTTGGTCGCACCAAAAGGGGAATTCAGTCGCATCGACACCAGCCAAATGATGTTTATAATTCCAGTTCAGTTGCTAGACAGTTTCAAAGATCTTTGTTCGCACTAAAGGTGGACTTCAGTCGCATCAAAGCCAGTCGAAGGTGAGCTCGGTGTGACCGAATTTTCACTGATTTTCTAATGAGCTCGCTGAGCTATTTTGGTCAGTTTCGATCGGACCAAAGAGGGGTTCAGTGGGACCGACAAACCCCTGAAACTGTTGTTTGGGCTATTTTTTTCCAACAGTTTGCACCTCTTATTAGCTTAACTTATCATGCTTTTCTAAGAGTTTAAGGCTAATGATGATGACTAAAGGTTTTCCTATAAAGTCCAAGTCATCTAGAGGAAATGATTGTTTTAATTTTAAGGGTTAGGGTCATTAAAGTATCTTATTTACATGTTTCTTCTTCCTTGATACTTCTTGCCCACTTGAATCTTCGGTCTTCATTTTGCCAAGGCTCAACCGACGCTACAACGCATGGACACACGTGATTGAAAATAAGGTGCACTACTATGCCATAGAAAAGTGTACTAACAAACTTGAGTAAAAAAGACTTGTCAAGTCATATGGCTTAGGAAGGTCCTCACCCCTTAAATTGGTTAGATGAAGGGCTCCTCTCGAAAGGACTTCATGAACAACAAATGAGTTGTCTCAATCTGGCTTGAACTTCCCCTTGGGTTGGGCAAATGAAGTGGTAGAATATGCTTCATCACCATATTCCCAACCAAGAAAATCCGATTTTTTTTTTTTTTTTTTTAGGGTGGGGGTTACACACGTTGGCAACACCCACTTGGGAATCGATAGAAAGACCTTAGTGTTGAAACAAGGTTATCTTCACTAAGTCTACCACTTGAGCTATAGATCAAGGTATCAAGAAAATCCTCTTGCGGACCCACTTGTTGTAGGCCCATGCGATCCTCTTCTAATAGCATTGTGAGTAACTATGCTAGATGTAGCTCATCGTAACATGCCTGCAGCCATTGACCTTTCTCTATTTCGCTTTCCTTTAGAGCTCGCAATGACATAATCTTCACTTCGACTGGAAAAACTGCTTCCATCCCGTACATTAGCTCGTAGGGCTTTACACTCATGGTTGTTCGTGCAGATGTCCGATAGGCCCAGAGCGCATATGAGAGCGTTTTCAACCAATCTTTGTGGGTCTTAACCATCTTCTCGAGGATGTGAATCATCTTTTTGTTATCGATTTCAACCTCACTGTTCTTTGCAGGTAGTAGGGCTCGACCGATGCCTTTGAATCTTGAACTTCTCAAATAATTCATCCATTTTCTAGTTGATGAAGGGCATCTTGTTGTCTGTGAAAATAGCTTGTGAGGTCCCATAGTGATTGATGATGTTGTTCTTGATGAACTTCTTTACATGATATGCTGCGATGGTGGTGTATGATGTTGCTTCCACCCACTTGGTGAAGTAATCGACTACTCTAGTGGTGTTCAATGATGCTTCCACTTGGTGAAGTAATCAACCGTATACACGTGACCATTGGATACTTTCGGGTTGACTTTCTCGATGATGTCGATACCCCACATAGAGAATGGCATGACATCATCAAATTATAGAGCTCTGAAGCAGATGCATGGATCTGGTTGGCATGCTCCTGACATTTAAAGCACTTCCTGGCGTGTTAGCAACAATTTGTCTCCATCGTAAGCTAATAGTAACCGAGTGACAGGATCTGCTTGGCCATCATATGACCATTCATGTTTTTAAAAATGATTCAACCATTTAACTTTGAAACCATCCCGACATAGTTTTCTGATTTAAAGAATAAGTGACATAATCGATTTTCAGCGATCAACACCGTACGTTTAGAGGGCCACCCAGTGCCATGGCCTGTAAGCAACACACTGCCCAAGTTTCGACTTTCACACATGAACCAGAGGCACAGCACGTGCAAATAAAATCGAAAACGAAAAATTGATCTAGCACCTAGAGACAACTTCTCCGCCATCTCCTTCAAGTTTCTATGTGAGGAGTTCAAGCTTAATTAGGAGAGATTTCCTCCATCATATCCAGACCGTTGGAAATGATCTTATCCATCTACAACTCCAGCACAACTCCATGCGTGCAAACCGAAACTAGAAACAAAATCAATATCCTGTTTTAGTGCCGTGAGAACAATGTTTAAATAGGAAACCTTCCGATTTCATGTTCCCTTCCGATTTTGTTGGTTGAAACTTAATTTTGTTAATCCGTGGAAAGGATCTTTAAAAAAAATCTCCACCGTTCGTTCCTCACATGGATGAGAAGAGATCGCGGAATGCCATACTGGATCGAGTCGAGCTCGGCATAAGAAAACCATTTCGTTTTCTTCCTTCAGTTAGTTACAACAAGATTTAAAGAGCAAGATCTTGGTCGTTTGTGACCATGGTGTTGGTTTTTTGTTTAAAATAAAAAAAGAAAAAGAAAATTTGTGTTGAGTTTTTTTGAATTCATAAATGAAAATGTGGGAGGAGGGTCGTGGCTTTTGGTAATTGTTGATGATCATTCATTTGTGAATGGTGGTGTTTTTTGGTAAATGGAACATCCTTTGAATTCAAAATAATGGTGAAAGGATGCTATTAATGGTGGATGGATGCCTTTGTTGAAAAGACACCATGAAAGAAAATGTTTTTTTCATGAAAAGGATCTTATAGCAACCCTTGAGACTTTATATAAACCCATCTTTGGGTCAATCCAAATCACAACAACAAATCCAACAATTTCCTATTCTTCTTCTTCTTCTTCTCCATTTTCATTTTGGATGTTTTTTTTTGTAAAGTTACAATTTTTTAGGCGGTAAACTACAAATATTTTTCAGGCAGTAAACTGCAAACAATTTTCAGAGGTTAAGTTGTAACAACATAAAAGTCTGTGGTGTACGTTGCATAAGTATATTCAGGGTGTGGTTTTTCAGTTTTGTAGGCTGGAGCTTACATTTCTCTGATTTTAGAGAAGATGCTTATTGTATCCTAAAGGTAGATTTGTTGTAACCTTGTTGCAAACCGATTTAATCACTAGTAGGGTGCGAATATCGCCTTAAAGATAGCGACACCTTAAGGCTATCTTTAAGTGACTAATTTTCTTTCTTTCTGCCTCAACTCTCACAATTTTAAGGCGATAATATGGCCTCTTCTATGGGTCATCCCAACTTTATTCGAGTAACACCATTCAACGGCTCAAAGTTTCTTCGATGATAATTGATGATGTATCTTTTCCTCACATTGCTCAAGTTGGATCATGTGCTCACTCAAGATCCTTCCTCACTACCATCCAACAATGATACGATGGAATAAATTCAAAAGCGATAAATATGGGAGCATAACGACTACCTATGCAAGGGGCCAAATTTCAATGCTCTTTTCGACTCATTGTACGCCGTCTACCGCCAAAAGAAGATTGGTAAGGAATTGTAACAGGCGTTGCTCAGGAAATACAAATCAAAGGATGAAGGCAACAAAAAATTCCTTATAAGTCGATTTTTAGAATTCAAAATGTTGGATGAAAGACCTGTCCTTGATCAAGTCTATGAGTTACAGGTCATTATCCAACAAATCATTGCCGATGACACTAATCTCGATGAATCCTTTTAAGTATCCACTATTATAGCCAAATTGCTATCTAAGTGAAAGGATATTAAGAAATCTCTGAAACAGAAAAAGGAAAAATGTCTTTAGAGGATCTCCTGATGTTTCTTCGAATAGAAGAAGAATCTAGTCCCCGTGACAAAAAAAAAAAAAGAACAACAGGAGACCCTGGGTAACGCTAACCTAATTGAGGATAGTGCGAATCGGAAATCAGATAAGCTACCTTTCAACACAGATGATCGACTTAAACTTAATAATCAAGTGCAAGTAGCGAAGTAGTAAAATAGTCGGTGAGACCTAGGTCGAACCACAAGAATTGGGGTTAAGAACACTTAGAGGAATTAGTTTAAATGAGAGAGATGAAATCTGATTTATCCACAAGAGTGGAGCAATTTGTGTGTGATGAAAGACAAAAATAAGAATGGGCTAAGGCATCCACCTTTGATTAATCCACAAGGTTAGATTCATTGGTTCAACTATAACTCAACTGGAATCGAATGAAGATTCGTTCCAATCAAGAGATGAAACGATTAAACCAGTACTTGCATATTTCATAACAGATGGTGATCTTAATCGATCGATCTGACCATGAAACACTCGTTAGTTGATCGCAGGGAATTCCAATCATCTACTGTGCCCGGAGTCGACAATGGATTAAGGAATTATACAGATCAACAACTTTGACAAAAGAGTCAATCGATAAGATCACAAATCATAAGATCGGATGCACACTTACAAGATATGAGGCTTTGATCGATTAATCCAACCGTTAAGATCTCGTCCATTGATTATAGGGAATTCAAAACATTTACTGTTCCCAGAGTCTACAATGGATCAAGGGATTTTGTAGATCGATGACTTTACCTGTACTAGCTCGATGATTGTAAGAAATCCAAAGTATCCATTGTGCCCGGAGTCGATGATGGATCAAATGACTTTATCGATTATGAACTAGCTAATTATTGTGCAAAGGATTCTAAGCATCCATCATGCCTGAAGTTGATGATGTATCAAGGGGCCATGTACAACAATAGCTTTCGTCAAGGTAAATAACCAAACCTTTTAAACAAAAAGACTAACATTCAAGCACCACCATTGTTGAACCAAGAGAACTGAACTTTGCAAATCTCACCAAAGACTTCACCCCAGGCCTTAGCTAGGAGTTTAGCCAACCATTTTACAAATGGAAGATTACAATTATGTAAAGAAAAGAAAACTAAAATTCTACTCTACTCTTCAAAAGAAAGAAAGAAAGAAAGAAAGAAGAGATGAGATAAGAGAGGAATGAGAGACGGGATATGGGATGATTTGAGAATGAGAGAGCAACCCCTTTATATAGGGAGAGAAGGTGATCCTCACATGTGTGAGAGAGGTTCTTTACAAACCCCACACATGTGAGAGACGGAAAAATTATTTTCCTAGCTCACATATGAGAGAAATGAAAAAGAGATTTCAAACCTCACACATGTGAGAGATGAAAAAGAATTTTCCAAGCTTAACATGTGTGAGGTAGGTGAGTAGAAGACTTGATAGGTTCGCATGCTTGAGAGTGGGTGAGAGAGAGCTTAGCTATTCCCTCACAAGTGAAAGTTGGTGAGAGAGGAGAGCTCCTTCCTTGTTAGAGCTTGAAGCATGGGCGGAACATGTGTGGGAGGAGGTAACTGGAGAGGCTCCATTTCTTGCTTAGCTCATGCAAGGGTGGAGACAGACCCGACTCGACCGCTAGGCAGCGTAGGCGGTCGCCTAGGACCTCCGGCGAGTAAGGCTTCCTATTTTTTAGGGAATTTTACGAAAGAAAAAAAAATCGAACTGTTTTTGTCCGGACGCGGATTGCATTGTTGGGACTGGTTGCTGGTCGCTGCTCTGTGAGCCCCACCATGATGTATACTTTTTAGGGCGCGGATTAGATGAGACCCCGGATCCACCGAGGTGGGTGGGAGCCCTGACTATGGGGGCCACTGTGA
Organism: Liriodendron chinense; assembly: GCA_003013855.2. Taxonomy (NCBI): domain Eukaryota; kingdom Viridiplantae; phylum Streptophyta; class Magnoliopsida; order Magnoliales; family Magnoliaceae; genus Liriodendron; species Liriodendron chinense. Next base: position 3,092,619 of record ML058512.1, on the reverse strand, counting down.
TGTATGTGCTACATCTACACCGTCCATCCATATTGAAAGCTCATTTTAGGCCATGATCCAAAAATTGCAGCAGTTCCAAATACCAGATGGGCTATAGTAGAGGAAATGGTGGTGATTGACCGTTAAACACTTCTTGTGGGCCGCAAAAGCTTTCGATCAAGATGATATTTGTGTGGTATCCTCATCTACGTGTTTGTGACCTTATCAACAGGTTGGATGGAAAATAAACATTTCAGAGGAATCCATGAAGTTTTTAATGGTGGGGATTCAATCAAGACTGTTTCCTGTGGTGTGCTCTACCTAAGATTTGAATCAGCTTCATTTTTTCTACCATGCCCTTCAATAAGTTTTTAAAATGGTTGGATGGTGTGAATTTAAGGTACATATATCACTGTGAGCACCACCATTAGGTGTCCCACCCACCTCGGTGGATTCGGGGTCTCACCTAATCCGCTCCCTATTTTTTATCCACGCCTTTCATCCCATTTCTTCATGTCATTTCAGGGCAAGAGCCCAAAAATGAGGAAGATCAATCTCAGGTGGACCACACCATAGGAAACAATTGTGATTGAATGCCAACCTGACCATTAAAAACTTCGTAGAGCCACTTAATGTCCTCCACAATGTTTATTTTGCAACCAACCTTTGATTAAGCCACACATACCGGGATGAAGGGAAGAAACAGATATCAGCTTCATCCAAAACTTTGGTGGGCCCCAAGATTATATGGCGAGCGTTAAACACCACTGTTTATCATGGTGTGGTCCACCTGAGTTTGAATCTGCCTCATACTTTGGCTCATGCCCTAAGATGATATGGGAAAATGGATGTATGGCATGGATAAAGCACATAAATCATGGTGGGGCCACATAGCACCGTATGCAATCCGCGTTCGGTGGTGTCTTTGCGGCAAGTTAAAGGATTTCCGAATTAGGTGCGCGCGGCCTCACCCAAAGCACTGCGATCCTGACCGTGGGGCCCACCTTGATGCATGTATTGCATATCCAGGACCTCCATCCGTTTTTCTTCTGGCTCCTTTTAGGGCATAAATCCAAAAATTAAGCACATCCAAATCTCAGGTGGATCACACAGTGCTGATTGAATGGCCACCATTAAAAATTTACAGGGCTCACTCTAATGCCCACCATTAGTTTATGTGCCATCGAACCTGTTGATAAGGACACACGGATTTGGATAAAGGGAAAAGACAAATATCAGCTTGATCCAAAACTTTTATAGTCCCCAAAAAGGTATTTAGTGCTGGGTGTTCAATAACCACTGTTTCCTCTAGTATGGTCCATCTTAGATTTGGAGCTGCTTCATTTTTGGGCTCGTGCTGTAAAATGATTTGGAAAAATGCATGGACGGCCTGAATAAACAATACATAGATCAAGGCGGCCCCAAGGTCAGGGACGCACCATGTTGAGTCAGGCCAGGCTGCACCTAGTCCAGATATGAGATATCCTTTAACCTGCTGCAGTTGCACGATGGCAATTGCATACGGTGCTGTGGATGGAAAAATATTTGCAAATTCACGATGGTTAGCGCATACGGTGCTATTTGACTTTCATTATGATTATCTTTATTGTAATCATTTTATTCCATTATTTCATTTTAGTTTGGGGAGTTTGTTTTCAAAAATTAAATAAAATCAAACCCAATATTTTAAATTCCTATATAAAATTTTCTTGCCGATGCCGGCCGAGGCTGATATGATATCGTTATCAGATTTGAGTAACATGGGCTCTGCTATCATTTTTTTTATCCATGCACTTATCCAACTGTTCTTAGTAGTTAAGAAAAACCTTCTCCAACGACTAAACCCCGTCTAATTTATCATTTTTTCTGCAGTATTTTTATTATATATAATTATTATAATTAATATTATTTTTATTAATATTTTAAATAAAAAAAGCCTCATTTGGATCCTCGCCTAAGGCCTCAACTTACTGTTGGGTGCGTTTCACACAAGCCTTAGGATCTCGCCCTCCAATGCACTAGAATTATGGACTAAGATAATACAATAATCAAGAATAAATCAACAACCACACGACACAAAGAGTTTTACGTGGAAAACCCTCGAAAGAGGTAAAAACCACGGGACCTAGTCCAGATCAACAATCCACTATCTCAGAGAACTATTATAACCGATCATAAGCACACACTGCTTAGATCAAACCTTCACCCACACAGGGATGGATAACAATAAAATGACTAGAAAACTGAGAGATCTCACCCGAGTACGAGGACGTTGAAGAGCTGAGACATCGTTACACCGTGAAACACTTTCGCGAGCAAAGCCTCCTTTACCAACAAGCTTCCTCTCCCTCTTTCTCTTCCTCTCTTTCTCTTTTTTTCTCTCTCTCACCTTGGACGTGTAGAACAACTTGTAGGATTCCCAAATCCTGGATTAGAGCTCCACATATATAGATTTGCAAGAGTCCTAGCCCGATTTGAAAGCTGCAGTAGCAATCCGCGCACACCGACCGGTCGGCCACACATAGAAACTGTCCAGAGAGAACTGTGTATAAATACACATAACCTAACCTGTCTGCCGACCGGTCAGCCGGCCGGTCGTCCAGGACCACTGGCCAGTCGGACGACCGGTCGGCCTTCACAAAGATCGTCCAGCGAATTTTGTATTTCCAGGCAGTTAGTCCGGCCGATCGGACCTCATAAAAAAACACTCTCTCTCCTTTGCATGAGGAGGAAAACTCCAACACTTGCCTTGAGACGGCCTTGGGTGGAGAGCTGCTGGAGACAATGGTGGAGGATGGAGAAGCTTCTTGCTGATTGCACGTGTTGTTGGAGTGCTCATCCAACGGCTGTTCATGGATGGTGGAAGATCTCCTCCATTGCTACTGTTGGAGACGTCCTCTGCAGGATGAGTTGGCACGTGTTGGAGCTGACATGGAAGAATTGTTGCTGGATGATGAGCGTCCACCCTCTGTTGCATGTGTGGATGTTGAGGGCTCATTCAACTGGATGAAGAGATGGTGCGGTCCAACAGTTGGATGGTGATGAGGCGGGAGGAAGAGAGTCCAGCCATTGCTGGCCGTCAAATGATGGGACGTGCTGAGATTTCCGCATGTCTGGAGATGGACGGCTGGCATTTGATGCAGCTAACGACTGGATGGATGGGGCTACCATAGCTGGTCTGCTGAAGAGAGTGGGTTCCACCAGCTTAGGGACGTCCATTACCGGACATGGGGCCGTCGACTGATACTTTTGAGATCTTTCCCATGGCTGATTACAGTCCCTTGGATGCAGCTAGTCACATGTGCATGGTGAGGATGATGGGGTCGCTGATGAACTGTCTTGCTGCACGCACGCGTGCTCATGTGGTCGCCCAATCGTGTGAACATAACATGCTTTCAATGTGCAGAGCATGTGGACCTCCCATCATATGTGATTGCTCAATCCTAACCATTCAGGCATGCATAATCCTGGATCTCCAAATTGCGTGATCCCGATGAGATCTTCTGAGACTTCGAATCCACCATAGAGCATGGTCCGGTCTCTGATCTTTATGGCCTGATTTTCCTCAAGATCGTCAACACGATTGATCTTGATTACTTTTGAGCACTAAATCATCCTGATGGGCTTAGATCATTATTAGCCTTCATTAATCTCCTACATGGTGAAGACACACATAATTAGGGCAAATTAACCGAAAAGATAATGATAATGCTCTTAACAAGTATGGTTAATTATACAAACTTAAGTGTTTATCACAAGAGTTAAAAATGAATACATCCAATAAGGGTTCGTGCTTCTTTTGCAAAAGCTCCAGCTAATTTAAGAAATATTGACGAAAATATAAAAAGAAAATGCAAAAAAAAAAAAAAAAAAAAAAAAAAAAAAGTCAATATGACAGAATACATGAATCTGGTAGTCATCGTGTCTAAGGTTAATATGGTGAATGAAGTTGTTGAATGGTGGGTAGACTTTGGCACTACCAGACATGTTTGTAGAAATTGCAACATGTTCATTTCCTACAAACTAGTAGGGGATGATAAAAAACTATATATGAAAAATGCCTCCACAACCAAAGTTGTAGGAAAGGAGAAGGTATTGCTCAAGTTAACTTCTAGAAAAATCTTGACTCTGAATGATGTGCTGTATATACCAAATATCAAGAGGAATCTTATCTCTACTAATGTACTGACTAACAAAATGGGGTAGCTGAACGCGAAAACAAGTCTCTTATAGACATGGTAAATTCTACGCTAAATAATGTAGATTTAAGTTGAGGGTTTTGAAGAGAAGCAATATTGACTGTCTGTCATATCTTGAATATGATACCCCACTCTAAGACTCATAATACTCCATATGAACTATGGAAGAATAGGATTCCAAACATCTCATACTTCAACATATGAGCCTGTAGAGCTTTAGTTAGGCTTATTGAGCCTAATAGACCTAAGATAGGGTTAAGATATCTTGAATGCATTTTTATAGGATATGCATAAAATAGTAAGGACTATAGGTTTCTACTTGTAGAATCTAATGATGCGATCCCAGTAAATACCATAACAGAATCTAGAGATGCCGAGTTTTATGAAAACTCATTTTCTTCTATAACTAGAAAACATTCAAGGTTTCAAGATCATAATATAAGTAGTAGTACTCGGATACCTCTAGACATTGTTAGTCCCAATAAAGAAGATATAGAACTTAAAAGGACTAAGATGATCAGTACAGGTACATCTTTCGGACATGACTTCTATCCTCTACTAATAGAAGGAGATAGAGAAAACATAACAGGAGAAATCATGTTGGTATGTAACAATGAAAATGACCCCGTGACTCTAGATAATACTCTTAGATATCAGGATGCTTCTTTTTGGAATGAAGCTATAAACGATGAAATGGATTCTATATTACAAAATGGGACATGAAAACTAATGTATTTGCCCCTAGGATCAAAATCGATAAGCTACAAATGGATATTTAAAAGAAAAATAAGACCAGATGTAATAACATAAAGGTTTAAGGCCAGATTAGTGGCTAGGGGATTTACATAAAAGAATGCATCGACTTTTTCGATACCTATGCCCCAGTAGCAAGGATATTAACTATCAAAGTTTTAGTTGCTTTGACATTAATAAGTTAGAAATCTAACAGATGGATGTAAAGACAACTTTTCTAAATGGTGACTTTAATGAAGATGTGTATATGGAGCAACTAGAATGTTCTATAATTTCGGGACAAGAAAATAAAATGTGTAAATTGATCATCAAGTCACTGTATAGACTTAAACAGACATCTAAACAATGACATGAAAAGTTCGATAAAGTAGCCACTGCATATGACTTTAAGATTAATGAATTTGATAAATGCGTGTATTCAAAATTCGCTAGTAATAAAAAAGTAATTATATGTCTATACATAGATGATACGTTAATCTTTGTTACATATTTAGAGGTTATAAATAACACTAAAATGTTTTTATCATCTAGTTTTAAGATGAAGGATATAGGTAAAGCTAATGTGATTCTAGGTATTAAAATAATGAGAAATAAGGATGATATAATTCTATCTCGGTCACATTATATTGAAAATATACTAAAAAATTTTAATCACTATGATAAGAATTCAATTTATAATCCTTTTAATCCTAATATTAAGTTAGTTAAAAATGAAAGCCATAGGAATCTCAGTTAGAGTATTCCAAGGTGATTGACAATGTTATGTATGTCATGAATTCTACTCGACTTGATATTGCTTTTGCAGTAGGCAAACTTAGTAGGTTCACAAGTAATTGAAATTCAGATCAATGGAATGTTGTTTTTAGAGTACTTACATGCTTGAAAAAAATATTTAAGTATGGTCTGCATTTTTTTAGTTACCCTAGCGTGCTTGAATGGAATAGTGATGCAAGTTGGGTCATTGATTCTGATGAATCCATGTCTACCAGTAGATGGATTTTCACACTTGGAGGATCCGCTATTTCTTGGGGATCCAAGAAGAAAACTTGCATATCGCATTCTACTATGGAATATAAATTCATAGCTTTGGCAGCTAAGATAAAGAGGCAGAGTGGTTGCGAAATCTCTTGTTGGAGATACCATTATTAGTAGGCCTTTGTCATCTGTCTCTATCTACTGTGATAGTGAAGTGATGCTGTTAAAGGCATATAATAAGACTTATAATAAAAAATCTAAACATATTAGTCTAAAGCATAGTTTTGTGCGGCAACTACTTGGTGATTGTATTATAACAATACAATATGTGTGGTCCATTCAAAACCTAACAGACCCATTCACTAAGGGACTAGCAAGGGATGTTAGTAGAACATCAAGATGAATGAGACTTGGGCCAATTTTTCAGACACCTGATTAAGGAAACCCAACCTAAGTTAATAAGTTCAATGGGCGAAGTACCTCACAGGAAGTGGTTGAAGCAGCACTGTATGTTTTCTAATCTATCTCGTTTCTGAATATACATACAATGTTGGGTACCTGTAATGATTAAAATGAGGATGAGATTTTTCCTTTAATGAGTCCTTTCAAGAGTGACATTGTTACAGGGGCATTCATAAGGACTCACCTATATGAGTATTGGAAGTAGAGCCGCTTTATGATATTTGATAGTTTGGCCATTGCTATGCCAAAATGCATTTTGCGATGGCCGAAGTCCATCACAAATTGTAATTCGCGATAGACATCATGTGGCATGGTCCATCGCAGTTTATTGCATCGTGAAAAATTTACGACGGATGTTATCTGTCGCTAAGTGTTGATCTCATCCGCCGCAAATATACGACGGTTTTCATCCGTCGAAAATGTAAAAAATCCGTTGCAAAAAAGAAATGCCATTTATTGGCGGAATTTTTTCGCCGTACTAAAATATTGCGACAGATTTTGGTTTGTCACTAAATTTTCTATAAGTCTGTCGCTAAATTTTCTACAAATAAAACAAAAATAGCACCATATGTTTGTTGTTTTTGGAATCTATTACACTTGATAGTCATCTTATCCAAATTAAAAAAAAACTACAACCCTTGCAAATCATCATTATATCATATATGAAACTTCAAATTCTTGTTTTTAATAAAAAATAATATTAATATTTATCATAAATTAATCAATAACACATTTGACACTAGCAGAAAGGAGTTGCAGAAGGTAGCAATTGCAGTCCAGGATTGGAGGAGAGATTGGAACGGAGTACATTGCAAAAAGAGAAATCAAGACTGCATTTTCAAAAACCCTCCAAAATGGGGATTTAGATTTACGCTCAAATCCAAATACACCAAATTCCAACTGCCAAATGCACCTTCAAACTCAAATCCCTTAATACACCAAATACCAAATTGCCAAATGCACTTTTCAACTGAAATCCCTTCAAATACACCAAATACCAAACTGCCAAATACACCTTAATAAAACATTTGTACACACCTGACCATGAAATACTTTCTATCTTATCATCATCTCCATGAAAGGAAGCTTACATTTCAAATGTTTAGAAAATATTATAAATTACCCATTGCAGATTGAAGACACCAAAAGTTCAAATGCTACATGCACATTATGAACCCCACACAGGGGGCACAACCCACTTCCAATTCATATCAAACAGAATTTTTGCAGTCCACAACAAACAGCTAAGATACACGAAGCCCACAATGTACGGCAAACCTCATGCCAATTTCATCTAAAACCACATGTTTGCAAATGCAAAGCTAAGATCAAATCGCCCTTAAAAACATCTTCTATGCATACCCAATCAAAAACTGAATACCTAAAACAAACAAAGAAAAGAAAAAGAAGAAAAAATTAAAATGCCGCTAGCCAACATAACTTCGTTTACTAGATTGAAGATACACGTTTATGATAGTGCAGGTGAGAAAACTAACAAATAATAGACACATCCTTGCCGGCTCCACCCACATCCTCATATCGGCAAACAACCAGCCATAAATCAATAATCAGATTTCCAATAAAAAAGAAATCTCTGTACAGAATCCAGCTTTTGTCGTCCTCCCTTTGTAAGTGCTAAGCACAAAATGTGAGTGCTAAGCACAATATAGTTGTCAAATTTCGTAGACAATAGTATAGTGTATGAGGTTGTGTGAGCAAGCCAAGTTCTTTGAGAAGACAAGAATTAACCTTAACAAGCATATCAAGATCAAGACTATCAACTCTACAACAGAAGTTGCGGCAAAGCTTCAAAGATAAACCATATATGCCAAAGGTAATATTGACCATAGGGATGACCCCAGGTTAGGTGATTTCATATGACTTTTAAGTTAATTACTCCAATTTCTTTTAAAGTCATATTTCAAGAAAATTCGGCTAGCCTAACCCTGTATTCGGTCAGCCTAAGAATCTTCGGCCAGCCTGGAAACTTCGGTCAAGTTTCCAATAATCGTAATTGCAAAATTCAGAAGATGTTTGGTTAGCCCGACCCTAGTGTTCGGCCAGCCGAACAAGCTTTGGTCAGCCCAAGAAACTTCGATCAATTTTTCAGATCCGAAACTGATTTCTGGACTTGGAACTCAGGTTAGCCCGACTCTGTCTCAGGTCAGCCGAAGTTCACTCAGGTCAGCCGAAGTTTGAACAAATTCTTATCCCGCGAAATCTGATAGCTGTTGGGATAAAACGGTTGAATCTTAGGTCATTCAAAGACCTAGCTTTTTTACTATAAATAGGGCTTTCTTCTCTCTAATTTTCATCAAGAAAAAGCACGAAAATACTATCTCTCTTTAAGAAAAAGCCATCCTTTATAGTTTAACTATCTGATCTCAATTCCTAGTTTATTTTATAGCTATCTTAGTTCTCTTCTAGTTTAATCTGATTGTGTAAAGAGAAGATCATTCTCATACTAGAGATAAGAGAACTGAAATCGCAACTTTTAGGGAAACCCTTTTTAGAAATCCCTAGATCCATCTTGTTTCGGCTATATTGGTTTATCTACTTCAAAGATTATATCGCTGCATCATTGAAGCTTCATCTCTGCTAAGCTTCATCATCTTCTATAAGAAGAACGGTAATATCTTTCCATTTTTGGGTTTTGTTTGAGATAGCGTGTGAAAATTTCAATTTAGGTTGTTAGTGATTAGCCAGTGAAAATCACTTAAGGTTGGTGATTAGCCTGTGAAAATACTTGAGGTTTTGTTATGATAAGTCTTTGAAAATCACAATCTCTGTATTAGGTTTTAAAGGTGAACCTGTGAAAACCTTTATATAGTGGAAAATCAAAATTATAAGGAGTAGTAATTTTGGGAGTAGGTACAAGTTGTTTAAGCACCGAACCACTATAACTCTCTGTGTCGTGGTGATTGATTAATCTTTTATCTTCTTATGTGCCTAATTATTCATGAAACCTTAAATTATGACATAAGATTGTCCTACTTGGATTTCTAAGTGATATAAGGTTGTCCTACTTAGTTTACAACGTGGAAGGTTGTCCTACTTAAATTCTGAGTGAAAGGTTGTTCTACGATTTAATCATAGGTTTCAAATCGCTCTCTATTTTCTTATTTGCTTTTACATTGGTTGTTGCATATTTATTCTTGTTATTCTTGTGATTGATACTCTGATTTATTTTAAGATTACAAGAAGCAAAATTGAATTGTGTTGTCCTATTCACCCCCCCCCCCCCTCTAGGACATTTATAACTCCGTCTTTTTCAAGTGGTATCAGAGTGGGTTTTTTCTTTTGTGGATTTTCAATCCAAAGAGTTAGATTCGGAGCTGTAAGATATCTAAATTTGAAAGCTTATCTGTTTCCAGGCCACCTTATTTTGATGGTACTAACTATTCTTATTGGAAAGCCAGAATGAGGATATTTCTAAGATCCATGGATGAAAGTGTATAATAAGCCATATTAATAAATTGAACTCCTCCAATAATTGAAGTAACAAATGATGATGAAATTAAATATATGAGACGAGTAGCTTATAATCTATGGACCACTACTTAGAAAAATGAAAGTCGTGCAAATGCTAAAGCATTGAATGCTATAACTTGCGCTCTTTCACCTGATCAATTCAAAAGAATCATTTCATGTGAATCAGCTAAGCAAGCCTGGGATATATGGATGTTATCCAACTATGTAGCTGAATGTTCTCTCAAGTGCAAGAGATCACAAGTAATAAACTCGGTGAGTCCGACGTCGAATTCACAGGGAGCAAAAATAGAAGTGTGTAAGAATCACTCTCAAATCAAGAAAATAGAATAGAAATTCTAAAAGAAGTGATTAATCTAACTAATGGATGGGTTGGATTGGATCAATATTTGAATGAGTTTAATCAATAGAAATCAAAGCACCAAGGCATCAAAGGTCCACATGTGTCTCATGCTTCATTAATATGTATGATGAAGTATTACTCAACTAGAATGAATCACTATGGTCCATCTAATCAGAAGATATTATAATTAGAACAAAAATTCACATAATAAATCAATGGATTAGAGATCTATCCCATCATGCATCATTAAGTTCATACTCTTAAGCGTTAGGGATTATAAGCATTAGAGATCCTTAAGATCGCTAATCGAATAATGTGACAGGTTAAAAATATCTCCAATCTAAGTTTTCATAAATCAAATCTATGATTAACCATACTCATGCAAAGAGTTTACATGAGAATTAAAAACCTTATATTAGTTCCATGAAATTCATACAAAATGGATTTCTCTCATCATTCAGCATATAAATCCATCACACACATTAACTCAACAATCCATACATGCTTTCCTTCTACCCTTGGCTAGAAGGGTTTAGAACATAAACATAATTAAAGAAGAAAAACAAAAAGAAGAAGAAGAAGACATAATTAAATTAAAAAAAATTAATTTAAAACTAACTAACTTACGAGTTCTTAAATTGAATCCAAGCAAACTTCAATGTAAATCTGTAAATCTTCAATACAAAGAGAAAAAGAGGTTCTATGAGAGAGAGGAGAGCTTGTTCTCTTCAAAATCAGATTGAAAAAGATGCCCTAAAACTCTTCACAACTATCTATTTATAGTTAAGTTCAGATTCAAATAACAGTACTGATTTTGCTACACTTCGTGTGACTAAACTGGTGATCGGATTACTCTGAAATTTTATATGAGGCTTCATTATCAAGTGAACATCATAATGGATGGATTAGATTGCCAATATCACATCTAAAGTGGGCCCCACAATTAGATTAGCGGACACCTCCCAGATTCGCAGTTTTAATACCTTCTGAACCAGTCATTCTTGCATCCTTCACTCCGGTGTGTACAAAAATCGAAAGTATCTCAAAATTGATACATTTGTAGAATATCCCCTCTACATGATAGAAGGTCTGGATTGACTTAAATCATTCCAGAATTGTGGTGCACACACCTGGCAATTTGGACCGTTTTCTAATTCGCACAAGCGAAACTTTCCAAAACATTTAGACTCGTTTTCAACACTGCAATCAATCTACATATCCGATTGACCTGATTCCACTTTAATGTTGTAGAAAATTTGATTCTCTATCAAATGGATAACTTGGATTCTTCATTTGCGTACGAATGGACCACGAGGATGAATTCCAAAGCTAAATTGATGTTGAATGGATAATTTGTATTCATCGGGTCACTGTGATCAATCTAGAACTCCGATCGGCGTGAAACCAGTGACATTTGTTAGATAATTTGATGATCTTCAAAGTGTATGTAGAGTTTCTAAAATTGCATCCAAAAAGTGGTCCAAAAGTGGGACGCACAGTAGACAGCGTGCGCTGCCCATTCAAAATTGAAAATCACATGTAATGCACGTAACCTTCAATCTATCGATCCAAGCCGTCTAACCTCAATCCAATCTTATAGGATATGTCTTTAGCCATTCTCTCATCATTCTAAACCTTCTTAGACACAAGTGGCCCGCCAAAAACCTGTAAAACATGAAAAATCACTATGTAAGCATAGTTTACAAGTTATAGAGCGATCCAACCATTGAATACGTTTCCTACAATAAATATAAGTATTTTACTTGATTTCTAGCCTAGTGATGATCGGAATGGGGCCTAAATATGTAATATTTATGGTCACATTGCACCCCCTAACCAGCTTTTTGCTAGTCCTCGAGCAAAATATGCGATGCGACATTGAAAAATGGATAAAAAAACATGTAATTTGCAAAGCCAAGGTTCAATGTAAACATGTGATTTCCATAACATCCTATTCATCAATTTAAGCCAATTAGTGTGTTAGAATTCTTTTCTCCTAATCCATTACACTTATGAGTTAAGAAAACTAATTAATGTTTAGAATGAACCTAGTCTCATGTATACAGCGTGCACAATGAACCTAAACTAACCAAATCAATCAACTAAGCTCATTAACCCTCATGAATCAATCCAATCCTCCTATGGCTATAAAATCCCCTAATTTCTCAAGTCACCCCTTCACTTTATTTTCTTTCACTCGCTCACTCATTACTTCCTCACATATTTATCATCATTTTTCTCATTTTTTCATGGACTGCCTTTAGTTGAAGAATCCAAAAGGCTCACTTATTCTAAGGTATCAATAACGTAATGGTAACGACATGGATACTTAGGTATCCTGCTCCGGATTACTTTCATGACTGTTACAGTCTTATTCAATTAATTTTTTTCTATTTTTTTCCAGATGATTCTCTCACAACATTCACTCATTCAAAGTTAGGGGTTCATTGGTTCGGTTCAATCATAGCGTATATATCAAGTAGATCATCAATTAAGTCTTAAAACCTAGTGTACCAACTTTGTTAGTTAGTATGTAAGGTGATCATGTATATTTAACTAATCACACTCTAATCTAGTGATTAGATAATTAAACTCAAGGTTATAATTTTTCGGATTTAAAAACTCTAAACACTAATAACTTAAACTAAATCCAAGTTTATCATAAAAACCACATAGAAACATGAATATGAAACTAGACAAATTACAAAAATTTTGAAATTTTTTCCATATATGCATGAAACTAATGCAATGCATGAAATTACCCATATAATGTAACTAAACATGAAAGTAGGATGCAATCTTCACCCACCAACCTAAATGTTACATTGTCCTCAATTTAATGATGTCCATACAATGCAACGTAAGAAACAATATAAATTCAAGTAGAGAAGAGAGAATATACCTTGCATATAAAATAGAGATCCAATGAGAGCGATGACACTACAAAAACTAAACATGGAAAAAAAAAATATATATATATATGCAACTCAAGCAAACTAGAGACCCTAATCCTAGACTAGCTTAGACCTAAACCTACCTCAATGGTAATCAACCATCATAATGTGGCTCATGAAGAGGGATGGACTCCTCTTCCATATGGAATTTCTCTACGTACAGCTTCAACCTATGACCATTCACTTTGAAAACAATGCCATTACCTACACTTTCTATCTCAACGGCCCCATGTGGAAAAACTTTCTTAACAATGAATGGGCCGGTCCATCTAGTTCTCAATTTACCCGGAAACAAATGGAGTCTAGAGTTGTATAAGATAACTTTTTTATTGGGCACAAAGTGTTTTCTAAGGATATGCCTATCATGGAATACTTTAGTCCTTTCCTTGTAAATCCTTGAGTTCTCATATGCATCTCTACATAGTTCCTCCAACTCATTAAGCTCAAGTTTTCTCTTCTCACCTGCCTCATTAATGTTAAAGTTGAATTTCTTTACCGCCTAATATGCCTTATTCTCCAATTCCACAGGCAAGTGACAAGCCCACCCATACACAAGTCGGTAAGGGGACATTCCAATGAGAGATTTATATGCGGTACGGTAGGCCCAAAGTGCATCGAAAAGGTGTAAAGACCAATCTTTGCAATTTGGATTTACCTTTTTTTCAAGATACATTTGATCTCAAGATTTGAAACCTCAGCTTGCCCACTTGTTTGTGGGTAATATGAGGTACTTACTTTATGCTTTATACCATATTTCTTCATCAAAGTGTCAAATAATTTATTACAAAAGTGAGACCCATCATCACTAATGATGGCTTTGGGTGTTGCAAATTTATTAAAAATGTTTTCTTTCAAAAACTTTAGGACCATTTTAGTATCATTGGTCATACATGGAACCGCCTCTATCCACTTGGATACATAATCAACACCTGCAAGGATGTAGAGATCCAAAAGATGGGGGAAAAGGCCCCATGAAGTCAATGCCCCAACAGTTGAAGATCTCGAGTGGTAGAATTAGGGTCAATGGCATCATGTGTCTACGTGATAAGCTCCCCAATCTCTGACATTGGTTACATGCAATACAATAAGCATGGGTGTCTTTAAACATGGTTGGCCAATAAAAACCACATTGAAGAATCTTTGTCATGGTTTTCTTTGCCGAAAAGTATCCACCATAAGCTTCACTATGGCAAAAAGATATCACACTTTCAATTTCACTTTTCGGGACACATCTCCTAATGATTTGGTCAGACCCATACTTATACAAGTACAGGTCATCCCAAAAGAACTTCCTGGCCTCAGGTTCAAGCCTTTTCTTATCTTTTGTTTTCCAGTGTTGATGCACTCTCCCAGATACCAAATAATTTACAATGTCCGCATACCATGAGAGACATGAAACAGAAAATAAATGCTCATCCGGGAATGTGTCGTTTATATTAGTTTCTTCAATGGAATCCTCTAGGACCAATCGGGATAAATGGTCCACTACGACATTCTCTACTCCCTTTTTATCTTTAATCTCTAGGTCAAACTCTTAGAGTAGGAGGATCCAACGTAACAGTCTAAACTTTGCATCTTTCTTGGCTAATAAATATTTCAAAGCCAAGTGGTCTGTGAAGATGACCACTTTGGATCCTAGCAAGTAGGACCTAAACTTGTCCAAAGCAAAGACTACTGCGAGCAACTCTTTATCAGTTGTCGAGTAGTTTACCTGAGCAAAGTTTAGAGTTTTACTCGCATAGTGAATGACGTAGGGCATTTTATCATTTCTCTACCCTAGCACAGCCCTCACAACGTAGTCACTGGCATCGCACATCAACTCAAAAGGAAGATTCCAGTCAAGTGGCCTCATGATGGGTGCAGTGGTTAATGCACTTTTCAACTTTTGAAAAGCAACTTCACAATCATTAGTCCACTTGAATGGAATATCTTTATGCAAAGGATTGGTTAAAGGCCTAGCAATGATGCTAAAATCCTTAATAAACCTCCTGTGGAATCTAGCGTGCCCCAAAAATGATCTGATATCACGCACTGACTTGGGTGTGGGTAGACTAGAGATGAGTTCAATTTTAAAGTGATATACCTCTATTCCATTTTCAGAAATAATATAGCCTAACACGATTCCTTTTTGAGCCATGAAGTGACATTTTTCCCAGTTTAAAACTAGACACTTCTCTTCACATCTAGCCAAGACCAACTCTAAGTTGTGTAGACATTCCTCAAAATCATAACCAAATACTGAGAAGTCGTACATGAAGATCTCAAGAATATGCCCCACCATATCTGAAAAGATACTCATTATGCAACGCTGAAATGTGGTGGGGGCATTGCACAGCCCAAATGGCATACGTTTGTAAGCAAATGTGTCATACGGGCATGTGAATGTTGTTTTCTCCTTATTTTCAGGGGCAATTTCTATTTGGTTATATCTAGAATAACCATCTAGGAAACAGTAGTATGAATGGCCAGCAACCATCTCTAAAATTTGATCGAGAAATGGTAGTGGGTAGTGGTCCTTTTTAGTGACCAAATTCAGTTTTCTATAATCAATGCACACACGCCAACCCATGGTGACACGTGTTGGTATGAGTTCATTGTTTGCATTTGGCACAATGGTTATTCCAGACTTTTTAGGAACCACTCGAGTTCGACTAACCCATGGGCTGTCATATATAAGGTATATTATCCCCACATCTAGCAACTTTATGACCTCACTCTTGACAACCTCCATTATGTTTGGATTTAAGCGTTTCTGAGGTTGCCTAAAGGGTTTGACATTGTCCTCTAGATGTATGCGATGTGTGTAAATGGAGGGACTAAGGCCCTTAAGGTCAGAGATGGTCCAACCAAGTGCTCCTTTCTAGGTTTCTCAAAATGTCTAACAACTTGGATTCTTGTTCTAGGCTCAATTGCGCAGAGATCACCACTGAATGTCTCATTATCCCCTAAATATGCATATTTTAGCTCAGTTGGAAGTGGTTTCAATTCCAGCTTGGGGGCACTGGCCAGTGACGGCAGAGGTCGCAAGTCCTCAATGGTAAGAACTTGGGGGCGCGGCCTCCATCGGTATATGCAAGTGTCCTCAGCTGTACTCTCTTCAATTCTCTTATAAAATTCATCACAAATATTTTCAAATTGAACAGTGTCCAATCCCTCGATCAATCCAAGTTCATTAAGAAAGTCAGGTTCACGTTCCTCTTCTTGATGCAAGCAATCAACAAAGTTTAACTCATGGATTCCATTGTCATCCATGGGTTGTTTATACAAATTGAAAATATTCAACTCGATTGTCATGTTGCCAAAAGAAAGTTCCATCATTTCATTCCTACGGTTGATAATAGCATTTGATGTAGCTAGGAATGGTCGGCCTAAGATGATGGGAACTTGAGTGATATCATTCAAACAAGGTTCGGTGTCTAGCATAAAGTCCACAGGGAAATAGAACTTCTCAACTTGGACTAACACATCATCTACAACTCCCCTAGATACCTTTATTGAATGATCTGCAAGCTGCAAGGTAATCGTGGTTAGCTTAAGCTCGCCTAGCCCCAATTGTTGATACACTGAAAATGGTACTAGATTAACACTGGCACCCAAATCTAAGAGTGCATGCTCAATCCGGAAGTTCCCAATTATACAAGGGATAGTGGAACTTCCCGGATCCTTATATTTTAGAACGACCATGTTTTAAATAATGGCGCTCATCTTCTCGGTAAGAAAGGCCTTCTTGTGCATTTAGTTCACGTTTAACTGTGCACATGTCCTTCAAATACTTGGAATATGACGGGATTTGTTTGATTGCATCCAAAAGTGAGATGTTCACCGTCACTTTCTGAAGAACTTCAATAACATCTTGATATTTCAACGGAGGTGAGGAAGAACGTAGTCTAAGGCGAATGGAACTGGAGGCTCATGTGATCTAAATGCTTCCTCATTCTCTTTTTGCACTTGAGGGGGGTCGAGCTCATGATCATATTGAGAAGGTGGCTCATCTTTCAATATTTCTACCGGTTGAGAGATTTAATTGTCCACGCTCTTGCCACTTCTCAAAGTGATTATGGCCTTGGCCTCCTCATATTGTGGCTGAGATGCACTCTGCTCTCCAACATAATTTACATTTCTAAGGTTGGGCAACGGTTGAGATGGAAGAGTGCCATTCTCCCTAGCATTCACTTGGGCTTCCAATCTCGCCAATGATTGGAGAAGCATTTGATTCATTTGTGCCTGCTGATTAATGAAAGTCATCACAGGATTCTCAAGAGCCCTTTTAGGTGGTGGCACATATGGAACTAGTTGTTGTTGTTGTAGAGGTGGTGGTGCCATATACATATTGTTCTGAGGTCCTTGAGGTACTATGGGAACATTCATATGCGGTCCATTCCGCCAACTAAAGTTTGGATGATTCCGTCAATTAGGAGTGTAAGTGTTTCCCAAAGGTTAGACCATTGGCCTTTGGTAGTTATTAATGGCATTGGCTTGGTTCATGACCATCTCATTGGCATTTGGGGCCATTATGATAGGACAATTTTACAGCTCATGGTCATTAGCCCCGCATATGCCACAAGAACTACTCGAGGGCACATTCGACTTCACCATGTTCACGTTTTCTCTTCCCAATTCCACAGCCTCAAGTCGTCTGGTCAGTGTAACTACCTTCGCTTGCAGTTTATCTTCCCTACAGAGTAAATGCATCCCCCTACTCTCTCTCAGAGTGGTCCTAGGTTGGTCAAATTAGTGATGGATGTCCCAAGACTGGGTACCCTCCGCCAATTTCTCCAAGTAGTCCCATGCCTCATACTGATCAAAGTCCATAAACCGCCCCCCACACATCATTTCTATGAATTATTTAGTGTCAAAATTAACACCATTATAGAAGAAACTTAGAATTCTAGACTCATCATAGCCATGATGTGACCATGCTAGCAAGAGTTCCTTGAAACGTTCACATGCTTGGAAGAATAGTTCACCCTCCTTTTGAGAGAATGAAATAATCACACGTTTCAATGTATTTGTCTTATGGGCAGGAAAACATTTCCTAACGAACTCTTGGCTCATGATCTGCCAAGTTGTAATAGTGCCTGGTCTTAAGGAATGTAACCAGCTCTTGGCACGGTCCTTGAGAGAAGGAAAATATTTTCAGTCTAATAAAATCCACATTGTCATTGTTAATTTGCAAGGTACCAACCACCTCTTCAAATTCTCTAAGGTGTAGGTATAGATTGTCGCTCTCTAGACCATGGAACTTAGGGAAAAGCTGAATAATTCTGGGCTTAAAATCAATGTTCCCGGTGTTATCCAGGAAAACTATGCAAGATGGGGTGGTAGTCCGGAGTGGTTGAAGTTGGTCTCTTAGTGTTCTCCTAATATGGACCTGATTGACCATATTCTCCCCCACTTCTGGTTCAATTAGGTTTACAGGTGGATCAATTGGGGGATCAATTCCATTTCTATTTAGATTATTTTTATTTTCCATGTTACCAATATTCTGTGAAATACTTCTTTTAGGTGTTTCAATCAATCCTGGGACTAGACCACCAGAAATAGTAAGACGATTGTTGTAGTCTCTAGTCTAATGGCTCATAAAACAATTTCACACCCAAAAAGTAATAAAACCCAATTCAACTATTCCAAATATGCAATTCAAGTTCAAATAAGAAATATTTAGCAGGAAAGAAAAAAACTAACTAAAAAAAAGTAGATTGAATGGCTTCTGTAGCAAACCGCAATCGTAGGACACACCTTCACTCGGGAGTCTAATCTCAAGCATCTCTACCTTCTTTCATGATTGGCGTTTGAGAAGTTCAATTCAAGTTACTTCTAACTGCGAAAAGTAAACTAGGAATTAAAATGCAATCCTACAGCAAACAGAGGGTTTCAGGAAAGAAGTTATCCAATTTGGAGAGTAAATCTCTACACCGCAGCTACTCCCCGGCAACAGCGCCAAAAACTTGGTTGTTATCCAACTATGCAGCTAAATGTTCTCTCAAGTGCAATAGATCACAAGTAATAAACTCGGTGAGTCCGATGTCGAATTCACATGGGAAAAAAATAGAAGTGTGTAAGAATCACTCTCAAATCAAGAAAATAGAATAAAAATTCTAAAAGAAGTGATTAATCTAACTAATTGATGGGTTGGATTGGATCAATGTTTGAATGAGTTTAATAAATAGAAATCAAAGCACCAAGGCATCAAAGGTCCACATGTGTCTCATGCTTCATTAATGTGTTTGATAAAGTATTAATCAACTAGAATGGATCACTATGGTCCATCTAATCAGAAGATATTGCAATTAGAACAAAAATTCACGTAATAAATCAATGGATTAGAGATTCATCCCATCATGCATCATTAAGTTCATACTCTTAAGCGTTAGGGATTATAAGCATTAGAGATATATGAGATCGCTAATCAAATAATGTTAACAGGTTAAAAATATCTCTAATCTAAGTTTTCATAAATTAAATCTAGGATTAAACAATACTCATGCAAAGAGTTTATATAAGAATTAAAAACCCTAGATTAGTTCCATGAAATTCATACAAAATAGATTTCTCTCATCATTCAGCACATAAATCCATCACACACATCAACTCAACAATCCACACAAGCTTTTCTTCTAGCCTTGGCTAGAAGGGTTTACAACATAAACATAATTAAAGAAGAAAAACCAAAAGAAGAAGAAGAAGACATAATTAAACTAAAAAAATCAATTTAAAACTAACCAACTTACGAGTTCTTAAATTGAATCCAAGCAAACTTCAATGTAAATTTGTAAATCTTCAATCGAAAGAGAAAAAGAGATTCTATGAGAGAGAGGAGAGCTTGTTCTCTTCAAAATCAGATTGAAAAAGATGCCCTAAAACTCTTCACAACTATCTATTTATAGTTAAGTTCGGATTCAAGTAACAGTACTGAATTTGCTACACTTCGTGTGACTAAACTGGCGATCGGATTGCTTTGAAATTTTATATGGGGCTTCATCATCAAGTGAACATCATAATTGATGGATTAGATTGTCAATATCACATCTAAAGTGGGCCTCACGATCAGATCAGCGGACACCTCTCAGATTCGCAGTTTTAATACCTTCTAAACCAGTCATTCTTGCATCTTTCACTCCGGTGTGTACAGAAATCGAAAGTATCTCAAAATTGATACCTTTGCAGAACTATATCCCCTTTACATGATAGAGGGTCTGGATTGACTTAAATCATTCCAGAATTGTGGTGCACACACCTGGCAATTTGGACCATTTTCTAATTCGCACAGGCGAAACTTTCCAGAAAACTTCGACTCGTTTTCGATGCTACAATCAATCTACACATCCGATTGACCTGATTCCACTTTAGTTTTGTAGAAAATTTGATTTTGTATCAAATGGACGGCTTGAATTCTTCATTTGATACTGATGGACCATGAGGCTGAATTCCAAAGCTCAATCGGTGTTGAATGGACAATTTGTATTCATCGGGTCACTGTGATCAATCCAGAACTTCGATCGGCGTGAAACTAGTGCCATTTGTTAGATAATTTGATAATCTTCAAAGTATATGGAGAGTTTCTCAAATTGCATAAAAAAAGTAGTCCAAAAGTGGGATGCATAGTAGACAACATGCGCTGCCCATTAAGAATTGAAAATCACATGTAATGCACATAACCTTCAATCCATCGATCCAAGCCGTCTAACCTCAATCCAATCTTATATGATGTGCCTTTAGCTCTTCTCTCATCATCCTAAACCTTTCTAGATACAAGTGGCCTGCCAACAACCTGTAAAACATGAAAAATCACTATGTGAGCATAGTTTACAAGTTATAGAGTGATCCAACCATTGAATAAGTTTCCTACAATAAATATAAGTATTTTACTTGATTTCTAGCCTAGTAATGATCGGAATGGGGCCTAAATATGTAATATTTATAGTTAGATTAATAAACTCGAAATGACTCATGAAGGCACTAATATTAAAAAGAAGTCTAAAATTCAAATCCTCACAACCAAATTTAAGGAAATCCGTATAGATAAAAATGAAACATTTATAAACTTCTATACAAGATTAAATGATATAGTGAACTCTACGTGGGGTCTTGGAGAGAGCATTTCAGAAAGCAAAATCTGTGCTAAAATTTCGAGATTTCTAACAGATCGATTCAAATCCAAAGTCACTGCTATTCAAGAACTGAGAGATACTGATACAATGAAAGTTGAGAAACTAGTTGGATCCCTTCAAACATATGAATTGACTTTCAAAGGTCCTAAGAGTAAGTCAATTGCTATCAAATCTTCAAATTTTGTTTCAAACAATGAAAATTCAGATAATGAAAAAGATGAAGATAATATGACATTGTTATCTAAGAAATTTTACTAGATTTTCTCAAACAAAAAGAAACTTAGATTTAAAAACCTTTTGGAAAGAATAAAGGTAAAACAGGTTTTTGGAAAATCAAAACTAAAGATACACAATGCTTCAACTGTTCAGGTTATGGACAGTTAGCTACAAATTGTCCTAAAAAGGAAAAATCAAAGAAGAAAAGAATGGTCGCAACTTGGAATGATTCATCAGAATCTGAATTTGATACAGACTCCGATGAATCAAATAAGGAAGAACCAAAAATTCAGAATGAATTTATAACCATTGTCAAGATTTCTCATTTTGAAGACAATGATAACTTTGAATATATTACGCCAAAATAGTAAAAAACGACGGACCAAATCCGCCGCAAATCACAATTAGCGACGAACTTTGACAGTCGCTTGGCTCGCCGTTTTTTGCTATGGAGTATATTTTACCGTGGACCATATCCGTGTCTAATTTGCCACGGATTTCACGGATTATCCGTGGCAAAACCAGAAAAATCCGTTGCAACTATTAACAATTCCCCCATTTTAACTACGGATTTTGTTCGTACTTCTAAAATTTTACAATGGATAAGGTCTGGATGATAATTTTACAAAGCAGCAACGCTCGAATCGTAGTCTTATTCGGAAACTTATGACGGTTTTGGTCCGTCGCTAAAATTTCTGCAAATGATGAACTGCACTCAAAGGTCATCTATTCCACCGGATGGTTATCTTATCCAAATTAAAAAAATAATAACAATAAAAATTCCAACCCTCACAAATCTACTTTTCTAATGTAACTCAAGAAGAGAATACAAAAAAATGAAAGATGAATAGAAGATTCAAAACATCTATATTAGGCTTCTATGAGTGCATGGAGACCCCAAATCAAACCCTCCTCAAATTCAATGAAATCTAGATTTTTCTACAAGTCCATTCACCATGAATCAAAATCCACAACAACATAAGTTGTGATCCTGAAATATAACCAAAAAAAAAAAAAAATGCTAAACCTTTTCTTCTGTCATTGAAGGGCTAGAAGAACAGCATGCCAGATAGGGTAATCCTTCACATGTCCCTTCAATTATCTGAAGGAAAAAGGAAGCTAGCTTAAGTTTCTCTTGAATTTAGGAACAAAGTATAGATAAAATAAATGGGAAACATTCAATAGATAAAATAAATGGGAAACATTCAAATCAGAGCACCCACTAAGAAAGTGGATGGCATAAGAGTCTCACAAAGTTTATCTGCAGATCCTTGTATATGCAAGATTTTGGGCCGCCAGAAAAAGCAACAAATACAATGGGCATTGGCCTGACCCTTGCTTCCTGCATTACAAATGCCAAAAAAAAAAAAAAAGTATAGAGGAAAGGTAACGAAAATCAGGTGCATCTAACATTAACTTACAAGGGGTGGAGTTCCTTGAGCAATATGCTGAACAGCCATAGATCACCGTTCCACATGTAAGGTCCAGCTATAGCTGGAAGAGCCATGGCACTCATACTTCCCAAACTCTAACTGAATCCATAAATGTTTAAATTAGAAGACGAGATGGGGCACCACCAACAGAAATCCTACTACAAACATAAATTCCACCAGTCCTTCCATATGCATCCACACAGTCCAACATTGCATACATGTACGTTAATCAAAACTCTCAACTTGTTGGACCCAATAAAGATGAGGCACAAGTACAATCAGATTGATTGGACAACTGCTGACCTCCAATTAATATACATTTGTTTGTTGAATTGAACAAAGTTCCATCTTTCATGCATCTGGTGACCACCAACTTAGGATCATCAATTAATTGTGACTTTCAGGTGATGAATAATCCAGAATGGACACTACGATTTAGATGGTCTGCATTGAGCTACATGTATGCTCTGTTCGTGCATGGGTCATTATACTCTGCTAGTGTATCACACGACTCCTTGAGTGGTTCGATCATAGTACCTATTTGACGATATTATTACTCAATGGAGTATAATAAGTTTTTATTATAATAAGATTATCAATAGCACCAAGTATGGTTTCTCATAGAAGGGATTTTTTTTAATCATCAATGTAGGCTCTTGGTTGTTTGATAGTAATGAGATGTTAATATATGTTAATATATGTTAATACATATGAAATGCATAATGATACATATGGTAAGTTTGTGTGTAAAATGAATAGAGTAGCAATAATTATATGAATCTAAAGATTAAAGAGATGAATATAAATAGCAATTAAATGAGATGAGCACATGATGGGTTATGAGCTATGTAATGGGCCTTAACCATGAAAATGCTATGGGGAAATGGACATCTGTTGAGGACTCTTATCCAGCTGCTACACGTAAGCTGGAAAGTCATTCAAGATGGATGGTTAGTTATTCTAGACCATTCATGCTCTGTCTAATGGACATCCACCTGAGTGAGCTAGGAGATGGTGGGCCGTGTGATGGTACTATAGGCACGTGAATGGGTCGTGACAATGAGAAAGGATGTTACCTTAATAGATGGGTGGACATATTTGGGCTAATGAGTGGATCATTAATGGACCACAAATAGGCTAGATGGATGGCTAATGAGTGGATCATAAATGGACCACAAATAGGCCACTATCTGGACTTCAGATAGTGATCCTATGCACATTAAGACATGCATCTAAGATTGTAAATGGATGGTCCTATGTACATTCAGATAGTGAACCTATGCATAGGAAGACATGCATAGGATCCTATTGCACATGCATCTTCAAATGGATGGTATGTAGTTGCAAAAATGTCTGAAACAAATCACCAACACCTAAGATTGCAGTTTTCTAACCATTAACAAGAACCAGATGTCACCTGCGTGATGCTAGCATCATCCAGCTCCTGGTCCTCAAGCTTGTACTCATGCATTACCCAGTCAGTTCCTTCTCCTCGGGGTGCCCAACCTACATTAAAAAAAGAAAAAAAAAAAGAGTTCTCTTCATCCCTACAGTCTAGGAATTATGACAGACAGGTCTGTCCAATTGCCAGTGGTTTTCCAGTACCCTCTTTCAGAAACTAAATTTTGTTGATGGGGAAAAAATCATTATCAAAAACCAAATTAACCAAGGAACAAGCAAGCATCTCCAATTGTTAACAAGGAATAATCATTGAGCCTACCACTAAAAGCTAGAAAGATGTAGATAGATAGAGAGACACCTGGAAGATCCCAAGGAGAAAAATTGTACTATTCAATCTCTGAAATGGCTTCGAATCTTCTGAAATAAACAAAAGCCATATTAAAAATCCACCCTAAGCATCTTGATGGGCAATAGAACACAACTGAATGATCAATATACGAAAGAAAGGAAGGAAAAAAGAAGAAGCCCAATTTTAGTTGCTTGTAGTTGCAAAAGAACACAGAGTACCTCTACAAAACAAGATATTGAAACATCCAAAAACAAGCAGGATTTCCCAAGATCAGCGCATAGATTGGAAACCATAGTCAACAAAGAATGTGAAGCAGAATTTCCTTCAAAAATGAAAATATTTCTTAGATCCTAAATCTGGAAAAAGAGATTAGAACATAGATATGAAACCTATATTCTGTATCTAGATTATATCTGAAACCTCTTGACCCATTCCAATTGTTGGTCATGACCTGTCCAACTTACTAAATTCACATACCAACACAAGTACCATTCAAAACAATGCAATGCTGGAACCAAACAGAAAAAATAGCATCATGAAGAAAGCTAAGCTTCCCAACCAAAGAGTGGGAATCTAAATGCCAAACTGGTACCAAAACCAGATTGCAAGCATGAAGAGAGAACATAAGAAACTGTCAGGAATGAATTTAGCACAAAGTGACCGCTAATAAGAAATTGAAAATGGGGTAGGTTGTATAAAAGATAGCTCATGTACATGCCTCACATGTGCTACCCCATTGTTCATTAGCTTTTTCTTACTTAATTGCAATTTATAACAAGTTTGGCAAACTTGGAACTCGGACTTGATTCAGTCCACC
This sequence comes from Liriodendron chinense, assembly GCA_003013855.2. NCBI lineage: Eukaryota > Viridiplantae > Streptophyta > Magnoliopsida > Magnoliales > Magnoliaceae > Liriodendron > Liriodendron chinense. Next base: position 3,067,138 of record ML058512.1, on the reverse strand, counting down.
TAAAAAATTTGACTCAAGCCATTCCTGTTCCTTCTAAAGTGATTCTATATTTACAAAAGTTACATAAAACAGTTAGAAAATTCATTAATTACTCATAAAAATTATGAGTCATGTTTCATAGAAAAACATTATACTAAGAAAGCTTCAAAGTTTTCTTTTTTCTTTTTCTTTTGTTTTATTGCCAATGAAGTTCCAAAGTTAACAATATAATCTAAACAAAAAAAGTTTTAGCTCCAAAATTGATCTTTGCTAACCAAATCATCAAGTTGATAGTGGCCCATCTTGAAGCTTATCTTGTGGCTTATCTTGAGGTCTCATGGCTGCAAAGAGAAGAACTTCCTGTGCCACAGAATACACAGAGTTATAACCAATCTTACTAGATCTCATCTAGCAGAGTTTATGCAAGGAAAGACAAAAAAGAAAAAGAAAGAGGGATAGGACCGTGATATTTTGTGAGTTAGTAGACAACATAGTGTTGAGCTCTTAATTGTGCATATTCTAACCCCAATTCATCACTCATTATACAAGGTTTGTATGGTTTGTAAGCTAATTCAATGCATGTTTTGTGACTACAGGATTGAGGGTGGACTCTACTCAATTGAAGACATAAGAGCTCACTTGGGATCATTCGGGTGAATAAAGTTTGAGGAGCAAAGAAGAAAAGAAAGAAAGAACTAAAGAAGAAAAGAAAGCAGAAGAAAGAAAAGAAAAATACAAGAAGAAAAGAGGGCTGACCGGTCGTGACCGGTCGGCCAAGGAAGCCAGACCGGTCAGTGACCGGTCAGCCATGCAGATTTGGCCCCTACTGAAGACGTCCGACCGGTCTTGACCGGTCGGACATATGCTGGAACTTCATGGAAAAGGACCGACCGGTCAAGACCGGTCGGTCATTGCTGCTGTAAGGAGGATGAAAACATCCGACCGGTCTTGACCGGTCGGATAGGCTTGCTGGACTGATGTTCTACTAGGCCCGACCGGTCTTGACCGGTCGGGCATACCTGCTGGAGTGTTTTCACTTGAGGCCGACCGGTCATGACCGGTCGGCCATGCGTACTGAGTTAGAAATTTCTAATTTCATCCCGATTTTCTCTGCGCTGCGTAAGTGTTACGCAAGTTCTCGATTCTTCCGAAGTTGTGGAGCTTCCAGACTATAAAAGGACACCTAGGGATCGTTCCTAAGGCATCCTAGGAGGGTTCAAGCGAGGTTGGAGGCTGTGGAAGTGAAGATTGGAGTTTCACAACTCCTTTTGGTTTGCTTTGCTGTTTTTATGCTTTTTGTAGTTGTTTCATGTTTCCTTGGATCATGAGCAGCTAAACCTCTTAGCTAGGGCTAAGAGGTGAAGCTTGTAGTATATCCAAGATGTTTTAATTCGTAGTTAAGTGGTTTTCAGTTTGGAATTCATGATTATGAACTAAGGTTTGAAGTTTATACAAGTTTTTAAGTAATTTCTCTTAGTCTTGTGATGACTCATGGATGTTTGGATGAATTACTTATCTTCTTAATTTGTTTGCAACGGTCTAGACCTGTATGATCCGAGGAATTGGAGTGCGCTCTAGTACCAAGCTCTTCATAAAGGGGCTTCATGCCAAAGTTCTAGTTTTGGTTGATTATCTGGAATATGTATGGACTGTGCATATAATTTGAATCCAGTTCAAATCATGATCTAGCCTTGTCTTGTGAGAAGACTTGAGGATGGTTATGATTGGGAATTGGACCTATAGAAAAGGTGAATGACCTATGCAATGAGCATGCTCAGATCAGCCTAGAGTTGAGTGAACTTTATGCACAGGACTTACATGTTACAGACTTCTGGTTTAACAGTTCTATCATCCGACTAGATAGACCTGACCGGTAATTCTAGTTGAGAGAATGGGAAACCACAGCGGATTGAACATCGAGGATTACTACAAGTGAATCCTCGAACCCCTAGTGCCTTCTTAGAATTGTTTACATTCAATTTAGCTTAAACTGTTAATCATACACATTCTATTCAAACTTTGATTGTTAGCTTCAATAGAAACTTGTGGATGAATTTGTGACATCCTACATAAGTCCCTGTGGATCGACCTCGATATTACCGAGTTTATTACTACATCGCAACCCTACACTTGGGGAAGCGAACAAGTTTTTGGCGCCGCTGCCGGGGACCTTGACGGTTTTCACAAATTTCTGAAATTAGTATCTATTTAGGACTCTTTTAGATTATTAGAACTAACTTAGTTTGTTTATTTGATTTTTTTTCAAGGATTTCTAGGGCTGAAGAAGATTCAAGGATTTCAAGTGCGAATCAGGTTCTATCCTTCTAAAACCTTACTCTTCTCCTTCTCCTAGTCATTCTTATTTTATTCATCTCTTGTAGAGTGGGTGGAGACTCCTTTTGGATCTCTGAAAGGTCGGCCTTTTTGCCACCTGGATTCCTATTGGTCGGCTCTGCCGTCTTGGATCACCTTGTGCTCAGGGATTTCTTTTCTCATCTCTACTCCTCTTTCTCCTTTTTCTGTGCCTTTTTTCAAAAGATTCAAAGAGTGGGTGGGGTGTTCTCTGAACCCCTATTGACCAGGAGAAATCGGTCTCTATCTTTGTTTTTTGGCCTAGCCATTGCAAGACACCTTGTGCTTCGGTCTTAGAGAAGAGTAAAGAAAAAGAAGGAAGAATTCTTTTTTCCTTTCTTTTGTTTCTTATTTTTGATTTTGCATGCCACATTGGGCTCGGGATTCCAATAACCGACTCATAAGTGAAGGGGGGATAGTAGAAGGGATTGATAGAGAGCCACGTGCTAGGAGACATCTAAATTCTCCAATTTTATCTGAAAGTATGGCTACAAATCAACCTAACCCGGTTCAAAATCAAACCGAAACAGGGGAGAATGTGGTTGAGAATGTTCCCCGACCTAGGACTTTACGTGATTTCTTGCAACCTGCAAGAACAAGCACTCCCTCATGCATAGTATTTCCACCAAATGCAGGGAATGTGGATTTGAAACCGGGAGTGATCAATCTTCTCCCTAAATTCCATGGTTTAGACAGTGAAAGTGCCTATCAACACTTTAGGGAGTTTGATGAGGTAATCACCACCATGCACTTTGCAAATGTGACTGAAGATGTAGTAAGACTTAAATTCTTCCCTTTCACTCTTAAGGATAAAGCCAAGGGTTGGCTGTATGCATTAAGGCCAAGATCAATCGGGTCATGGAACGATATGCACAGAGAATTTATAAAAAAATTCTTCCCTACTCACAAAACGAACATGCTTAAGCGCCTTATCATGAACTTTGCCCAAAAGGAGGATGAAACCTTTTCCCAATGTTGGGAGAGATTCAAAGACCTATTAAATGCATGCCCACATCATGGCTATGAAAATTGGCGGATTATAAGTTTTTTCTATGAAGGACTGATTCCATCCATGCGCCAATTTATAGAGATGATGTGTAATGGGGAGTTCATGAATAAGGAAGCTGATGAAGCATGGGATTATCTGGAAGAATTGGCTGAAAGTGCACAATCTTGGGACACACCTAAACCAACAAATTCCAAGATTGGCCAACAAAAGGAAAAGGGAGGAATGTATGTCCTATCAGAAGAAGATAGCATAAGTGCACGGTTGGCTAGCCTTACAAGAAAGGTCGAAGCCATGGAATTAAGGAAAGGGGAAACAATCAACTCCACTGAGGTTGAAACTGTTTGTGGAATTTGTGCTGGAAATCAACATGCTACACCCGATTGTCCCACAATTTCAGCAGTCCAAGGCATCTTTCAAGAACAAACAAATGCCATAAACAGTTATTAGCAGCAATATGGTGCTCCAAACTCAAACACGTATAATCCTAATTGGAAGAACCATCCCAACTTCAGTTGGAAGAATGGGCCCAATGCAAATGCAAACAACACTCCAAAAGTATCACTAGAAGAGATGTTGGGTGCATTTGTATCAGTCCAGAATGAGCATAACAAGACAAACTCTCTAAAAATAGATGGGTTCATGCAAGAGCAATTGAAATTCAATCAAAACTCAAACCAAGCCATCAATGAATTGAAAACATCTTTGGCTAGAGTTGAAGCTCACCTTAGTGTTAGAGAGAAGGGCACACTCCCTGCCCAACCTCTTCCTAATCCAAGGACCCAATATGAGATACAAGATGCAAGCTCATCCTCCCACCATACGGAACATGTCCAAGCTATCACCACTTTGAGAAGTGGGAAAGAAATTGATAAATCCAATCCGGTGAAGGCCCCCAAGCCTAAGGATCCGGAAATTCCCAAAGAGGATGATAACCCAAACAATATTCCACAAGAGAAAGAACCGGAAAGACAATACAAGCCGGTTGCCCCATTTCCACAAAGGTTGATTTCACCTAAACCTTTAGATAAAAATCTGGAGATTCTGGAAGTTTTCAAGCAGGTGAAGATCAACATTCCGCTGTTGGATGCAATAAAACAAATACCATCTTATGCCAAATTTTTAAAGGAATTGTGTACAATCAAAAGGAAACATAATGTTCACAACAAAGTGCTTTTGGCTGAGAATTTGAGTGCCATTATCAAACAAGAGGTGCCCCAAAAATACAAAGATCCGGGTAGTCCAACCATATCATGCATCATAGGAGACTACCAGATTAAACAAGCCCTACTCGACTTGGGGGCAAGTGTGAATCTCATTCCATACTCGGTCTATGAACAACTTGGGTTAGGTGAATTGAAACCCACCAAAACCACACTCCAACTTGCTGATAGATCCATCCGGATACCGAGAGGAATGGTAGAGGATGTTCTAGTCCAAGTTGATAAATTCTACTATCCAGTAGATTTTATTGTCCTGGACACACATCCCGTGATAGGCACCGGTACTCAAATTCCTGTCATACTTGGAAGGCCGTTTCTAGCTACCTCAAACGCCATTATCAATTGTAGAAACGGACTGGTACAAATGTCCTTTGGAAATACGACTCTTGAGCTTAATATATTTGAGTTATGCAAACAACCGCGGGAAGTTGATGATGATATCCACGAATTAAACATGATCGAATCATTCGTGGAAGATACAATCCCCTTGTCACTATTTTTCGACCCTTTAGAGGCATGTGTGGCCCATCTCCATGATATGAATGATAATACAACACAAGAGATGGATGCCATTCTAGATGTGATGCTGGTGCGTGAAAATAAAAGATGGAGGGCCCCAATTGAACCTTTGCCTATAAATGAGAACAAGGCCCTCCCATCCAACATTAAGGCACCAAAACTCGACCTAAAACCATTGCCAAGTGAGCTAAAATATGTCTATTTAGGTCGAGATGAGACATATCCAGTGGTGATTTCTTCCCACTTGGATGAGGAACAAGAGAGTAGGCTAATAGCCACTCTATTAGAGCACAAGAGTGCCATCGGATGGACAATTGCGGATCTCAAAGGCATAGACCCACTGATTTGCACTCACCGCATACATCTTGAGGAAAATGCAAAGACATCCCGGCAACCACAAAGACGACTAAATCCAAATATGAAGGATGTGGTTAAGGCCGAAGTGGTGAAACTATTGGATGTAGGTATCATTTACCCAATATCTGATAGCCAATGGGTGAGCCCAACTCAAGTGGTGCCAAAGAAATCCGGAATAACCATCATAGCCAATGCCAATAATGAACTCGTACCAACTAGAGTCACTACCGGTTGGAGAATGTGCATTGACTACAGGAAGCTAAACACTATCACGAGGAAAGACCACTTCCCCCTACCGTTTGTTGATCAGATTTTAGAACGGTTGGCGGGTCATTCCCACTTTTGCTTTCTTGATGGCTATTCAGGGTACAACCAAATAGAAATTGCCCGTGAAGATCAAGAAAAGACTACATTCACATGTCCATTCGGTACTTTCGCCTATCGACGAATGCCGTTTGGACTATGTAATGCCCCTGCCACCTTTCAGCGTTGTATGATGAGCATCTTTTCTGACATGGTGGGGACCATTCTTGAAGTCTTCATGGATGATTTTTCTGTATTTGGTTGTAACTTTGATGAGTGCCTCAAGCACTTGAAATCTGTGCTAAAAAGATGTGAAGAAAAGAACCTTGTGCTCAATTGGGAAAAGTGTCACTTCATGGTTCAAAAGGGAATTGTACTTGGTCACATCGTTTCACAAAATGGAATTGAGGTGGACAAGGCGAAAATTGATCTTATCTCTAACCTCCCACCACCCAAAAGCATACGAGATATACGGTCCTTTTTAGGACACGCAGGATTTTATAGACGGTTCATAAAGGATTTCAGTTCACTCTCTCGTCCTTTATGCAACTTACTTCAAAAGGAAAATTCATTTGAGTGGAGTGAAGAATGTCAAAAGGCCTTTACCACCCTTAAAGGCATGTTGACATGCGCCCCAATAATGCAACCACCTGATTGGAGCCTTCCTTTTGAGATTATGTGCGATGCTAGCGACTATGCTATTGGGGCCGTGTTAGGCCAAAGAAAAGATAAAAAGCCATGTGTTATCTACTATGCAAGTAGAACCCTAAACTCAGCCCAGGCAAACTACACCACTACTGAAAAGGAACTTTTAGCAGTAGTTTTTGCCTTGGAAAAGTTTAGATCCTACTTGATTGGATCCAAGATCATCGTATTCACCGACCATGCCGCGCTTAAGTATCTTCTCTCTAAGAAGGATGCTAAACCACGGTTATTAAGATGGATCCTCCTACTCCAAGAATTCGACTTAGAAATACGTGATAAGAAAGGAGTAGAGAATGTAGTAGCTGACCACCTCTCTCGACTTGTCCTCACTGATTCCCCTGAAACGACTGCAATCAATGACATGTTTCCTGATGAACAACTTTTTGCTGTTTCCCAATTGCCATGGTATGCGGACATTGCTAATTATCTTGCTACAGGTACAATTCCTACATATTGGAAAAAGCAAAATAAGGATAGATTCTTCTCAGAGGTACGGAAATTTCTATGGGACGACCCATACTTGTTCAAGTATTGTCCCGACCAAATCATAAGGAGATGTGTCCCAGATAATGAGCAACAAAGTATCATCTCCTTCTGTCATTCTCAAGCATGTGGTGGCCATTTTTCAGCCAAAAAGACCACAGCGAAAATTCTGCAATGTGGGTTTTATTGGCCCACCATGTTCAAAGACACGCATGAGTTTTGCAAAGCATGTGAACCTTGTCAGAAACTAGGAGGAATCTCCCGTAGAAATATGATGCCACTTAATCCCATTTTAATTATCGAAATCTTTGATTGTTGGGGCATCGATTTCATGGGCCCATTCCCATCTTCTTTTGGAAATTTATACATCTTACTTGCTGTTGATTATGTCTCCAAATGGGTCGAGGCCATTCCTTGCCGGAATAATGACCATAAAACGGTCATTCGATTTTTAAAAGAAAATATTCTTTCCCGGTTTGGAACGCCTCGAGTCATCATAAGTGATGGAGGGTCTCACTTTTGCAATCGCCCTTTTGCAGCCTTAATGAAGAAATATGGCGTTACACACAAAGTGAGCACTCCCTATCACCCACAAACTAGTGGACAAGCTGAGATATCCAATAGGGAGATTAAACACATTTTGGAGAAAACGGTGAATCCCGATCGCAAGGATTGGTCACTTCGACTTACCGATGCGCTTTGGGCTTACCGTACTGCCTTTAAAACCCCTATTGGAATGTCTCCCTATAGACTTGTCTATGGGAAGGCTTGTCACCTACCTGTGGAATTGGAACATAAGGCATATTGGGCTATTAAGAAGATGAATTTCAATTCTGACAAGGCAAGCTCGTTACGCAAACTACAATTGAATGAACTTGCAGAAATCCGGAATGACGCTTATGAGAATGCGAGAATTTACAAGGACAAGACGAAGATATTCCATGATAAGAATATTCTTCGCAAGACATTCACAATCAACCAAAAAGTCCTTATGTATAATTCTCGCTTACATCTATTTCCGGGAAAACTAAAATCTCGATGGACCGGTCCCTACATTGTGCAAACTGTCTATCCGTATGGGACTGTCGAGCTGTTGAATCCGAGGAACGGCAACATTTTCAAAGCAAATGGGCAGCGATTAAAGCCGTTCTTTGAGAATTTTCCTTCAGAAGGTATGTCCATACCCCTGAATGATCCTGTGTATCAGGATGATTGATCTCCTAGTCTGATGGAGGTATAGAGTAGTTAGGATTAGGACTTTGCTGCTTTTGTTTTCGTTTTCATAGGTTTGTTAGAAGGAGGAAGATTTCCAATGTTCACTCTCTCAGGTAATATCATTCCTCACTCCCTTTTATTTTCAAATTGCTCTCATGTTTTGCTCATTGCGCATCTTTTACATTGAGGACAATGCAAGATTTGGTTGGGGGGTGTAGGACCACTTGGATGAATCCAGCATTTTGCAACATCTCAAGCAATTATGTGGAAATTTTTCGATTTTTTTCAAAAATTCGAAACTCTTTTGGAAAACATTGGTTCTATGCATTCGAGTTGATATGAGCATAAGAGGAGGAGATATGAAGTGTATAAGGCTGGATGTCTGGAATCTCTCATTGCATAATGGTTTTATATGTGAACTCCCCTATTTTTGTGATTGATAGAAAATCTGAACACTTTTACACCTAGTTCACATTACACGATTTTCATGAGTTGAAGGGATTATGTGATTTAGGGATGAGTTAGACTTTGAATTAAGGTATTGAGAAATCAGGCCGGGGGTACTTTGTCCATCCTTGTCCATGGGAAAATAATGAAAGATATGGATTTCTAAAAATCCTATCTAATTTAAAAAGAAAAAGGAAAAGGAAGGATGAAATTGGGAATGTGGAAAAACGGTGGAAAATTCCGATTAGGGCTACCTATTACCAGCCGGGGGATGGTCTACCCATAACCAAAGCCGGAAATGGGACGTAGTGTGAAAGTCGTCGGAAGGACGGTAAGGCAATTTCCTGTCATTGGCTTGATGTGGCTCTATGTACCTTGAGTTCTATAGTCTAGTTGATCTATGAAGAAGATAATCCTAGAAACTCGTGGAATGAATTTTCACTACCCACACTAGGATGAATTTGTTCAATTCCCTCTATTTATCAACCAATTAGTGGGAATCTCATATGAATGCCTATTATGTCTTGAGGATTTATGGTGCCAACCTTTGACGCCTAATCTTTCTGAATCTTACACTTATAAACCCTGGAATGTATAGAAGGATGGTTTCTGAAAGAGAGTTGAGTCCGAAGAATGAGATTAGCTTCACGCATGTTTTGCTCGGGACTAGCAAAATGCTGGTTGGGGGGTGTGTTGAGCTCTTAATTGTGCATATTCTAACCCCAATTCATCACTCATTGTGCAAGGTTTGTATGGTTTGTAAGCTAATTCAATGCATGTTTTGTGACTACAGGATTGAGGGTGGACTCTACTCAATTGAAGACATAAGAGCTCACTTGGGATCATTCGGGTGAATAAAGTTTGAGGAGCAAAGAAGAAAAGAAAGAAAGAACTAAAGAAGAAAAGAAAGCAGAAGAAAGAAAAGAAAAATACAAGAAGAAAAGAGGGCTGACCGGTCGTGACCGGTCGGCCAAGGAAGCCAGACCGGTCAGTGACCGGTCAGCCATGCAGATTTGGCCCCTACTGAAGACGTCCGACCGGTCTTGACCGGTCGGACATATGCTGGAACTTCATGGAAAAGGACCGACCGGTCAAGACCGGTCGGTCATTGCTGCTGTAAGGAGGATGAAAACATCCGACCGGTCTTGACCGGTCGGATAGGCTTGCTGGACTGATGTTCTACTAGGCCCGACCGGTCTTGACCGGTCGGGCATACCTGCTGGAGTGTTTTCACTTGAGGCCGACCGGTCATGACCGGTCGGCCATGCGTACTGAGTTAGAAATTTCTAATTTCATCCCGATTTTCTCTGCGCTGCGTAAGTGTTACGCAAGTTCTCGATTCTTCCGAAGTTGTGGAGCTTCCAGACTATAAAAGGACACCTAGGGATCGTTCCTAAGGCATCCTAGGAGGGTTCAAGCGAGGTTGGAGGCTGTGGAAGTGAAGATTGGAGTTTCACAACTCCTTTTGGTTTGCTTTGCTGTTTTTATGCTTTTTGTAGTTGTTTCATATTTCCTTGGATCATGAGCAGCTAAACCTCTTAGCTAGGGCTAAGAGGTGAAGCTTGTAGTATATCCAAGATGTTTTAATTCGTAGTTAAGTGGTTTTCAGTTTGGAATTCATGATTATGAACTAAGGTTTGAAGTTTATACAAGTTTTTAAGTAATTTCTCTTAGTCTTGTGATGACTCATGGATGTTTGGATGAATTACTTATCTTCTTAATTTGTTTGCAACGGTCTAGACCTGTATGATCCGAGGAATTGGAGTGCGCTCTAGTACCAAGCTCTTCATAAAGGGGCTTCATGCCAAAGTTCTAGTTTTGGTTGATTATCTGGAATATGTATGGACTGTGCATATAATTTGAATCCAGTTCAAATCATGATCTAGCCTTGTCTTGTGAGAAGACTTGAGGATGGTTATGATTGGGAATTGGACCTATAGAAAAGGTGAATGACCTATGCAATGAGCATGCTCAGATCAGCCTAGAGTTGAGTGAACTTTATGCACAGGACTTACATGTTACAGACTTCTGGTTTAACAGTTCTATCATCCGACTAGATAGACCTGACCGGTAATTCTAGTTGAGAGAATGGGAAACCACAGCGGATTGAACATCGAGGATTACTACAAGTGAATCCTCGAACCCCTAGTGCCTTCTTAGAATTGTTTACATTCAATTTAGCTTAAACTGTTAATCATACACATTCTATTCAAACTTTGATTGTTAGCTTCAATAGAAACTTGTGGATGAATTTGTGACATCCTACATAAGTCCCTGTGGATCGACCTCGGTATTACCGAGTTTATTACTACATCGCAACCCTACACTTGGGGAAGCGAACACATAGTGAGCCGATCAATCCCTTGTAGAGCAAAACCAATTTTCAAGAGTAATAGCAAATAAATGCATAACTAAAGCAAAATCAAACAGAAGACTGAGAACACAAAAATTAATCCAGTCCATTTACAGAAGATACAATTTCCATGATTTAGGGACTTGTCACTATATTGGTGCTTCCTGATGAATTTACGAACCTCCCCCATAGCTCATCTTGTTGTCGCAGCCAAAGTCGAAAGCTCACCTCTTGCAATGACTGAAAGTAGCTCCTGAAAAAAAAAAAAAAAAAAAACAAGATTAACCTCTCTATTTATGCCCATTTGGTGGAATGGAATAAAACCCCATGGATCTGAATTAACCACAGTTCCTACACCAGCTAAACACTCCTATCTGAAAAGAGCTTGCAAACTTAAAAGAAGGAAAGAAAAAAGGACAAGCAAACAAAAGGAGAGAAGCATTGAGACTTTTTGAGAGAGGAAGAATCTATGAATAGATATGAGGCCACAACCAAGCCATGAAATAACAATAATGATGATAGTAAGCCAACCCAAAGGAATCAATGCTTGTGAAGAGTGGGAACAAAAGCAGCAACATCAGCCCAAGAATATTTTCACAATAATAAAAGCTCTCTTCCTATTTCTTTTATTTTATTTTACCCAACAACCATAACAGCAACAACAGCAATTTGCGAAACCAGTGAGAAATGTGCAAGTCTGGTGTATACCAGACCAAACCAATGTTATTATAAAGTGCCTACACTGCATTAGGAGTTCATTTCCTCGCAATCATGTTACATTTCAAGTTGGGAGTTGAAACACATAATGACAGTTACGAAACCACATTTGGATGTACTCTCAAGTCCAACCTGTTGGACTATACCTCAGGTCCAACCGGATTGGATGCCGTTCAGTTGGAGTTGGATTTGACAACATTTAATTTCCAAATAAAGAGGAGAGAGGTCTCATTTAATGATTTATAAATTAATGTGCTCGCATTTATTATGCCTTGCTAATTGTAAAGGGTCCCAGAGAATCCTACCTTAATGTGTATGGAAGAAAGGAACCCATTATTCATGGTTGGGCCTACTGTAATGTTTGTCAGAAATCCACCCGTGCATCTGTTTTTCTAGATTGTATTAGGGCATGGGTCCAAAAATGAGGCAGATCCCAAAATCAAGTGGTCCCACAAGTAGAAGTATTTGGGTAGGAAAATGCCCATAGTTGAAACCTCCCTAGTCTACCCTCTAAACTATAACCCCTAGTGTGGCCCACCTGAGATTTTGGAGAACCCTCATACCCTTTAATAAGTTGGCAAAATAGGTGGACCGCATGGATAAAACATACACACCCCACTAAGTTTTTGCCACAGCAGATGACATTGACATTATATATATATATATATATATATATATATATATATATATATATATATATATATATATATATATATAGGGAAATGGTACTATGCGGTCGACCTCATGGGAACTTCCCATGAGGTCGAGCTGTGTGGGCCCCACTGTGATGTGTAATGGCCATCCACACCATCAATCCAATGCATCGTTCCGTGGTGGGCCATGGGCCCAAAACTCAGGGCAATCCATGACTTGGGTGGGCCACACCATTAACAACAGTTAAGAGTGGATATCTACCCATTGAAAACTTTATGATCGTTTATAGGATTGACTGAGATGTGGTTGAGAAATCCAGACCATCCATTGTGCATGTCCCACTTAAACAGGAAGTCAAACCAACTTTTAATCGTATCCAAAACTCAGATGGGCCCCAACAACTGCTTTTAGATGTTGTGGGCATGATTTTGCATTCTTTCAGTTGGTATGGCCCACTTAAATTCCGGATCAAGCCGTTTTTTTGGATATCCCATAAACAGAAGGGGACCCACCAAATGCATGGTGTAGATGACCATTACACATCACAGTGGGGCCCACACAGCTCGACCTCATGGGAACTTTTCATGAGGTCGACCACATAGTACCATTTCCCATATATATATATATATATATATATATATATATATATATATATATATATATATATATATATATCTGTGTGTGTGTGTATCAAAATCAAGTACCACTTGTCATGGTCCATTTACAAAATAAAAAAACAGAACTACGAATATGCAATGTATGCAAAACTTCTGATGCCAGATAATAAGAGACAACCCTTGTAATCTTTTCTGTTTTTTTAATTTTTTTTCATTTAATGACAACGCCATGATTTCATTTACAACAGAACAATAAGGAGCCAGCATCCATGTATACTGAATGCCATTTACACACAAACATGTTAGTGCTTACATGTTGCTAACTATGATACTTGAAACATTAGAGATGGTATTGGGTTGAAGGCATGGCAACTGTTGCAATCACAAATAGCCAACAATACACATGAAAAAAGGCTTGCAAACCACTAAAGCTTTTTATTTTATTTATTATAAAACTTCTTATGGAACATCAAAAGGAAGCTCAAATCCACCATGAGGAGCAAGGTATTTTTGCATCTCAGATCAATTGTCTGGATCACCAAGAAATGATCCCACATGTATGAATCTTGCATAATGCATGTGCAACAGTTCTGTAAATCATCAGATGCTTCCAAAAATATCTTTACTTAAAAAAAAAAAATCAAACTATCAGACTTGAAATTTTCATTTCATTCAATGTAAGAATTCCATGTTTCCAACCTTGCGACTCTACTACAGTAATCTACATTAGGCAAGCACCACAGTTGTTGTAAGAAGTGATATGGTTATATATTCAGAATGAAAACCCAAAAAACTTGCAATATAAACTCAAATCATAAAGAACAAAAGAGGAATTAAACTCTAAATTCCGCAACAAAGATCATAGAAGATGTTAGGAAATTTAGTGCATAGAAGTCAACAGAAATCTATAGGCAGCCTTGTGGTGCCCTTTAACAACTAGAACCCTGAATTGGTAGAGTTCTCAATTTCTTTTTGAGGAGTTCCCAATTAGTGCACATACACATTAGAGCTAGTTGTTAAATGGAACCTTGTGGCTGGTGAACAGAATTTGCATTTCTAGCCAAGGATTTCTCCATAGAATTGGCTCTCAAACTGTCAAAAGAACAAATGAATTGAGCAAAGAACAAACTCCCAATCATTTCGAGCCAATCCAAATAAGCACATATAATTCATTTTTAAAGTTATGCCAAAACAAACCTAGCAAATAGATAATGCATGAGGTGGAGGCGTGCTTATAAAAAAACAAACCTAGCAAATTCATATAGACGCATATCCCAAGGGTGTATCAAGGAAACTAATGGAATGCAGCATATTCTTGTTCATGGTTTCTAATAAAATCAGTAGCTACAACACTGCAATCTAATCTACCCTCCCCCCAGATTTCCAAGAAAGGATTCTTCATTGAAGAAAATTGATATGACAAACATCTTTCTCATAATGTATCACGGACAAGGTAGAAATTGGAATCATGTGCCCCTTCTCCCTTTCTCCTTCCTTTGCAACATTCCTTCACATGCTTCTTCCCTTCACCCCAATCTCCTCAATAGCACTCTAATATAATCTGCATGATTGCCGAACAACAAATCCCAACACCTTATGCACTCCTTCCACTTGAAATCCAGCCAAATCTTCTGTTTGAAACCCTTCACATTCACCTCAACAGAAAAATTAGGAGATTTTAATGCACCCTGATCCTTGCATACCACATGAGCTCCAATGACACCCATCACAAATCACAGTGAGCCATGGGTCTCATCAACTTCCCTTGAACAAACATCTTGGATTAGAACACCAACATCATGCATCAAAGTGTTATATACTTCGGATGGCAGCTTCATTACTTTTACTTGACATCTAAAAAAATCCATATTGACAAAAAAACTCATTATGGCAATAGAGCACCAAACTAGTCTAGCCATTCCCTTGAACAAGAAGTCAAAACCTTCCCTTTAACATAAGTTACCGTGAGAAAGATGCGCCAAATGGGATATTGTGTTCTTCACCACCAAGGCCCTGCACAAAGGAAAGAAAGACACTCCTATCATCCCAAGAGGTTGCCCTCTTAAACTTCTTCTTAGAAACCATATTCACTTAGAAGTTAAGACAACCATATCAAATACCAAAGGCTTGAGAGATAAGCACCTGACATATGCTAACACTTCACATAAACCCGCTTTAAAAAAAAACATTTAACATTTGTTGCCTCCCCACCCTTCAATAAATAAAAAAATAATAATAATTAAAAAAAATTCTGCAACTAGAATGACTAATCCCACACACAAAAATGTCCTTGGCCAAAGAATCATTATTTTTCCATCACCCAACCAGAATCACCCCCCCACACACTGCCTACCACTCACTGCCACCCCCATGGACGAAATATACTCATGGAATCTAACCCACACTTAGCTGTCCACACAGGTTTTTAACTTGGACAAGACTCACTTCACATCCTTCAATCTTTCCAGTCGTTCCATGACAAACAAAAACCGTGCATATAATATCATGATATGATAAACAAAAACCATGCATATAATTTTGAAGGTGTGGGTCCATATCTCTATAAATAAGACTTATTTGCTTGTTTATGAAAAAAAAAAAGCTTTTTTATAATATAGATTATTTAGTAATGGTCTAAGTTTATATTTATAAATTTAGACATAAGAGATTTTACCTAAAGAAACTAATGTCAGATGGTACATAATTCCAAAAGAGATTGATTGAGTGATCTTATCCTCAATTAATGGATATTTGTTTGTTGAGTTGGGATGTCCATTACTTTTCATTTCAACCATCCATTAAATATCAATTGGCGAATTGCAAAATTAAATATATGCGTTTTTTTTTTTTTTTTTGTTCCCATTGAGAGTCTTGGATCCATGTTTGGGAAAATATTTCATAAATGATCTGGACCATTCATTTTGTTGGCAATTGATCCAATGGATAGGATCTTTCAATCTTACACGATTCTCGAGAGAGAGGAAGCTAAGAAAGAGCCTGTAGAATTGACAGTTGGATGGATACATTATCGTTTATTGTCTAGATTACCCATGCATTGGCCACTCATCAGATAGATTGGATGGTTAGATTGAAATTATGAACTTGAACTACAGGTGGGGCCCACAACATGGACAGTACAAAGCAATGATCATACCCTTTTTTATGGTAAATAGTCCGGACCATCCATTTGTCAGCCGTTGATTGATGGAGAGCATCATGGGATCAAAGTGATGATTCCTTGGATGCATGCTGGGTCATACGTGAGGCTACCTCATGGACAACCCACATCCATGGCCAAATATTTCTATTTTTATTTTTTGTCACAAAATGATATGGACCGTACATTTTCTTGGGAGGCTCGACAAACCAAAAGCAATCCCACGGAGGCAATGTGGACCAAAGGTGGGACCCACATGTTGGACAGTCTAAACCCATGACGAACAAAAACCCATTGTTAAAGCTATGCCAAAACAAACCTAGCAAAAAAATATAAAAAAAAACTGAAATTCCACCCCAATCACACCACCATTTTGAAGATCCAAATTTCCCACCTTTTATTTTTCCATTTCTATTGTCAATCAGATTTCGAAATGGGAATGGAAATGACATTGTCGAGTTCTAAGCCGTAATCACAAGCCCATTTCTATTGTCAATCTATGGCAGATTCCTCTTATCCAAGAGTCTTTGCTGATCATAGATGGGCCTCCTCGTCATCATATTTAGGCATAAAGAAACCCTAAATTCCGCAACAAAGATCACAGAAGAACAAAAACCTTAGATTTCGAAATGGAAATGGAAACCGAAAGATGAGATGGAGATGAGCAGATTACCAGAAAAAAGAGTCGTAAGCTCTGTTGAGATCTCCTGCAGCTGCTAGAGAGAGAGAGAGAGAGAGAGAGAGAGTGAGAGAGAGTGAGAGCTTCTACTTATAGCATTTGCAGCAACAAAAACCCTCCGAAATCCCTTTTGTAACGGTCGTACCTTCAAACCCTCCAAAAAAAACCCTTCAATCTCTTTTCATCTCTTCCAAACCCAATCTCTCCCTTCTCTTTCCATCAATACCTGAGATTAATCTGCGTTGGCGAATGGGGAATAGGAAACAGAGAGCTTCTAGCGTCTGGCGTATGGCATCTAGCCTCCGGTGAATGAAAGTCCGGGAGGAGGAGGGGGAGGAGAGGAACGTGAGAGAAGGAGATGAAAAATGGGTTAGTCTCTTCTGGAAAACCCCTCTGAAAATGAGAAATCATTCAAATCCGCACCAATGTGAGTTTTTCACACCATATAAATAAAAAATGAGCCATCAGCCGTAAAATTCATGGCCCACTTATTTGATGGTTAAGATTGTTTTACATATTCAAATGTTAATCCTCTACAAGTGTACCCACTATTTAGATGGTCTGGATAACCCTAAATCATTGCCACAAGTGACATAAATAAGTCACCACCATTTTACATTATATACACAACCAGCACAATAAGGACAGCTAGTGGCGCTTGTTGTGCTCTGTGGGCCCCACCATGATGTATGTCTTCTATCCACACCGTCCATTAATTTTTACTCATCATTTTACAACTTGATCTAAAAAAGTAGGAAGATCTAACTCTCCGGTGGACCACACCATGGGAAAAGAGTAGCGATTGAATGTCCACCATTAAAAAGCCCACTTTAATGTTTATTATTAATTAATTATGGTTCCAACGGACTTGCGACCAAAATGATCCATGGATCATATCCGTTGCAAAACTTTATTCCACCACGGATTTGGTCTGTTGTTAAATCCTGCCACTCAAAACCCCCAAAATCCCCCAAAATAGGGATTAGTGACATTAATTTTCCATTAGCCACGGATAAAGTTCGTCGTTAAACTAAGAGTCTTTTGCGATGGACATAGTCCGTCGATAAATCCGTCGTAAATTTTTAACTTTAACATAGTATTATAAGACATCCAGAAATAAATATAAGAATGAAGAAGATCTTCAAAAAGCTTACAATGCCCTATACAAGGAAAGTTGTAAGATAGCATCCAAACTTAAAGTTTCAAAGAAAATGTGTGATAAACTACAATCTGAACTTGACAAATATATTTTGGAAAAATTACATTTTTCTGACTGCTTTGAAAAATGTAAACTAAATTTGAAATTTAGAAATGAAGATTTCGAAAAACTTCAAACTGATTTTAATTCTCTAAAATCTAAATTGCTTACTCTTAAGAAGTCAAAGAATTCTGAAAATTTAAAGACATAGTAGAAGAGATTCTTCACTTTTCTAAACCTTATGGTAATAAATCAAGTCTTGGCTACAACAAGTTCAATCAAAAGCCAAAGACATCACTTACTATCTTTGTAAAATGTGAATCTTTGCATTACAAGAATGAAATTCAGAAAAAGTTTAAAAAGTCTATTTCCAAAAGTCCAAAACATTTTCAAAAGACTTTGAAAATCTCAACCAACAACAAAGGTGATTATTCTTCACTTATTCTGAGAATCATATACTTATTCAAAGAACTCTTGGTACGAAGTAGGAGAAAAGGAAGACAAATGTCTCATTCTCCTCAAGAAAAGAAGGATCCACCCAAGTCTAAAACCATTATGAAGTGGGTTCCTAAAAATAAATATTTGGTGATCCACACTGCTTTCAAAGCCAGTAGCCATTCAAAATGGTACTTAGTGGTTGTTCAAGACATATGATAGGTGACAAAAGTATATTATCAAACATTAACGAGATTGATGGAGGAGCTGTCACTTTCGAAGATGGTAGTCATTGTAAAATCATTGGCTAAGGTAATGTCCAACTCCCTAATCTTCCTTTATTTAAAAATGTTTTATATGTTGATAGATTAAAACACAACCTGTTAAGTATTTCACAAATCTACGACAATAATCATAGTGTAAAATTTTCTGATCGCGGATGTGAAATTCTGAATAAAACAAGTAATGTAATTTTACATGGCCGCAGAACCTCTGAAAATTGCTACATAATTAATCAAAGTTGCTCAAAGAAGTATTCATGTTACATGGCCCAACTTGATGAATCTGAACTTTAACATCAACGACTTGGACATGTGACCTTCAGAGACTTATATAAATAGAGTAAAAGGGATCACTTACGTGATTTACCCAAACTAAGAAAAAAAGAAAACAAAGTATGTGGCTCATGTCAAGTTGACAAACAAATAAGAAGTTGCCATAAGAAAATAAACTCTCTAGCCACATCTAAACCCCTTGAACTTCTCCACATGGATTTAGTTGGACCAACTTGAACGGAGAGTAAAGGTAGTAAAAGGTACTTCTTAGTTATAGTTGATGACTTTATTCGATTCTCTTGGGTAGCTTTTCTGAGAGAAAAGTATGAAACATTTGATTAAGCCAAAAAGATCATCAAATGAATTCAGATTGAAAAACAATTGTGTGTCACTAGAATCAGAAGTGATCATGTAACTGAGTTTGGAAATAGAATTTTTAGGAGTACTGTGAAGATCATGGCATTTTACATGAGTTTTCAGCTTCAAAAACACCTTAGGAAAATGAAGTTGCTGAGAGAGAATAGAGTTCTACAAGAGATGGCAAATGTTTTGCTAAATAGTAAAATTTACCAAAGAGTTTTTGGGCTGAACCTATGAATACTACTTGTTACATTGCTAATCATGAATATGTTAGAGTAAGTAAGAATAAGACATCATATGAAATGTAGTTTAATAAGAAACCATCGGTGAACATTTTCGAATATTCGGAAGCTTGTATTACATTTTACGTGATTGAAAAAATGTTAGGAAGTTTGATGCTAAAAGTGATGAAGGTATTTTTCGAGGGTACACTATAAACAGTCGTGCATACTTGTTTACGTCGAATTTAGTAACTGGATCCACCGGATGTTCACCTTCCCTTCAAGCTTTTGGATTTCCTCTTTGGACCTGAAAAAAGGACAGAAAGCAAGTAAGGGTGGCCGGTATCCAGCCGTCAGCCCTCCGATGCTTAAGTCAGATAGGGTCAAGAAATAGAACAATCAGTCACCGGAGGTAAAGATTGAATATTGTGTACCTTTATCATCAATATAATCATCTATTTATACAGATCTCAATGATCCAGTCCGCTACACAAGCTGTTAAGGTTATCCCTATTTTCATGGGATAAGAAGCATATCTCGATAATCCTCGGAAAATGATGTAGTCAAATCATCCTAGACGTCTAGCTGATTACGTCTCTGGATATTCGGAGTTAAGAACAGATATAAACCGAAACCGGTTTATACGGGCTGCTGGTACTATGAGACGAAGGCCATCCATGCCGAAGACCACGGTCACCCAGATATCGGGAGCTGCTTGAATGAAGGATACTCTGGTCGCATTCTGTAGATGCGACCCCTTTTGTCGAGCGCGAGCTTGGCTGCTCGCATTCCTGAGATGCGACCCCTTCCTCGAGCACGATCCTGACTGCCCGCATTCTGTAGATGCGACCCCTTCTGCCGAGCACGAGCTTGGCTGCTCGCATTCCTGAGATGCGACCGCGATACCTCACGTCTCGCTACGACTAAATTTGCCTATAACAGATGCCCCCCAAACCCTTGGTATTGAGGAACTATGCCAAGGGTTTGTTTGTATAGACAGCTGGCTGCTGAGAGAAAATCGCGCATGATCCACTCAACGTGCTTCCGCATTTATGATGACCAGCTTTTGCGCAGCTTTTTCTGCCGCAAAAAATGAGGCGTCGAGCGCCACGTGTTTCCGTATTTAATGCCAGCGCCCGTTCGTCTAGCGTGCCGGATGAGAAGCTGCCGCGTGTCCATCAAATCAAACAGGATGATTGCATATAAATATCGGACTTAGCAGGATTTTCTTCATTTTCAAATTCTATCTACTGCGAAGTTTCCTTCTTCTCCTTCTTTGTTTCCGGAGCAAAAACCTCTTTACAGAGGTATTCTTTCTTTTCTTTCTTCTTACTCACTTCTCCCATCCCCTTTTCTTTGTAATGGCGGAGGTCTCTGACGAAGAGATTGTTCCTCTGGGAGACGAAACCCCGGATTCTTCCGAATCCAATAACGCCAGAGTACCGACTGGGAGATACTCTACCTCCGGTTACTCTTCCATCTTGACGGAGGAAAGGCTCTCTAACCTTAGAGAGACATATAGGGTCCCAGACTCTGTTTCGTTTAGATTGCCTGGGAGAGGGGAAACGGCCGATGCACCACCACCAGGGTGTGTGGCTTTTTATGAATATTTTTTTCAAAGTGGGCGTACGTCTTCCCCTCCACCCCTTTATACGAAACTTCCTTCGTCTCTACAAGATTGCCCCGGGCCAACTAATAGTTAATGGCTGGCGGGTGCTTCTGAGCGCTTTCGTCCTCTGGAAGCAAGCGGGTAACGAGGAGTTAACCGCTGAGGAGTTTTTAAGGTTATTCCAGCTGAAGAAGGCGCCAGCTAGCGAGGGTTGGTACTACCTATGCTTCTGGCACCGGAATAACTTTATCTTGGGGAACCCTTCTTCCAACTGCCCGGGGTGGAGAAAAAAGTGGTTCTATGTTTCTGGCAACTGAGAGTCCGAAATGGACTCCGACCCCAAAGGCCATAACGTTAATCGCCATTTTGGCGAAGGTGGGTTAAGTGTTCGTTTATCTGTCCGAAAGAAATAATACCTTTGCTCCATTAACGATTTAATGTGCCTTCTTTTTTGTTCGTAGGAATCCCAACTGGTGTGAAGCCGAACCTGCGAGGAGGACTCAACGAGAAATTAGTTAGAGTCTACAAGCTTCCCGCGACTACACGCCACGTCAACGTCGCATTAGAATCTCATCATCTCTGTGCAGCGGGTCTCATCTTTCGGGAAGAAATGACGAACATTAGAGACAAGAGATGTGCACTGGGGGTACTTCCCCGTCTGAAGGGCATGGCCTCGAAGAGGCAAAAGAAAACCACGGCGGGTCCTTCAAATGCGTCTGCTCCCGCAGAGGGGTCTGCTCGCGGTCCTCAATCGCGAGGGGATGGATCGGGAGGGGTCGCTACGACTTCTCGTACGACTGCGACCCCTCCGGTCAACGCGACCCCTCTATCCACCGTGACCCCCCCAGCTGACATTCATCGTCAGCCGGTTAACGAAGTTGTCGATAATTCGCCGAAAGGCGATCGGAGAGGGAGAGTCCTCCCTCCAAAGGGGGCTTCAAGCGAGCCTACTGCTGCTCGCGAATTGCTGACGCTCGCCTCGGGCGCTGCGAGTGCTCGCGAGGCGGGTTCTAAGGAGATGGTTGTAGCCCAAGCTTCTGGCTAGGGAACTTTTGTCATT
Source organism: Liriodendron chinense (assembly GCA_003013855.2). Classification (NCBI taxonomy): domain Eukaryota; kingdom Viridiplantae; phylum Streptophyta; class Magnoliopsida; order Magnoliales; family Magnoliaceae; genus Liriodendron; species Liriodendron chinense. The sequence continues at coordinate 3,044,935 of ML058512.1, read as the reverse complement.
CCTCCACACTTGCATCCAATATGCGGGTTTATGTTTGACAAAATTTCTCCCAACTCCTTCGGAAGCCTCCCCGAACCAAGCCCCGAAGCCCTCTCCACCGACATTGGGGTGAGACTGCTACAGGTAACCAACCTTACACGATCTCTCTTTATTATATATTTTTCGTCATTGATATGGCGAATTACTCTAATTTGTCTCCTCTCTCACACATTTTTTTTATAGAGCCTGGATCTCACGCTTCGAGTCAGACGTGACATCGAAGCAGCCCGCCGCAGCGTGGAGGATGCGGAGAAGAAGAAGAAGACGATGGAAGCCGACGTCCAAGGGCGGGACCGCTTGGTGAAGGCTTTGGAAGCCCAAATCGCCAAGCTGGACGAAGAGAAAAAGATTCTCCTTGTCAAAATCCAATCCATGACTGATCGCTTTCAGTCACTGGACCTCCAACTCGCAAAGCTTCAAGAGCTTCATACTAAGAGCGAGAAGGAGAAGGAGATCTTTCGCCAAGACAAGATCCAGCTTGAAGAGCGGCTCAAGGATGCTCGGACCAAGCTCGAGGAGGCCCAACAGCGACTTAAACAGCTGAAGGATGACTCCATCCACTGGGAAGAGGAGAGAGTGGCTCTCGTTCAGATGGTATCTGACGAGGGTCCTCGCGCAGTCCAGGAGTTCCGTACTTCTCAACTTTATGACGAGGAGCGATATGAAGCGTATATCGCTGGTCGCGATTTTACGGTCAGAGTTATGTAGCAGATTGCTCCGACCTTTAACGTTGAGGAGTTCGACAGATTGGCTTTCGAGGTTGCAGCTAGAGAGCGGGCTGCTGCTGAGAATGAAGTCACTGGGGCAACAGATGTTGCTCCTGCTCCCGAGGCTGGTCCTGAAGCTAAGAGCCGCGAGCCTGCGCAAGATGGGGATGACCAACCTTGACCTCGGCACCTTCCTATGTCATGTATTTTTTTATGTATACTTTTGAGAAGAAGTTTGTAACTGTCTTGACCTTTTGGTCATCATTTTAATGAACATCTATTTCTTCAGTGTTGCGTATTCTCCCTAACTTTCATTTTTGCTTTGTGTTAATCACATGTTGACTCATCAGGGGATGCGACCCCTTAATTCGAGCACGAGCTGCGCTGCTCACATTTAGGAGGTGCGACACCTTAATTCGAGCACGAGCTGAACTGCTCGCATTTAGGATGTGCGACCCCTTAATTCGAGCACGAGCTGCGCTGCTCGCATTTAGGAGGTGCGACCCCTTAATTTCAAGCACGAGCTGCGCTGCTCGCATTTAGGAGGTGCGACCCCTTAATTCGAGCACGAGCTGCACTACTCGCATTTAGGAGGTGCGACCCCTTAATTCGAGCACGAGCTGAACTGCTCGCATCTGACTCATAAAAAGTGACTCAATCTGAGGGTCGTATGACCGTCTCTGTCTGCGTTGAGACAGACTAGTCAATCGATTGAGATTTTGATTCCACCAAAGGCAGAAAATTGGTCAAGAGAGCACGTATGCTCTCTTCAGGGCTATTTTCGATCCATAAAATGGAAAAGCAACCAACTAATAATAATTTCAACCCTACCAAGGGTAGGCAATTGGCTAAGAGAATTCTTTGGAGCTATTCAAGTCCAAGTAAATGGAGTAGCGACCAAAAGATAATTTCAACCCTACCAAAGGTAGGCAATTGGCCAAGAGAATGTATGTATTCTCTTCAGGGCTATTCGAGTCCAAGTAAATGGAGTAGCGACCTAAAAGATAATTTCAACCCTCAATTCATTCGAATATCATTAAGAATTACATTGCATCAAGGGAAGTATTGCAACAAGTGTTCCACGTGCCAAGGGCGGCGTACTGGTCTTCCTTGCATATCTTCAAGATAGTAAGTGCCGGGTCGCATAATTTTGACGACTCGATACGGGCATTCCCAATTCGGATCAAGTGATCGAGTAGAGACCCCAAGGTTTTGTCTGAGAACCAAATCACCCAGTTGGAAAGCTCTAGGTCGAACTTTAGCGTTACGATAGCGAGCGATGCGTTGTTGATATGCAGTTGCTCGCATCTGGGAGGCATTTCTACGCTCTTCCAAGAGATCAAGATGAAGTCGCAGACCTTCCTGATTACCTGTGGGGTCATACTGCTCAATCCGATACGAGGGCACTTGGATTTCCACTGGTACTACTGCGTCGACACCAAATGCTAAGGAGAAAGGGGTTTCGCCTGTTGATGTACGAGTCGTGGTTCTATATGCCCATAGTACTTCTGGCAAAAGTTCCGGCCACATACCTTTACATTCACCTAGCTTGGTTTTTAAGTGGTGCTTGATGATTTTGTTCACTGCCTCAACTTGCCCATTTGCCTGGGGATGATATGGAGAGGTGCGGACGTTACGTATCTTCCACTTTGCACAAAATTCGTCGAAAGCTGCATTGTCGAACTGCGTACCGTTGTCGGTAATTATCGTGTGGGGGAGTCCATAACGGCATATGATATTTCTCCATATGAACTTAGTAGTTTGTTTCTCAGTGATTTTGGCTAATGGTTCCGCCTCGGCCCACTTGGTGAAATAATTGACCCCTACTATTGCGAACCTACTTTGTCCTTTTTCGGTAGGCAAGGGCCCGATAATATCAACCCCCCATTGAGCGAAAGGCCAAGGGCTATCGACTGGAGTCATTTGTTCGGATGGTATATGAGGTATAGGGAGTATCGCTAGGCACTTGTCACATTTTTTGGAGTATTCAATTGCATCTGCTTTCATAGTGGGCCAAAAATATCCTTGCCTCATCGCCTTATATGCTAGGGATCGCCCCCTTGGGTGGTTACCACATGCCCCCTGGTGTATTTCATCGAGAACACGACGTGCATTTTCTGGATGAAGACACCTTAAATAAGGCAAGGAAAATCTCCTACGTAACAATACTCCATCATGTAAGGTATACTTGGCGGCTCGATGATGAATTTGTCGTGCCACTTTCTTATCGTCTGGAAGGTAACCATCTCTAAGGTAAAGGAGTATGGGATCCATCCAACACGGAGATTATTGTACCGAAGTTACCTGCTCGAGAGTTGCTTACTCGACACTCGGATTTTGAAGATACTCGATGGGGATTGAATGTGATAACTCAGATTCTGGTGCAGAGGCGAGCTTTGCCAGGGAATATGCGAGTTGGTTCTTCTCGCGAGGAATATGAATTATTTCATAAGTCTTCAGTTTTGCGAGTAGGATGAGGACACGAGATATGTATAAGGCCATCCTTTCTTCTTTGGCCTCGAATTCACCGAGAACTTGGTTGACAATAAGCTAGGAGTCTCTGTGAATGAGCAGATTTTGTATTGAAAGGACAATTGCTAGTTCGAGGCCAACGATCAGGGCCTCATATTCTGCTTCATTATTTGAGATGCGAATATCAAAACGTAAAGCGTATCGGAAATGCGACCCGTCTGGAGCGACTAGAATTAGGCCCGCTCCGCTACCTGGTGGCCCGCGACGACCCGTCCACGAAGAGTGACCAGGAAGGTTGGTCGCTGGTCGCAGAGTTGTCATTAGAAGAGGAGTATGTGAATTCGGCGATAAAGTCAGTCACGACCTGGCCCTTGACTGCGGGCCTAGGGCAGAACGAGATATCGTGCTCGCTAATCTCGACCGCCCATTTAGCTAATCGTCCGGAAGCCTTAGGTTTTTGAAGGACTTGTCGCAACGGATGATTTGTTGGTACTAGAATAGCATGGGCTTGAAAGTATGGTCGCAGTTTTCGAGCTGCCGTGACTAAAGCTAGGGCCAACTTCTCCATATCAGAATAACGAGTTTCAGCATCCACCATTGCCCGACTGATATAATAAACGGGCCTTTGTATCCCGGAATCTTCTCTTATTAAAGCGGCGCTAACGGCCGTGGAAGACACAGATAAATAAAGGATGAGTTGCTTGTGCGCTACAGGTTTAGATAAAACAGGGGGTGTGCTCATATATTGCTTCAGTTGTTGAACAGCTTCTTCGCACTGTGATGTTCATTCCCAATTAGATTTTGCTGTAGCACGGAGGAGCTTAAAGAAGGGTAAGCATTTGTCAGACACTCGCGAGATGAACCTATTCAACGAAGCGATGCGACCAGCCAAACGCTGGACGTCCTTAAGAGTGGTCGGGGATTTCATCTCTATCAATGCTTTTATTTTTTCGGGATTTGCCTCAATCCCTCGCTGGCCGACCATGAATCCGAGAAACTTTCCAGCAAATACTCCGAATGCACATTTTTCTGGATTCAACTTCATCTGATATTCCCTCATTAGATCGAAGGCTTCTTGAAGATCAGAAAGATGATCATCTTCTATGATGCTTTTCATGAGCATGTCATCGACGTAAACTTCCATATTTCTGCCGATTTGGGTAGCGAATATTTTGTTGACGAGGCGCTGATAGGTGGCCCCTGCATTTTTAAGACCAAACGGCATTACCTGGTAGCAATATAATCCCCGATCTGTGATGAAGGCTGGTATGCTAGCTATCAGGTGGATGCATCATGATCTGGTTGTAACCAGAATATGCGTCCATAAAACTAAGCAGAGCGTGTCCAGCTGTTGAATCGACCAGCTGGTCGATTCACGGCGTCGGGAAGCTATCTTTGGGACACGCTTTGTTCAAATCTGAATAATCGATACACATTCTCCATTTGCCATTAGCTTTTCGGATGAGAACTACGTTCACGACCCATTCTGAGTAGTCAACTTCTTTTATGAAATTGACTGTTAGCAGCTTCTCGACTTCAGTTTTTATTGCCATTTGCCTTTCTGCAGTGAAGGCACGTCGACGCTGGTGTACGGGTTTATGCTTCGGATCGATATTCAGACGATGTGCGATGACGCTGGGGTCGATGCCTAGGCATATCTTTGTGAGACCAAGCGAACAGCGTCTTGGTATTCGGTGAGGAAACGGACCAGATCTTCACGATAGACATCGGTTAAAGAGGATCCAATGTATACGACTTTGGACGGGTTGTCTTTAGTTAAGTGAATCGCCACTGTTTCTTCCCCAGGAGTTCCTGATTGGAGGATGTTCTCTCTCGGATCTAACGAGGTATCTGTCGAGGAGTTGGGTGAATCTTGTGTTATCATCATAACGGGCGTCGCTTGCGCTTTCTTTCGATCTTGTAGGGCTATCTCATAACAAGACCGGGCCTCTTTTTTATTTTCTCTTACAACCCCAACACCATTTGGGGTAGGGAACTTGACGCACAAATATAAAGGATGTAGAGCTGCCCCAACCTTATTAAGAGATGGCCGGCCCAAAATGGCGTTGTATGCTGATCTTCGGTCCACCACAATGAAATTTATGAAGACAGTTGTCTTCGCTGGACTCTCCCCAAAGGTAACGGGAAGGTCAATGCTTCCTTCAGGTGTCACCACTTCGCCCCCGAAGCCAACGAGGGGAGTTGAGACTGGCTTGAGTAGGCTTCTGGCGAGTGCCATTTTGTTGAAAGCTTCCAGGTACAGAATATCAGCAGAGCTACCTGTATCCACCATAATACGATGAGTTAAATAGTTTGATACCTTTAGAGCGACCACGATAGAATCCTCATGAGGGAAGTGAATTCCCTCTGCATCTTCGAGAGAGAAGAAAATTGGAGGATGACTGGTTTTCGATGCGTTGGGTGTATGTTCCAGCCAGTAGATGTGCTGGGGCTTCTTGGACGCTTTACGAGTGTATGCTTTTCTTGAAGCTTGAGAATCGCCACCGCATGCTGGTCCCCCGATGATGGTTCGAATTTCCCCGGTGGGCTCAGCGTCTTCTTGAGGAGGGTGTCGATGAGGTGATTTCTTCTGTTGTTGGGAGGCTTCCCCCCTTTTTGGCGAGCGACCTTGCCGAGCAACATAATCTTGAAGATGACCTTTCCGAATCAGAGCCTCGATGTGGTCACGCAAAGTTATACAGTCTTGGGTAGTGTGCCCATGGTCTTTATGGGAACAACAAAACTTGCTCTTGTCTCTTTTCTCAGGATCAGATTTTATTTTCGCGGGCCATTTCACATACGGCTTATGCTTAATTTCCATTAGCACCTTTTCTGGAGGCCGGTTAAGAGGAGTGTAGTTATGGTACTTACCGGAGAAAACTTTCTTCGGAGAACGATCTCGCCGATCGCGCCTATATTTCTTATCTGAAGAAGAGGCTTCCTTCGGCTTGCGCTTCTTGCCTTGTAAACCATGACGTGCCAACGCTACCTCTTCAGCATTGATATACTTCTGAGCTTTAGCTTGGAATTCTGTCATAGTTTTGGGAGGGTTCTTATCCAGAGCGAATCTGAACTTTTCGCTGGTGATTCCAGCTATTAGGGCGGTGAGGCCCTTCTCTTCAGTATGCCCTTCGGTTTGTACTGCTTCAGTTGTGAAGCGCACTGTAAACTCCTTTATTGTTTCTTCATGCTGCTGTTTCAAATCCATTAGGTGAGACGCGGGTTTTTTGGTGCGGATGCTTCCCATGAATTGGGAAAGGAACAGCTCTGATAACTGTGAAAAGGATCCGATAGATCGAGGTTTCAATCTCCGGAACCAGGTACGGGCTGCTTCTTTTAAAGTTAGGGAGAAGGCCCTACACATGATTTCTGAACCATGTCCCTCCAGCTCCATAAGAGACCTATAAGTTTCCAAATGCTTGAGAGGATCGCCGGTACCCGTATATGGGGTGATGACGGGTGTGCGATACTTTCTTGGTAGGGGTGCTTCCATGACTTCGCTGGTGAAAGGGGACTCGGATCGATGTATCGACGCCATGGCGGTTGACGGTCGGTTCGTTTGATACTTGTTGCTCCATATCATCAAAATGATCATGGATCTTTTTAAGATCCCCTTCCCATGGTAGCGTATAACCAGAAGCTTCAATGGTGGAACCATGAGATTGTTGTTGGCGAGAGGTACTGGAATGTATGGAATGCGGGGATAATACGGGGGGTTGGTTGCCAATCGGCACTCGGTTTGATGGAGGATGATTTGGTTGAACCTGTTGTTCGTCCACAGAGTATCTGGAAGCCATTGGTATGGGCTGCGCCGGCAACCCCCCGGAAGGTGGCTTCTGAGGCTCCAGGAAATGCTGATCAAGCCGGTTAGACAGGGCTTGAAACCCAGCGTTGAGAGTTAGAAGGGTATTTCCCAAGAAACGCATGACATCTTCTTGACTTCCGGAAGCCTCAAGTAACGGATTCGCCGATGGCACGCTTGGAGCTCCTTGAGGGATGTTTGTTGAAACGGTTTGAGGAACAGGAATTGATTCCGTCACATCAGGCGGAGGTAATGTTTGCCTTAATGTGGAGGGATGAACTGCCTTCTTAGGAGGCATAGTGGAAGGAATTTGATCGGTGGTAGAACGATTGACTGTGATGATCAAATCGTTCCCACAGACGGCGCCAAACTGTTTACGTCGAATTTAGTAACTGGATCCACTGGATGTTCACCTTCCCTTCAAGCTTTTGGATTTCCTCTTCGGACATGAAAAAGGACAGAAAGCAACTAAGGGTGGCCGGTATCCAGCCGTCAGTCCTCCGATGCTTAAGTCAGATAGGGTCAAGAAATAGAACAATCAGTCACCGGAGGTAAAGATTGAATATTGTGTACCTTTATCATCAATATAATCATCTATTTATACAGATCTCAATGATCTAGTCTGCTACACAAGCTGTTAAGGTTATCCCTATTTTCATGGGATAAGAAGCATATCTCGATAATCCTCGAAAATGATGTAGTCAAATCATCCTAGACGTCTAGCTGATTACGTCTCTGGATATTCGGAGTTAAGAACAGATATAAACCGAAACCGGCTTATACGGGCTGCTGGTACTATGAGACGAAGGCCATCTATGCCGAAGACCACGGTCACCCAGATATCGGGAGCTGCTTGAATGAAGGATACTCTGGTCGCATTCTGTAGATGCGACCCCTTTTGTCGAGCGCGAGCTTGGCTGCTCGCATTCCTGAGATGCGACCCCTTCCTCGAGCACGATCCTGACTGCCCGCATTCTGTAGATGCGACCCCTTCTGCCGAGCACGAGCTTGGCTGCTCGCATTCCTGAGATGCGACCGCGATACCTCACGTCTCGCTACGACTAAATTTGCCTATAACAATACCGAGTTCTAAATAAAAGAACTATAGTCTTCAAGAATCCATAAATATGGTCATTAATGACCAAGATCAAAACTCCAACTCTTCTAAGGATGATGATGATATAGAAATATCACCATCTAATCTAAATGAAGTTGAACTTCATTCAGTAAGAGACCATCTACAAACTCAAATTTTGGGTGATCCACTAACTGGTGTACGAACCCTGAGTCAGATAGAAGAGATTTGTAGTCAAGTATGCTTTACATCATAAATAGAACTGTCCAACGTAAATGAAGCTCTAACTGATGAAAATTGGATGTTAACCATGCAAGATGAGCAGAATCAATTTGTTCGGAATGATGTATGGTATCTTATTCCACATCTATCTGATAAGAATTTAGTTGGAACAAAGTGGATTTTAAAAAACAAATCAGATGAACTTGTAAATATTATTAAAAACAAGGCTCGATTGGTTGCATAAGGGTACACTCAAATTGAAGGCATAGATTATGATGAAACCTTTGCAGCAGTTACTCGCTTTGAATCCATAAGACTGTTCATATCCATTACTTGTTTTAAATAATTTAAAATTTATCAAATGGATTTGAAAAGTACTTTTCTTAATGGTCATTTACATGAGGAAGTATATGTAGAACAACCCATAGGATTTAAAGATCCAAAACTTCCAAATCATGTATTTCAACTTCAGAAAGCTCTTTATGGTCTAAAACAGGCACCAAGAGCATGGTATGATAAATTGACCCAATTTCTGATTAACCATGATTTTCAAATGGATAATGTTAACAAAACCCTATTTGTCAAACATTCAAACAATGATATTTTAATTATACAGATATATGTAGATGATATTATATATGGATCAACTTCTACTAATCTGTCTTTTAAATTTACAGAACTGATGAAGTTTGAATTTGAAATGAGTATGGTTGGTGAACTAATCTACTTTCTTGGATTTCAAGTCAGACAGTTGAAAGAAGGTATCTTTCTATCTCAAAGTAAGTATGATCAAAGCTTAGTTAAGAAATTTGATTTAGATAATGGAAGAAATTATGATTCTCCTATGAGCACTACACTGCGATTATTAAAAGATGAACTTAGTAAGAGTGTAGACTCTCACTTATATAGAAGTATGATTGGTAGTTTATTGTACTTAACTGCTAGTAGACTTGATATTGCACTCAGTGTAGGTGTGTGTGATAGATATCAATCTATTCCTAAAGAATCACATTTAATTGATGTGAAACGCATACTTCGATATGTTACTAATTCAACTAATCTTGGACCATAGTATTCATGTGATACTTCATCTCAATTAGCAGGATATTCTGATGCTGATTGGGTTGGTAATGTTGATGATAGAAAATTAACAAGTGATGCATGTTTTTATATTGGTAATTGTCTTATCTTGTGGATGAGTAAGAAACAAAATTTAGTTTTTTTTATCAACTACAGAAGCTGAATATATTGTTGTAGGAAGTGCATGTACAAAACTTATGTGGATGAAAAGAATACTTGGCTGATTATAGGATAACACATGATACTATGTACCTGTATTGTAATAACACTAATGCAATTAATATATCTAAAAATCTCATTCAACATTCTCGGACAAAAAACATTGATATTCGATATCATTATATCCGAGAATTAGTTGAGGAAAAGTCAGTTATGATGGAATATATTCAAACTGAAAATCAATTGGCAGACATTCTTACTAAGCCACTTGATAATATAAGATTTTTGAAATTAAGAAATGATATTGGTTTATGCTTATGTAATTTTTTTTCATGTAATTTTCGATCAGCCGAACAGTCTGTTTGGTCAGCCGAACAACGATGTTATTCTGTTTTAAAGAGCTTGAAACTCATTTTTTTGTTTCATTCTTCTTCTTCGGTCGGCCGGTGCTCCTCTTCGATTACCCATCTCATATTCATGCAAGTAAGTGTTGTGAGTTGATTTTTATCATTAATCTTTCTTGATTTCATCATTCAATTGATTTCATTCTTCTTTTAATCTTATCTTTGTGGTTTGAAACCCTTATTTTTGGGATTTTCTTGTTGGAGTGTTTATCTTGCAATATTTCTTTAATCTATCATCATGGAACGCCGTTCTAAACGATCCGTTATTAAATCTTATCACGGCTCTTCCTCTCGTTCCATTCCAAGAGAGATTCAGACAATTCCACCAATGGAAGTTGATCCCAACTTTGTCTGTGATTTTCGATCTAGAAATATTATTGTAGAATGGTTTGTTAATCTCAATCACATTGCTAAATGTGAGTTGCATGATCTTCTTTTCGAAGTTGGTTGGGAAAAGATTCTCCAGTGGGGTGGAAATGCATACAGATCAATAGTCCAAGGCATGTATTCCTCCATTTCAAAATTCTTTCTAGGTAATTACATCTATTTTAAGATTAAATTTGTAGAGAAAATGGTGACAATGACATCCTCTACCATTGCGTCATTAATGAAAATTGACATGGTAGATGATCGAATTTCAATTCCTTATTTGAAAAGATGTCTCAATCTGAGAAAAATATTATTACCCAAGTTTTGTGTGGATTTGATGCGGATTGGATATTGAAAAATGCTTTTCCTCTTGGAAAATTATTTCCTAAGTTTCGAGTTCTTCATCGTATCTTCACTTCTAATGTCTATCCTAGAGCTGGAAACAAAACAGATCTTACTCTCTTCATGTTACGTGTTTTGCATGCTATTGCTACTAGAGTTCATATTTATCTTCCTACGTTTATCCGTTTCTATATTATTCACTATCGCATGTAGCCTCAGCATGAAAATTTGCCTTTTGGTTATCTTATTACTTACCTTGCCTTAAATCTGCGTGTTCAAATTTCAATTGTTAAGGCACCGGAGTCCGAACTTCCTTTCAATAGTTCTAATTTAAATATGATAACTTTGGAGCCTCTGCCGGAACAACGTGATGTCTCTCAAGAGTATGAGCATGATGAAGAAGGCGCTGAAGGCGATATGAATATGGATGATTTATTTGATGAGATTGAAGTTGAAGATGAAGATGATCCTAAGTACAATCCATCTGATTATAATTCTCGGATTTCAGCCCTAGAACAGATGATAAATTCTCTTCATGTCTCTCAAGAAACTCTTGTTGCAACTCAGAAGCTTAGTATGAAATATATGAAAAAATATTTTCATCGTATGAGCAAGAGTTTGAAACGCATTGATCCTGAGATACTATTACCTTTCTCTTCATTTAGATTAGAATGATTATCTTTTTATATATATGGTTTGTAATGAATGTTTATGAGTATTTTTCTAGTAGACTCCGTATGTTAAACTCTGGTTCAATATGCTACTATATTTATGGACTCTTTATATTTGCACTTCTTCATTTGTCAACTTGTGACAAAAAGGGGGAGAGATATGCTATGAATGAATGTATTTGCTATACAAAATTTTCTTTATAGGCATATGTGCAGGGGGAGTAGCATGCTTCCAGGGGGAGCATACAAGACATACAAGACAAGTTTCTTTTTCAGTGATTATCTATTAAAAAATCATTTTTATGGATGTTGAGAGTCGCTTGTAATGTAATATGTTGTGTTTTGTTACGAAATTAACAAAGGGGGAGATTGTAAGTACTAAGCACAAAATATGAGTGTTAAGCACAGTATAGTTGTCAAATTTCGTAGATAATAGTATAATGTATGAAGTTGTGTGAGTAAGCCAAGTTCTTTGAGAAGACAAGAGTCAACCTCAACAAACATATCAAGTTCAAGACTATCAACTCTACAACAGAAGTTGCGGCAAAGCTTCAAAGATAAACCATATATGCCAAGGGTAATATTGACCATAGGGATGACCCTAGGTTAGGTAATTTCATATGACTTATAAATTAATCGCTCTAATTTCTTTTAAAGTTATATTTCAAGGAAATTCGACTATCTTAACCCTATATTCGGTCAGCCCAAGAATCTTCGGCCAGCCTAGGAATTTCAGTCAAGTTTCCAGCAGACATAATTGCAAAATTCAGAAGATGTTCGGTCAGCTTGATCCTGTGTTCGGCCAGCCCAAAAACCTTCGGTCAAGTTTTCCAGATTCGAAATTGATTTCTGGACCTGGAACTTAGGTCAGCCTGACCCTGTCGCGGGTCAACCGAAGTTCACTCAGGTCAGCCGAACTGATACTAGGGTCAGCCGAAGTTTGAACAAATTCTTACCCAGGGAAATATGATAGCCGTTGGGATAAAACGGTTGAATCTTAGGTTAGCCGATGGCAAACTTAAGTCAGCTGAAGACCTAACTTTTTGGCTATAAATAGGGCTTTCTTCTCTCTATTTTTCATCAAGAAAAAGCACAAAAATACAATCTCTCTGGTGAAAAAGCCCTCATTTATAGTCTAACTATCTGATATTAATTCCTAGTTTATTTTATAGCTATCTCAGTTCTCTTCTCATTTAATCTAATTGTGGAAAGAGAAAATCATTTTCGTACTAGATATAAGAGAACTGAAATTGCAACTTTTAGGGAAACTCTTCTTAGAAATGCCTAGATTCATCTTGTTCGAGCTATATTGGTTTATCTACTTCAAAGATTGGATCGCTACATCATTGAAGCTTCATCTCTACTAAGCTTCATCATCTTCTACAAGAAGAACAATAATACTTTCCATTTTTGGGTTTTGTTTGAGATAGCTTATGAAAATCTCAAATTAGGTTGTTAGTGATTAGCTTGTGAAAATCACTTAAGGTTGATGATTAGCCTGTGAAAATCACTTAAGGTTGGTGATTAGGGTTTTGTTGTGATAAGCCTATGAAAATCACAATCTTTGTATCAGGTTTTAGAGGTGAACTTGTGAAAACCTTTATATAGTTGAAAGCCAAAATTACGAGTGGAGTAAGTGGAAGTTGTTTAAGCACCGAACCACTATAACTCTTTGTGTCATGGTGATTGGTTAATCTTTTATCTTCTTATGTGCCTGATTGTTCATGAAACCTTAAATCTTGACATAAGGTTGTCCTATTTGGATTTCTAAGTGATATAAGGTTGTCCTACTTAGTCTACTAAGTGGAAGGTTGTCCTACTTAAATTCTGAATGAAAGGTTGTCCTACGATTTAATCCTAGGTTTCAAATCACTCTCTATTTGCTTATTTGTTTTCAGATTAGGTAGTTGCATATTTATTCTTGTTATTCTTGTGATTGATACTCTGATTTATTTTAAGATTATAAGGAGCAAAATTGAATTGTGTTGTCCTATTCACCCCCTCTCTAGGACATTTATAGCTCCTTCTTTTTCACCATTTCTAATAAAACTAACATGATTGCTCAAAAAAAAAAAAAAAACACGAAAATAAAGTAAATAGACTAGTGTGGGATACTTTTAAAACACTTTTTTATTCCATTGTAGCGGAGCTCATTAGATTTAAGTCCAGAATTTTAAACATGACTACTGGGTATTTCAGCAGGAATTACTGTCCCTGGAGCTCCCATTAGATCAATGATGTATTCACTGCCACCATTCAATACTGAATTAGCATATCAATCCATTATCCTTGCTAAGAATTCTGCCATTATATCTCATACTAAAAGAAGCTACAGAAGTTACATGTGAAATACCATTGGTTAAGGTTGGATATCACTCAGATTTTCCTATGAGTTGTCCATGATAAGATCAAAGATCATATGATAACAAATGTTTGCCTAGCAGTTGCTCCCTCAAGCACACATATTGGAAAAACCCAATACATGAATCCAAATATAAGCATCTTGAAAAGCATGGTGTGACTTACAAGCTGTTTTTAAAACTGCCAAGAACTCCATTATTTGGGATTTCACCAGAGAAAAAGTTGGTAGATAAGTTCTTGAGATGAGTAACAATAGAAAATAACCAAAAACTAAAAACATAGACTGAGAGGAATTGAGAATGAAAGGTTTTAAAAAAGGTCCATAATCTGATTCTAATGTGACGCAGGACAATGGTCCTATCAATTCTTGAGATGAGTAACAATAGAAAATAACCAAAAACTAAAAACATAGACTGAGAGGAATTGAGAATGAAAGGTTTGAAAAAAGGTCCATAATCTGATTCTAATGTGACGCAGGACAATGGTCTTATCAATATGATGCGGAATGAACTAAAGCGGAATTGTAAAACAATGAATAATTTAATTATATCTACTCAAATCACAAATGCATAAATCCAAATAAGCTATAAATCATGTTCCATAACCACAACTACAGGAAAATATTAAAGGAACGTTAAATCTCAAAACCTGGGACCTATGGAAGATAGAACTTCCATGTCCAAGCATATGGTTAATCCTACAATTCATGGTTAGGGCTTTAGGGTTCTGGGGTATGGTTGGAAATTGGGGATGGATGTAGATTAGGGTTAGGGTTAGGGTTTGGGCAATTTGGGAATTAGGGATTTTGGGATTTAGGGGATGGATGTAGATTAGAGTTAGGGTTAGGGTTTGAGCAATTTGGGAAGTAGGGATTTGGGGATTTAGGGCCATGAAAGGGAAAATTCGGATTTGGATAAAAGGGGGTGGTCAGATTTGAGAAATGGATTGGGATTAGGCTTGAATTAATGAAAATGGATGGGAAAGGGCTAAGGTTTTAAAGAAAAGTTAGGAAAAAGGGGTTGTGCGCCTATCCAATGAGGGTTTTGGCTTGGATTCATGAAATCTTGAAAAATCTCTAATCGGATGAAGAAAACTACACAACTCACCTTGATCTTATAGAGAAGAATAAGAGGAAAGGGGTAGAGAAGATAGATTCAGCATCACATCATTGTCATCGTACCAAAAAGAGCTCCAAACACTGAAACTTTCATGCTCATCTCAAACAAGAAGAAGAGTTTTCTTAATATTGATAAACATTCATTAATGAAATAGGGTTTCTCATGAAGTATATATAAGCTATGAAATAGAAAAGTGCACTAAAGTTCTTAAGAAAAAAAAAGAACAAAAAAATGCCTAAATTAAATAGAAGGGCCTATTGACCCGGCTGCAACCCGGTACGGCTCGTTAGGCCTGAAGACACATAAAAAGTGTCCAGATGTGCTCCTACTCTGGTCCCTCTACACGTCCAACCACAAAGAGAGTGGGGTTCGCCTCCTCCTCTGATACGTGTATAACGGCGGATGTAGGATGTCCCCATCAACTCTCCCCGGGTGAAAAGAAGTTGACTCTGTCAACATAAAACTCCTGTACCGCTCTAGGATGTCTGGATCTATCCGCTGTAGCTCGGTCTCTGTCAACCACGTGCAATTTGAAGTCGGTCGATTCTTCCACTTGACTAAATACTGCTAGTACCCTCCTTCACTAGTCGACACCAGTTGTTAATCCAGAATGTCTTCAATCTCTTCCTTTTTCTCAGGTAGTTATGGTAAATGGGGTAAAGGTTGGGAAGATTGGGTAGGAATAGGCCAAGTAGGATGGGGTGGGGTAGATATGTCATCTAGGTGACCCTTGAAAGCCACTAGATCCTTCACATTAAATATAGAACTAATTCCTATACTGGGTGGAAGATCTACTACATACGCATTAGTGCCCAAACGTTTTAAGATCTTATACGGGCTGGCACTACGTGCTTGTAATTTCTTGACGGTTCCTTATGGGAACCGTTTAGGTCGTATGCAGACCATGACATAGTCACCCAGTTGGAATTCTTACAACCTACGATGTGAGTCAGCATTCAATTTATATTGTTCATTGCTTACATTAATCCGCTTTCTAATCTCAACATGCAATTCATGGATATGATGTGCAAAGGACGGAGCTAACTCTGATGGCCTACTCGAGAAAGACATGGGAATAAGATCTACAAGTTTCCTAGGTTTATAGCTAAGTACGGCTTCAAATGGGCTTATGCTTATAGACCTATTTATTGAGCTATTATATGCAAATTCAGCCACTAGTAAAACAGTGTCTCATGTTCTAGTGTGATCACCCACCAAGGATCGCAGAAAATTCCCTAAACTCCTATTTACAACCTCGGTTTGACTATCGGTCTGCGGATGGTATACCGACGAAAACTGGAGCCTCGTGCCCATCATATGCTACAGTGCCTTCCAAAAATAACTCATGAATCGTACATCACGGCCAGAGACTATAGTTTTGGGCAATCCATGCAGGCGAGCTACCTCCCTCTATGTTGGAGGTAATGAAGTCTTGGAGCAAGGTAGGAAATGGGCCATTTTCAAGAAACGGTCCACCACAAAAAAAATGGAATCGTGCTTTCATATAGTCTTGAGAAGCCCAAGCACGAAATCCATACTGACATCTTGCCATGGTTCATGTGGCACTAGGCAAAGGTGTGTATAAACTCGTGTTTTGCCTCTTTTGCTTTGCTAGTTGACAAGTACGGCACTACCCTATAATCTTGGCGACATCTCTCTTGAGACTTGGCCAATAGAATCGATCCTCAACGAGAGAAATTGTCTTGTCTCTCCCAAAGTGTCCAAAGACTCCACCAGCATGAAATTCCTAGACAAGGAAATCCCATAGAGATGTACGAGGAATGCAGAGCTTGTCTCTATTAAATAGGAAACTATCGAACAAGACAAACCCATCACTATTCCTCTGATCATCCAGAAGTGACGCATAAATGTGTTCAAAGTCGGGGCATGCATGATATTCATCTTTCGAATTCTCAAATTTCGTGACTTCAACATTGATGGACTGAAGGCGCATCACTCTACGGCTAAGGGCATCAACATAGTTTTTTTTCAACCCCGGCCTTATGTTTTAGCACAAACGAATACTCTTGAAGAAACTTGACCCACTTTGCATGCCTTGGGATAACGGTAACAATGGTAGTTGTTACACTTTACGAAGCCATAAATTTATATAAATTTATATTTTGAAAGGATGAACAATATTTTAATTTAAATTCAAAATTAAAAAAAAAACTATATTCAGGTAGGACTGGGCAAACGGGTTTTAAACATTGTAGCGTAAGTCCATTTTGTTTTCCATAAGGGCTTATACTTTTAAGATATGGGTGCTATTAGAAATTATTTTTTTACGGATCCACTCATTCTATCTTAACTACGAGATTCTTGTAGGACATGGCCCAAAAAATAAGGCAAAGAAAATAATTACGTGGCCCACGTGATAAGCAATAATTTGGGAAACAAATTGCCTACCATTGAAAACTTCCTAATTTGTGTCAAAATTGGTGTTGAGCTTCATTGGACCATGATAGGCTTGCCGACAAAATATCATAAAGGTTTAATATCAAATAAATTTTATAAAGGTCTTGGGAGATTTTTAATGGTGGACATTCCATTTTCTATTGTTTTGATGTGGTGTGGTCAACGTGAGATTTAGATTTTCGTCATTTTTTGTATCATGCCTTAAAATGATAGTGACAATTGGATGGACGTTGTGGATTAAACTCATAGTTCATAGTGGGGCACTGTAGCGACGTCATCAGCCAAAGAGTATGTAATATAGTGATAACAAATGAGGTGTAAGTAGGGCTCTACTTTCAACGGTGTAACACTTAATGTAGAGCCCATTTTCTTCACCTTTTGAAGTGGTACACACCGTGATGCATGCATCTTATCCAACCATCCATCTAAATGACCAGACCATTATAGGTCATGGGCTAAAAAGTGAGTCTGATTCGGCTCTTGAATGGGCCACACTAGAGAAAACAATGGGGAGTTATGCTTACCACTCAAACCTTCCATAAGCCCACTATAATGTTTATTTTCGAGGCTAATTTGGGGTCGTGGGGCCCACTAGCGATTCACAAAATGGTGTACGCACCTCAGCTCGTGTGGCCCACTATTTTGGCCACTGGATAGTCCAACGGGCCTTGGTGGGCCAATCATGTTCAGACAGTCTAACATCCTTGCCAGAAAACACTATTCGCATGATTTTGACAATTTAGTTTAAGTTACAAGCATGCCACTTCAATAATTTAGAGTGCATGCGTATAAAGAATCACCCTCAGCCGGAGTATCAAATAAGGGTATGTTTCTAACATCTCTTCCCAATATTTTCTCGACGCAACAAAGTGGACCACGCTATGGGACCCTCTGTGATGTATGTGTTCATCCATGCTGACCATCCACTTTACCAGATTCTTTTAGGCTATGAGCAAAAAAATTACGAAGATATGATTCTCAAATGAGAATGACGCCTACCATTAAAACCTTCTTGGGCCCAATGTTATGTTCATTTTCTAGCCAAACTACGGGTCGTGGGACGCATCGATGGTTCCCACCATCATGTACATGCTACACCCAAGTGTATCGCCAAATTTGGACCCCATAAATAAAAATGGGCCTTGGTGGGCCAACTCGCATAATTAACAACGATTTACTGTGTACGGGTTAGGCCCATTTAATTTTTATTGGACCTTGGTTGGGCCCAAAATTTACATTGATAAGACATCCAATTTTTCTCTTCGAATTTGGACAGCTCACTATTTTACTTAATTATTAGACGCTTAGGATTGCTTCACCCCCCATGTCCAACGTGCCGCACAATTTCGATGGTATGGATAGCCGTAGATATGAGGTGGGCTATGATAGGATATATATGGACAATTCAGATCATACCATGGTGGGCCACAACGATCACAAACGGGTGATTCCAAAACCTTGAAAACACAAAACTTGGTTTGAACAGTCTGATAGAACCGAAAGTTATACCAACCCTCGTGCACATCAATCATTGTAAACTCCTAGGGTTTTCTCTAAACGATCATCCGCAAACAATGGTCGGTTTGGATCATCAAAGTGGACCTTGATGGTGGGTCAGATCACAAACGAATGGACATTGTCCGTTTAAAGCCCGTGCGGGCGGGAGATAGGAAAGAGAGAGGAATCCCTTCCTCTTTAGGATATCCCGGTCAAACTCGGATTGACGGAGCTTCTTTGGTTGGTGCATAGCGGGTGTGCACATATATACCGTGCACACGCACTGCCACAAGCGGGTCCCCACAGTGATATTTTGAGAAATTCACCCTGTCCATCTGGTTCTACAGGTTTTAATGGGCCATTAAGTCAGTGATGGGGTGGATTCAAAACTCAGCTGGGCTGCACATCACAATTTTTGTCTTATTCTGTTCGTCTTCGTCAATCTAACAATTAGATAAGCTCCAATCCAAACATTAATGGTTAAACTGGTCCTAAGAACTATTCTAAATGATAAAAAATTTCTATTCTATTAATTTATAACATTAAGTATTTTTTTTTACTAATACTTTTAATAATTTCATACGTTAATCATTATTATTATTATTATTATTATTCTTATTATTATTATTATCATTATTATTACTTACATTAAAACTGTAGGGCCTACCCCTAATCAAGACCACCAATTCTATTTGTAATATAATATTAATTTAATTAATATATGGTTTCACAATCATGCAAGCTAACATTGTCAATTCCAAAATAAAATAATTAAGTGACAATTTTTTTGCAGGTTTTTGGACCACGACTTGTCGAAGATTTGGGGCGTGACAGTTATTGCAAATTATTTTTTGACAGATCCACTCCGTCCATC
The DNA here is from genome assembly GCA_003013855.2 of Liriodendron chinense. Lineage (NCBI taxonomy): Eukaryota > Viridiplantae > Streptophyta > Magnoliopsida > Magnoliales > Magnoliaceae > Liriodendron > Liriodendron chinense. The sequence continues at coordinate 3,025,325 of ML058512.1, read as the reverse complement.
TTATCTACTACATTATTCTAGGACATGGCTAAAAAAATAAGGCAAAGCAAATAATTACATGACCCACTTGATAAGGAAAAATTGGGAAATAAATTGCCTACCATTGAAAACTTCCTGAGATCTTTTTGGTGCCTCATCAAGAGCAATGATATCAACAGACAAAATTTCAAATGCAAGCTGTCATGTTCTACATAAGCTCCAGACCAATTTTCAGCCGAATCGAAAAAAATCAAACTCACATAAGACAACTTAAACACACTTACTCCTACTATAAGCAAAAGTAGTGTAAGCTCATTTTTGCACCACAAACTAACCATATCGAAGTTTCTATTTTAGTGTCATGATTAATATGATCCTAGTAAGTTCCACGCTAATATAGAGCCAAATAGGACAAAGACAATATCACATCAGATAACATCACACCGCTTCACTCCTGCTGAGCCAGATTAGAGTGAGGTTGGTCAACCACCTACTTCGATAGCCAGTTGTGACAGAATTTTTTGAACAAGGTGGTTGTGCTCTGATTAGACTCCACACCAATTTTGAGCCCAATTAGAATAAGTTAAGAGTATATCAGACCATGTCAACACACTACACCACTATAGATTAAAAGTAATGTGACCTGGTTAGGATTGTAAGATCAAGTTCCACACAAGTATCTGGCCCAATTAGACAATGTTAATGTCACATTACACCACGTACCCCACTACACTCCTCCCGAGCCAGATTAGGGGTAGCTCAGGCGTCACCGCCTCATAAGGCCACAATTAAGAAAGAAATTTCTCTGAAAACCCCGTCATGTTCTGAGTAGGTTCCACACCAATTTTGAGACAGAAAGTGATAATTTGAGGTCACATAAGATTATTTCAACGCACTTGAGCAGTCCCAAACTGGCTTAGTATGAACTAAGTTGCAGCGCCTTAAACGGGCCCCATTTCGCTTGATCTTTGTATTTTTTATTCATTCATGTCTGCTTGAACTTATGAATGGTCAGATCTATAGAAAACATAATGGTATGCATTACTTAGCCTTTATAATGTTCTTTGGGAGTTTAATCGCCGCTCATTCATGGAGTGTGGTCCACCTGAGATTTGGATTTGTCTAATGTTTTAGTTACTTAGCTAAAATGATATGGGAAATGGATGGACGACATGGATCACATAAAATATGGTGGGACACTAGTTCAACCACAGATTTCAACCATATCACTATAAATGTAACTGTGGAAGTTTGTGAGGATGCAAATGCACACCAAGTTCAACCATAATTGTGGGGGCCACTACAATGTATGTGACGTAAATCAACAACATCAATCATGCTTTATAAAGCCACAAAGACCTGGACTAAGAGACCACTAGGTTATCAACTTCATAAAAAACATTGTTGCCCCAAAAAAAGATTTTAATGGTAATTTTCCATAATTTCCAGTTGTGTGCTCAACTTGATTTTTGGATACGTTAAATTTTTTATGATTAGGTTATAAATGACATGGAAAATCGATTGAACACGTGGATGTAGTATAAAATAATTAAGATGGGCCAGGGGAGGAGAGTGTCACACCAGTAATTGTGTTACAAAAGTAACACAATTTTTGCTCCTTGTCGCAAATACTCCAAGTCATGGTGAAATACCTAAGTATGGCCCACCACTATAATCGGGTTAATCCGTATGGTTCATTTCAATGTACGGGTTATGTTATGTTATTAATATAAAAATGAACTTCATATAATAATCCAGTGGACCACACCGGTCATATTTTTTTTAATGACCATGAGTTTATCCAATTTTGACGCTTCATGTGGTCCAACTACTACTCGGATCGACCTGATTTTTTTGGTCATAATCAAGAAGGTTGCGAGCAAGGGTATTGATGGTATTGATAAATATATTTAACTACGGTGGGCCACATTTCAAGATTGAAGATGCTAACTAAAATCTAGTGGCACAAATGTAATAAACAGAAGAAGTGTGAGTATCCACCAAGAATACCAGAACATCGCTGCAGGTAGCTAGTTTTATTGTGAAAAGACAAAAATGACCCCATTGTAAAATAACTTATTCTACACTGCCGAGTATTAGATCTGGGCTCTTGAAACCATGGGGAGTCAGAGCTTTCAGTGTTTTCTGTGCGAGGAGCATTGTTTGTATATGAGGAAATAGCGTTGCCACATGTTTCTTCCTCAGGATGATGACCTCTAATGAAGGGTTGGATCCTCATCCTAAGGACGATGCTCCAAGGGACTATCTAATGGTGACAGTTTTCGAGGCAGCATTCGAAGCAGCACAACGGGAGAACCGGTTGATCCTGTAAGGTATACAGGCAACCCCAAGACCAAGGCAACAATCAACAATCACCTATGCTCGCTGTACGGAATAACCCAATGTTCCGTAGAGCACCCTAGGTGGCCTATCGCAGGGCTACCCCAGACGATTCAAAATCCAGCGATAAAGAGGTCGAAGACATCATCGTAAGACGGCCTGCGTGTGGGAACAATCGTGGGGATTATGTTGAAAGAGATTTTTGAGATAATGCAACTTCGAATCAGGTCGTTGAAGTACAACCTACCACCATCTCAGAAGATGTTCAAAATTCTAAGGAGGTGGAGGAAATCAATACCTCAGTCTTAAAGGATAGGGAAGGAGAGTCTAAAGTTATTCTAGATATTGTGGAGTCAATTTTGACAGAATCCATGAACATCCCAGAAAGTGTCACGTCAGCAATGCAGGAAATCGAGGCGATCGTCGTTGCCGAACTTCCTAATGAATTGTTCATTGTGAAGGAAATTGTCCTTTCTCAGAAAAGGCCAACTTTCGGTGTGCCAGAGAAGGTTGCAATTATTCATGTTGGCGTGGAGAAGAAGTCGGAGAAATTTGTTGCAGCATTCCAAGATAAGGCCAGCAAGCATTGACTTCTGAAGTTAAAAGCAAATCATGGCCCTAACCTAAAGCGAAACTCGAGGACGAGTTTTTTTTAAGTGGGGAAGAATGATGTAGGGGAAGAACCCTATGATCGAGGGCATGGATTACGCACCTTCCTGTGGGAGATGGACATGAAGAAAAACAAGAGAAAACTAAGGAATTTCATATTTTGGAGTTTCAACCCAAACAGAAAATTGTTATTCCCGTTTTTGGATTTCGGCCCAACTCGTAAGGCTCATCTTGATCATTTATGATGATCCGTTCCGTCCATTTTGTAGAGCTGCTCGACGCAGAGAAAATGCAACAAGTTTCACGTCGATCCGATTACGGATTGATCGTGGTGTCCAAAATGGTACGAACTGTCCAAAAAGTTTCGAATTTCGCCCACTGAAACTGGAGATGGTCCAGGTGGCCCACTACTACTGATATGGAGAATCTAAGCTGACCATCTTGAAGAGTACGTCGATATCAGTAAAATTACAAAGTTTTGTGGCAATTAGATATGTGGATTGCTCGTATCAGCGGAAGGAAGACGACACCCTACAGGCGCTATACAGTTTGCGCAGATTTTTTTATTTCTTTTCTAATTATATTAGGATACTTTTCTTCCTTTGCAAGTTAGAATTAAGTACGAATTTAGGATTTAGTTTATTATTTAAAGCAAAGTAATTATGTTTTTTAATTATTCATTCAATTATCAATAAAGCAATTATTCGGAATTAATTTCCTCTTTTATCTTTTATTTCTTCTCGTGGATTCGAGAAACAATCGGTTAGGGAGACGGTGATCGACCTACCACGTCCTCCCTGCGTCACACATGTAAGTTGTTCACCTTTCCTTCACTAAACAGACTTCTGCTGTATTCTGTCATTGATGGGACTATAGTGGGCTGTTTGTCATCCTTGTACTCCACTTATTCAAGCTTCTTGATATTTCGTAAAAAGGTGGGATGAAAACAGATCTGATCTGCGGGATCAATCAGAACCGCTAATTTACTTTGGCAGGCAACCACCTTTTGATTGCATTGTCTAACTTGACGAGGACGTTGATGATATGAATATGGATCCTTGATCTACTTCAGTGGGCATCCACTTTCCGATTGACGAGGTCAACTTGTCGAGGACACTGATGATTTCCCCATGAGCAGTAGTCCCCATTGGCAAGAACCATGGACTCCAACCTAGAGAAGTGATGGGTCCCGGGTCCCATGTTTCCTCACTCAAGAGAGGGTTTAGTCCTTGAGGACTACGGTTTCTGACTACTTAACCAGTCTCATCCTAGAATCCCAATGTTTATGTGAGTTTTGTTTTGCCTTTTTATTTTGAAATAATGACAAGCTACCCTACTTTAATCTCTTTTTCAGGTATTTGCTTTTCCAAAGGTGACACGATGAGCTAGTGTCAAATGATGGAGGTGAGATAGGATCTTCACATTGCTCAACCAAGATTTTGGTGAACTGAAAAGATAATTTCGAAAAGAAGGGACCATCTTGATATTTCATGCACCTTGAGAAATTTCTGTCTGAAACAGGAGACCTTTCTCTGAAATTACCCTGGTAAACTCATTGATGTGATCAAACAAAGATATCATTGCTTCCTAATTTCTATTTTCAAATAATCAAGCTACCCTTGTTGTGTAGGAGAATCAAATGATGATGTCACTGCTTGCTTCCTACTTTCTTTTTTCAAATAATCAATCACAACCTTGTTGTGTAGGAAAGAATCGATGACTTTGGTCATGATACCTTTTTGGAAGCCCAGAACACAAATGGCTTTGGTGAGAAAAAGGAGGCAGCAATGAAGAATATGAAGAGACTTGTGAGAGATGGGTTCGAGAAATTGATGAAAAAGCAGGATTTGGATGCCTTGGTGACTCCAGATGTGGTGGCCATTGTTATGGGTTAATCTGGGATGATCCCAAAAGCTGCATGGCCAAAGCAACGCACGTGTGTGTACTGACATTCTCTATTTTTGCGCCCGAATACTAAAAGCATTCGGTTTATTGGGCTCGAGCGGTCGGTATTCACTAGCTTCCGACCGCTCACATTAACCTTGAGAGATCGGCTTTCTCAAGCTCCTGACCAATCGTCTCAAACCCGAACGGTCGACTCTCTCTTATTTACAACCAATCGACGATGACCGAACGCTCGCCATAACATCGCATCTGACCAGGCAAGTACTTCTCGAACACTATTCTCCGAACGCTCGAGACTTGATTGATGTGTACCGCAAGTCATGAGATTTACTCCTCAGGATTACCGTGAGAGATATCTGCACTGTGCAGATATTCTCGCCTATCTCTTCGAAGCAATCACGTATGTAGCCATGATCATGACTCATCTTGCGTAGGATATCAAATCTTGACAGAATCAGAATCCTAGTTAAATATGGTAATAATATACATTATAAAAGGCTCTCCTGTGCTATGATAAAAGGTACGACATACGAAATACATTCACCTACTCTGAAATTATTCCCTGACCATCACTAACTTAAGCATCGGAGGGCCATCAGCCGGAACCCCCGATGGCCATCCTAACCCTTAGTGGTGTTTGCAGGCCTTCTGGATCTACGGTTTTCATCCTCAATCATCAATCAGATGGCAGAGATTCAAGTTGGTCCCTAATCAACATCTGGTGACGTGATTTAGCGTTAACAGATTGGCAGCCCACTGTGGGGCCAATTTGAAAAACATCTTTGTTGTCGTTCTTCAGGATCACTTTGAGACTGATCCAATAATGCACCAAAGAAGAAGCTCGGATTGAAAAGAATCGCCCCGGTGAAATCCATCCAGAGAAATGGGAATGCCGGTCACCGCTAAGACTCAAGCCTCTACAACACATACTTGATCACGGATGATGCAAGAAGAACTACGCCAAAGGGGGGATGCTACCGCTCTCCCTTCACCTCCATCGCGTCCAGCTGTAGAAGATCCCATGTGGAGAAACATCATCGAAGCCGACATTCAATAAATGCGAATGGAGATGCTGCGTTTTGTCAACATTGCAGACTGACTAGAACGTCGTCTACCACCTCTACTTTCCCTACAACAGGGAGAAGCTTCTTACCAAAATTGATCAGACAGCCGCGCTCCATCCGTTCAACAAGCCTAACCATCTGCGGATCCTATCCCACTACCAGTCGCTCAAGAGTACCATTAAATCAATAATGCGAGGGGAAGACTCCTAGTTGGCGACTTACGTCATTCATTAGACGCTCGAGGTCGAAATAACGTACCAGAAGGAGGCGATTACGCACCTCCAGAACCAACGAAAGTTTTTAGTACCAGTCGTGCCCCAGACTGGAAAAAAGAAATGGAAGATCTGAAAAAGAAGTTCGCCGTGATGGAACAACAATGCGCTTTGGGTGTACCAACATCGCTCCAGGCCATGATCGATCAAACTGAATCGCCTTTCACAGATGAGATTATATAGGACCCCCGGCCTAAAAACTTCCGAGTACTCAGCAATATTCCATCCTACAATGGATCTGGGGACCTGATTAAGCATCTCGAGGTCTTTAAGGCCTACATGCAATTGGAGGGGGTCAGCCAGGGAATCCTGTGCAGGGCTTTTTCCCTCACATTGAAAGATGCGGCTCTTACTTGGTACCGTAACCTAAAGCCGAAGTCCATTAGCTCTTTTGCACAACTATGCACTCTGTTCGGATCGCAATTCATCAAAAGCCGTAAGATGAAGAAAACCACCGCTCACCTAGCGACCATGAAGCAGAAAAGCGATAAATCCCTCGACTTTCTCGTCTGATTCACATCTGAGGCGGTCCAAGTTGAAGGCTACAACGACGAAGCAGGCCTCCTAGTACTTCTTAATGGAGTGCGCAACAAGGAGTTTCGATGGGCCCTCGATAAAACAACTCTAAAAACAATGGTCGAGTTTTAGGCAAAGGCTCAGAAATACATCAATGCAGAAGAATTAACAAAAGCCAGGCGAGAATCAGAGGTCGGGCCGAGTGAGAAAAAGAAAAGGCACAAGGAAAGAAAGAAGAGGGACGACCGGAGGGATCGGTCCCCCAGAAGAGGTCCTACTGAAGGACGGTACTCAGAGTACACCCCGCTCAATACCACAACTGAAAGAGTCCTAATGCACATCAAGGACCAAAAGTACACTACTTGGCCACCCAAGTTAAAAGCAGACCCCAATATGCGAGACAAACGAAAATTCTGCGAGTTTCATCGTAACCACGGTCACTACACCAGGGATTACATTGCTTTGAAGGATGAAATCAAATCTCTCATCCACCGAGGGCATCTCAAGTCCTATGTTGAACAGAACGATCGGTCTCCTAAAAATCATGACCGATCTCTAAGACAGGCGAATCGTTGGCAATAAGAATCTACGCGACAACAACAAGTTGTTAGGAAAGAAGGACACAACCAGAGCCCTTCAAACCCGCAGGAGAAATTCATTGCATCTTCGGCGGACCAGGAGGAGGAGGAGACTCCAACAATGCTAGGAAAGCCCACACTAAAAGGGCCCATGAGGCACTCCACACTGAAAGAACGACAAGGCAACCTGAATGGAAGCGACAACCGATCACTTTCTCGAAAGATGATAGCAAAGGGATTCAATTCCCTCACGATGACGCGGTCAGTTGTAACACTACGAATCGCCAATTACAAGACTCACAGGATCATGTTGGACACAAGAAGCTCGGCAGACGTCCTGTATACTTCGGCTTTCAATGCCATGAACATTCTTAGGAACCGTTTGAAACCTGTATAGACTGCGTTGATAGGATTCGACAGCGAAACAGTTGAACCAGAGGGATACATCGATCTCCTGGTCATCTTCGGAGAGGCCACAAACAGAATCAACATGATAATCAACTTCCTGATTGTGGATAGGCCTTCGACTTACAATGCCATTCTGGGCCGACCATCCATGGTAGAACTTGGAGCCTTCATTTCCCCACTTTACTTATGCATAAAATTCCCCACCCCGGAGGGAGTCGGGGTAGTCCAGGGTAGCTAGACGGTCGCCAAAGCATGTTATGAAACAGTTCTTCGAAAGGAAAAAGGGGAAACCAGTGAGCCCGATTGCGACGACAGCACCTCAAGAAAGAAAGACCCCACCGCGAAGAATACTGACTCTGGACCCCAGAGAAAGCGACTCTAAAAGTGGCTCACCGGTAGAGGATCTAATTCCAATATCGCTGTCGACCAAGGACCCTTCGAAGCAAGTTTGGATTGGGTCAGCACTCGACGTCGGAACCCAGGCTCGTTTCTCCCAGTTCTTGATTGAACACTAGAACGTCTTCGCCTGGTCGCATGAAGATATGCTCGGTATTGATCCAAACACTGATGTCCACAAATTATAGGTGGACCCAAAGTTTAAACCAGTCCACCAAAGACGTAGTGCTGTAAATCAGGAAAGGCAGGAAGCCGCAAACGAAGAAGTAAGTAAACTTCTTAAAGTTGGATTTATCATGGAAGCAGTATATCTAGAATGGGTAGCGAATGTGATGCTAGTAAAAAAATCAAATGGTAAATGGAGGATGTGCGTCGACTACACCGACCTGAACAAAGCATGCCCAAAGGATAGCTTTCCAACTCTTAGGATTGACCAATTGGTTGATGCTACGGCAGGACACGCACTCCTCAGCTTCATGGATGCATACTCAGGCTATAATCAAATCACCATGCATCCGCCTGACATGGAGAAGACGTCTTTTCTTACAGACCGAGGGCTGTATTACTACAAAGTGATGCCTTTTGGTCTGAAGAATGCAGGTGCCACGTACCAGCATCTTGTCAACAAAATTTTTGCTAGGAAAATCAAAAGAATAACGGAGGTCTACGTCGACGATATACTGGTGAAAAGTTTGCAAGGGGAAGATCATCTGGTCAATCTCCTAGAGATCTTCCAGATCTTATGAAAATACAGAATGAAGCTTAATCCAGCAAAATGTGCCTTCAGAGTTTCTTCAAGTAAATTCCTTGGCTTTATGATCGGGAGAAGAGGGATTGAGGCTAATCTCGAAAAAATTAAGGCCATCATCGACATGAAGGCACCCAAATCTCTCAGGGACATTCAGCGGCTCGTTGGGTGAGTCGATTCACTCAGCAGGTTCATCTCACGAGCAAGAGAAAAATGTCTACCAGTCTTCAAATTAATCAAAGGATCGACAAAAATAATGCAATAGACAGAAGAATGCAAGTAGGCATTCGGTCAGCTGAAGGAATATATGAGCAATCCACCCAATTTGTCAAAACCTCTTCATGGAGAGACATTGATTCTGTATCTCGCCACCTCTTCAACTGCGGTGAGCTCTGTTCTCACTAGAGAGGATGATAAAATTCAGAAGCCAATCTACTACATCAGCAGAGCAATGGTCAATGCAGAGACCTGCTACCCGACCATCGAGAAACTCGCGTTGGCACTGATAACTTCTGCTAGAAGATTAAGGCCCTATTTCCAAGCTCACGCAATCATGGTCCCTACGGATCAACCATTGAGGCAAGTATTATAAAACCTGGGACATCAGGCAGACTAGCCAAGTGGGCCATCAAGCTAAGTGAGCATGATATACAGTTCTATCTTCGGACGTCAATTAAGGGTTAAGCAGCTGCCAACTTCATCGCCGAATTCACCGACTCGGCTTCACCTGAAGTTATTAAACCTGTCATTCATCCGGCCCAATCCGCCGACCGACCACTATGGACGCTTTATGTCGATGGGTCGGCATCTGGCCAAGGAAGCAGAGCTGGAATCGTTTTGATATCTCCCGATGGCTCTAAATTAGAATACGCACTCCGCTTCGGTTTTCCTACGTCTAATAACGAAGCTGAATACGAAGCACTCCTTGCTAGACTTTGGATGGCCAAATCCATAGAAGCCTTGAATCTGAAAATCTACAGTGACTCTCAGCTTGTGGTTAACCAAGTATCTGATGAATACGAGGCGAAAGATGAAAAGATGATGTCATACAGACAGCAAGCCCATGCATTGTTGAAAGAGTTTGAAAAGTACGAGCTTCTCCAGATCTCTGAGGGAACAAAAATGAATGACTGATACTCTCGCCCGACTAGGGTCTTCCTAAAAAAAAACATCGGTCGGACTATCTCAGTCGAACATCTCGCCGAACCAAGTATCACTCGAAAACAAGACCTAAATGTGCTTCCAGTCAACCATCCTCCTTGCTGGATAGACCTGATCGTTCGATACCTCAAGGATGGACAACTCCCAAAGGATAGGAAAGCGGCAAGAAAATTAAAATTTTGTGCCCCAAAGTACTTCCTGGAAGATGGAGTTCTCTACAGAAGAGGATATTCACTCCTACACTTGAGATGCATTTGGCCGAAAGAAGCTGATTACATCCTGAAGGAGATCTACGAAGGAATATGTAGGAACCACCTCGCTGGTCGATCAATGGCATACAAGGCAATTCATCAAGGATATTATTGGTCGACAATAAATGCCGATGCCGAAAAATATTCCAAGTCTTGTGACAAGTGCCAACGATTCGCTAAGATACCGCAGAAAGCTCCGGAGGACCTGACGCCAATGACAGGCCCTTGATTGTTCGTGTAATGGGGAATAGATATCATCAGACCTCTCCCAAGGGGAAAAGGTCAGCTCTGTGTCGCCGTCATTGCAATCGATTATTTCACCAAGTGGGCTAAAGCAAAACCACTTGTGTCATCACCGACCAACAAATAAAAAAGTTCATCCTGGAAAGTATCATCTGCAGATATGAGATCCCCACACCATCATCACTGACAATGGTCAGCAATTTGACAGCAAGAAAGTCAAGGATCTCTGTGAGGAACTAAAAATTCGGCACATAATGACTCCTCCATATCATCCCCAAGTGAATGGCCAGGTCGAGCCATTAACAAGATCGTCAAGCACCACTTGAAGACAAAGCTGGAAGAGTACAAGGGTGATTGGCCAGAATACTTGCCTGAGGTACTATGGGCATATCAGACCACTGTTCGAACCTCAACAGGGGATACCCCATTCTCACTGACTTTCAGAGCCGAAGCAATGGTCCCCGTGGAGGTTGGTATGCCATCATACCGTGTGACTCATTATAATCAGGAGAGGAGTAAAACTGCCATGAATCTTCAACTCGATTAACATGAAGAACAGAGGAATGATGCACAACTCCAACTCATGAAGTACAAGCACAAGGTCGCTCGGTGTTGAGCTCTGAATTGTGCATATTCTAACCCTAATTCATCACACATTATGCATGATTTTCATAGTTTAAAGACTAATCTAATGCATAGTTTTGTGGTTATAGGAATGAGAGAGAGACTTCGTCATTATGATGCTTAGAGGCCTTTCTTACATGCCTTGAAGATCAAAGAAATAAAGGATAAGAGATGGAGGAAAGATGCAATGCAATGGAGGAAGAAAAACTAGAAAAATCACAATTTACAGCCTGACCGGCCAGCCAGCCATAGCCACCGGCCGGCCGACCAAACCCTCTAGAAACAAAAAATTCTTTGGACTAATTTTATGAAGGTTGACTGACAGGTTGGCCATGCACTTTCAGAGTCCAGATTTCAAACTAGCAGCAGTCCCGTTTTTAATTTTTCAGCCCAGTTTGTAGGGCCCATCTTGATGATATTTGTAAATCTAACCTTTCCATGTCGAAGAGGAGCTCGAAGCCAAAATAACCTAAGTGGTTTCGTGTCGGTCGGAGGTACGGACTGTCGATGATGGCTAAAACAAGACGAACTGTCCCGAAAGTTTCCAGATTTCGCTTACTAAACTCTGGACCGGTCCAGGTGGCCCATCATTGATGATATGAGGAATCTAATTTGACCATATTCTAGAACACATAGATATATGAATAACCACAAAGTTTCAGGTCAAAAGGATGTGTGCTTTGATCGTACCGGTCGAAGAAAGATGGACCATCCAGAGAGATTCCAACTGCGCAGATTTTATAAAAAGCGCTAAGTGTTCTCACTTTCGGACCATATTTTGGAATTTTTTTGGACAATCTAATTCATCTATCATGTAGAGGAGGAAGTGTTCTACCAATGTTCAAAATTTGAGATCAATCCAACTTTTGTACACTCCGTAGCGTTGAAAGCAAGATGATTGGTTTTAAAGGTACCCGAATTGTCTGATTTTGAGAGGCGGTCGCTGATTTGATTGGTGGGCCCATTCAGAAGATAATCTTAGAAATATAAATCATTTATGAGGAAGATTATATTACAAGGAAGCTACAAATCAAATTTGAAGGTAATCCGATCATTGGTTAAGCCGTACTAAGCGAAACAAAATCTGCTATGTTGATGTACTATTGCTGCATTATAAAAGGAGGTGCTCTCTTCTCTTCTAAATCAAGCAAGGATGTGGGGAGGGAGGAGTTTAAGTCATAGGAGGCTTCCTAGCCTCTTACAGCTAGTTTTTCTTCCTTTTCTTAGTTCTAGTTCTAGTTTTTAATATGCTTTTCATTAGCTAATATCTTAACTAGAGCTAAGAGGTGAACCTTATAGTTTTCTTAGATTGTTTAATTCATTTTTGAGGTTTTAAATTTGAATTTAATGTTGAACAATGGTTTTTCTTAATTTTGAATAAAGTTCTAAGTAATATATCTTAATCTTTTGATGACTCATGGATGTTTGGAAGAATTATATTAGTTTCTTACTTATTTTACAAAGATCTAGACCTTGTACGCTCCGAGGAATCGGATTCAAGACGCTCTAGAGTTTGGATTTTCATGTGGGAACTTCAAACCAAAGTTCTATTTTTTTAAAAATTCTGAATTATGTGTAATGTTTATGTGTTCAAATCACGGTATAGTTATGCTTTGTGACAGAGTTTAATGATTATCATAGTTGTGATCTTAACCTATTGAAACTAGGATTGACCTATGGAATTGAGTGTGCTCAAGTCCTAACTTGAATTGAGGGAATCATGTATATGAATCATACATAAGACAGATTTTTTGTTATAACTGCTCTATCTTCTGGCTAGATAGGATTTGATTTCGATTCTAGTTGTGTAATTGAGAAACCTATGCGAATTATACATCAAAGATGGCTATAAGTGGATCCTTGATGCTTTAGTTCTCTTTATTATCAGATTTTCCTATTTGATGTTTAAAATTGATTTCATATACCACTCTTAAGATTTTAGTTATTAGGATAATTCGAATTGTTTACTTCCTTCCCTGTGGATCAACCTTGGTCTTACTAAGATTATTACTACATTGCAACCCTACACTTGGGGAAGAGAACAAGTTTTTGGCGCCATTGTCGGGGAAGAGGTTAAACGGTTCTAATTGTTCTAGTAGGTATAGAGTAGTCTTAGTTAGGTAGGATTTTTAGTTTTCTAAAAGTAGTTTTCTGATTTTTTTCTAAATTTCTAACAATTTTTTATTTTTGGGTTTTGTAGGAACTTAGTTGCTGGCATAGTTCTCACTTCATGGGTAACATCTCCCCATCTCCCTTTCTTCTTTTTGTTCTTTTTCTTAGATTAAGGTAGTTTCAACTTCTTAAAATCTCATTATGGCTGATTGGATGGGTGGTGCTTATGCATACCTTTTGGAAGATGAGATGTCGGATCATGTGATCCAAACTCATTATGATTGGAACCATTATAAGCATGATTATTTTCCTAAGACTCAATCTACTTCTAATACTCCTCCAAGTAAGACATTGCAAGATTACCGGAATAAGAACAATATGCATAACTTTTCACCGGGTAAGACAATGAGAGAGTATCAGAAAGAGATGAATAATGTTCTTCCGGTTAGGACAATGTATGATCACTTGTTTGGTTACACATGTCAACAACCACCTAATAGCCTAACATATGACATGCATAATCCTAATAGGTAGGAGCATCAACATTTCAATTTGGAGATGAGCCAACCATGGATGCCAACAATTATCCTCAAGAGTTTCTTTCTCATGAGTTGCAACTGACATGAACTCTTGAGGATACGCTGCGAGAGTTTATGAAAATAATTGAGAAATGCATACAAAACCTCTCGCCATCCCAAAATCCTAAACCCAACATTGGAAACACCAAATCATTCTCCAATAATGAGGAGGATGAGGCTATACAAGCCCAACCCTCCTCTGATTTGATGACTAAACTTTTAGGGGATGTCGATCTCAGTGATACCAACATTACCATCGATTATGGTGAATCAACTATCTCTTTTAGTTATTCCGATTTGAATGATGAAGAGATTTCAAGGATAGTTGATGAACCCGAGGAATCTACAAAATCTGAAAGTGATAGCTTGATTAACCACAATGAGGGTTCAATGGATGATTGTGAGTCCATGATTTCTTTTTACTAAAGGGCCGAATGATTATGAGTCACTGGAAGATATTTTTGCTAGAGAGATGGCCGAAGTGGATCTCTTTGAGTCCTCCCACCAGTATAACATGGCCAATTATATTGTGGAAGATCTCCCTTTGACTGAAAATTTTATTTCTTTAGATGATGTGGTGGCACAATCTGAAATTTTAGATCAACCAATGTAAGATGATGTGCTTACCACTGAATCAAATTTTTTTTCTTTGGAAGACTTCCCCTCTATAGAGGAAGAATTCCTTGCCATTGAAACAGCCTTTTCTCAATCACTTAGGGAGAACGAGGACCCTTCATTTGACTCTCTCGATTTCCTAGAGGAATGCATAACCCACCCCTATGATCTGGATAATGAGATGATTATGGAGTTGAAAATTTTGTTAGACACGGTGTCGGTGCTTGAAGAACAGCATTCCACTGATTTACACTCTTTGCCGTTATTTGTGAAAACACCGTGCAATTCTGAATTTGTAGAGGAGACAACCCAAACTAAAGAATACTTAATGATTGTCTCTCCACCATCATGGGTTCTTCATCCTATTGACAATTCTGATTGGGAGGATCCATTTTTAATCAATCACAACCCAATTCAGAATTTGAGGAGATATCTTTTTGCTGCTCTTATCTTCTCCTTACATGCATATAGTGCACACTATGATTGGACTTTAATGAAGAAAAGCACCCATGTATGTCGAGCAAGACTTTGGATGGTCCTCATGAGAAACCTATTGAAATTCATGAAGATCCTGCTCAAATTTGATCATGTGGTCGATTGGACTAATCAAAGGTAGGTAGGTAGGTTAGGATTTCCTTTTTGCATTTAGGTTTGAATAAGTCTCATAGAGACAATAGAAGGTGCTAGAATTTATCAACTTGCTACCTCAGGTACTCTCGTTCTCACTCTCCTTTGTTTTAGGTCATTTCTCTCATGTCACGCATATTGCATATCTTATAACATTGAGGACAATGTAAGATTTTGGTTGGGGGGTGAGATTCCTTAGATGAATCTACTAGCTTTTATGACATTTCGAGCAATTATGTAGAAAATTTTCGATTTTTCTGAAAATTTAAAACTGCTTTGGAAAACTTCGTTTCTATGCATTCAGGATGATACGAGTATAAGAAAAAGAGATACGAAGTGACTGATGTTGAGCATCTTGATATATCTCTAAGATAATGGTTTTATATGTGAATTTCCCTATTTATATGATTGATAAAAAATTAGAACACTTTTGCACCTAGTGCACGTTACACGATTCTCATGATTTGAAGGGATTATGTAGATTTGTGGATTGGCTGGGCTTAGATTTGAGGTGTTGAGAACCCAAGCCGGGGTAGTTTGTCCATCATTGTCTATGGGAAAAGAACGAAAGATATTAATTTCTAAATATCCTATCTAATGTGTATGAAAAGGAAAGGAAGGATGAAAATATGGGAATGATTGAATATATGATGGAAAATTCTGAAAAGGGCTACCTATTACCAATCGGGGGATGGTCTACCCATAAGCAAAGCCGGGAATGGGAAGTAGTGTGAAAGCCGTCGGAAGGACGGTAAGGCAAATTCCTGTCATAGGCTTGTTGTTGATCTATACACCTTCAGATCCTTAATCTAGCTGATTCATGAAGAAGCTAATTCCGAAAATTTATGAGATGAACATTCACTATGCACACTTAGGTTAAATTTGTTTGGATTCTTTTATTTATCAATCATTCAGCAGCAATTCTATATGAACACTTGTTATGTTTTGAAAGGTTAAGGTCTCAACTTCTATAACTAAGTTTTTTCGATTTTTGCACTTGCATGTCTTGGAGTGTATAGAAACATAGTTTCTGAAGGAGAGTGGGAATGGAACTTCTTTAACGCATGTTTTGCTCGGGACTAGCAAAATGCTGGTTGGGGGTGTGTTAAGCTCCGAATTGTGCATATTCTAACCCTAATTCATCACACATTATGCATGATTTTCATAGTTTAAAGACTAATCTAATGCATAGTTTTGTGGTTATAAGAATGAGAGAGAGACTTCGTCATTATGATGCTTAGATGTCTTTCTTACATACCTTGAAGATCAAAGAAATAAAGGATAAGAGATGGAGGAAAGATGCAATGCAATGGAGGAAGAAAAAATAGAAAAAATCACAATTTATAGCCTGACCGGCTGACCAGCCATAGCCACCGGCCGGCTGGCCAAACTCACAAGAAACAACAAATTCTCTGGACTAATTTTATGAAGGTCGACTGACAGGTTGGCCATGCACTTTCAGAATCCAAATTTCAAACTGCAGCAGTCATTTTTTAATTTTTTGGCCCAGTTTGTAGGGCCCATCTTGATGATATTTGGAAATCCAACCTATCCATGTCGAAGAGGAGCTCGATGCTGAAATAATCCAAGTGGTTTTGTGTCGATCGGAGGTACGGATTGACCGTGGTGGCCAAAACCATATGATTTGTCTAGAAAGTTTCCAAATTCTGCCTACTCAACTCTGGGCCTGTCTAAGTGGCCCATGATTGGTGATATGAAGAATCTAATTTGACCATCTTCTAGAGCACATAGATGTATGAATAACCACAAAGTTTCAGGTTAAAAGGATGTGTGGTTTGATCATACCGGTCGAAGAAAGATGGACCATCCAGAGAGATTCCAACTGCGCAAATTTTATAAAAAGCCCTAAGTGTTCTAATTTTTGGACCATATTCTAGAATTTTTTTTGGACAATTTAATTCATCTATCATGTAGAGGAGGGAGGGTTCTACCAATGCTCAAAATTTGAGATCAATCCGACCTCTGTACACTCCGTAGTGTTGAAAGCAAGATGACTGGTTCTGAAGGTACCCAAATTATGCGATTTTGAGAGGCAGTCGCTGATCTGATTGGTGGGCCCATTCAGAAGATAATCTTAGAAATATAAACCATCTGTGAGGAAGATCATATTACAAGGAAGATAGATATCAAATTTGAAGGCAATTCGATCATTGGTTAAGCCGTACCAAGCGAAACAAAATCTGTTATGTTGTTGTATTATTGCTGCATTATAAGAGGAGGTGCTCTCTTCTCTTCCAAATCAAGCAAGGACGTGGGGAGCAAGGAGTTCAAGTCATATGAGGCTTCCTAGCCTCTTACAGCTAGTTTTCTTCCTTTTCTTAGTTCTAGTTCTAGTTTTTAATATGCTTTTCATTAGCTAATCTCTTAACTAGAGCTAAGAGGTGAGCCTTATAGTTTTTTTAGATTGTTTAATTTGTTTTTGAGGTTTCAAGTTTGAATTTAATGTTGAACAATGGTTTTGCTTAAATTTGAATAAAGTTCTAAGTAATATATGTTAATCTTATGATGAGTAATGGATGTTTGGAAGTATTACATTAGTTTCTTACTTGTTTTGCAAAGATCTAAACCTGTACGCTCCAAGGAATAGGATTCAAGACGCTCTAGAGTTGGATCTTCATGTGGGAACTTCAAACCAAAGTTCTATTTTTCAAGAAATTCTTAATTATGTGTGATTGTTTATGTGATTTGAATGAAGTTCAAATCATGGTATAGTTGTGCTTTGTGACAGAGTTTAATGATTATCATAGTTGTGATCTTAACCTATTGGAACTAGGATTGACCTATGCAATTGAGTGTGCTCAAGTCCTAAGTTGAATTGAGGGTATCATGTATATGAATCATACATAAGATAGATTGTTTGTTATAACCGCTCTATCTTCCGGTTAGATAGGATTTGATTTCGATTCTAGTTGTGTAATTGAGAAACCTATGCGAATTATACATCAAAGATAGGTATAAGTGGATCCTTGATGCTTTAGTTCTCTCTATTATCAGATTTTCATGTTTGATGTTTAAAATTGATTTCATATACCACTCTTAAGATTCTAGTTATTAGGATAATTCTAATTGTTTACTTCCTTCCCTGTGGATCGACCTCGATCTTATCGATATTATTATTACATCGCAACCCTACACTTGGGGAAGCGAACACTCGGTGTTACAACTCATGCGTCAAGCATAGGCCCCTTTGTATGGGCAACCTCGTCCTAAGAAGAAAGATCCTGAATAGCGCTTAGGACCTGGGTTCTCAAGTGTTCAGCCCCAATTGGGAAGGCTGATACATGATCACGAAGATGATAAAGCTCGGGACCTACAACTTGGAGGACATGGAAGGAAAAGCGCTCCGTCGACCATGGAACGCAATAAATCTATGCAAATACTATCAGTAGGAGACTCAAGATGGGGGATTATGTAATAAAGCTTTTCAAAAGTTAAAGATCAATAAATACTAGTGATTTCGCACATGCGAGTCTACTCATGATTACGTACTCGGTGGCCAATGCTACCTGAAATGTTAAATATCGCACATGCGACCACACTCAAAGTGTTCAGTTGGTAGCTGATGCTACCCAAGCGAGGGACAAGTGTTCGCTTCCCCAAGTGTAGGGTTGCGATGTAGTAATAAACTCGGTAATACCGAGGTCGATCCACAGGGACTTATGTAGGATGTCACAAATTCATCCACAAGTTTCTATTGAAGCTAACAATCAAAGTTTGAATAGAATGTGTGTGATTAACAGTTTAAGCTAAATTGAATGTAAACAATTATAAGAAGGCACTAGGGGTTCGAGGATTCACTTGTAGCAATCCTCGATGTTCAATCCGCTGTGGTTTCCCATTCTCTCAACTAGAATCACCAGTCAGGTCTATCTAGTCGGATAATAGAACTGTTAAACCAGAAGTCTGTAACATGTAAGTTCTGTGCATAAAGTTCACTCAACTCTAGGCTGATCTGAGCATGCTCATTGCATAGGTCATTCACCTTTTCTATAGGTCCAATTCCCAATCATAACCATCCTCAAGTCTTCTCACAAGACAAGGCTAGATCATGATTTGAACTGGATTCAAATTATATGCACAGTCCATACATATTCCAGATAATCAACCAAAACTAGAACTTTGGCATGAAGCCCCTTTATGAAGAGCTTGGTACTAGAGCGCACTCCAATTCCTCGGATCATACAGGTCTAGACCGTTGCAAACAAATTAAGAAGATAAGTAATTCATCCAAACATCCATGAGTCATCACAAGACTAAGAGAAATTACTTAAAAACTTGTATAAACTTCAAACCTTAGTTCATAATCATGAATTCCAAACTGAAAACCACTTAACTACGAATTAAAACATCTTGGATACACTACAAGCTTCACCTCTTAGCCCTAGCTAAGAGGTTTAGCTGCTCATGATCCAAGGAAACATGAAACGACTACAAAAAGCATGAAAACAGCAAAGCAAACCAAAAGGAGTTGTGAAACTCCAATCTTCACTTCCACAGCCTCCAACCTCGCTTGAGCCCCTCTAGGATGCCCTAGGAACGATCCCTAGGTGTCCTTTTATAGTCTGGAAGCTCCACAACTTCGGAAGAATCGAGAACTTGCGTAACACTTACGCAGCGCAGAGAAAATCGGGATGAAATTAGAAATTTCTAACTCAGTACGCATGGCCGACCGGTCAAGACCGGTCGGCCTCAAGTGACAGCACTCCAGCAGTCTTCATTCCAGCAATGATGTCCGACTGGTCATGACCGGTCGGACGTTTTTCTTCTCATACCAGCAGCCATGGCCGACCGGTCATGACCGGTCGGCCTTAGTTCATTGAAATTCCAGCCTCTCTATCCAGCGATCATGGCCGACCGGTCATGACCGGTCGGCCTTATGCAATACTAGTCCATTGTTCATAGCTGGCCGGTCAAGACCGGTCTGGCCCTCTTGGCCGACCGGTCATGACCGGTCGGCAGTCTTCATGCATCTATATTCTTCCTTTTCTTTCTTTCCTTGCTTCCTTCTTTCACTTTCTCTCTTCTTTTCTTCTTTGGTCCTCAAGTAATCTCCATTAGAATAGTTCAAAATGATCTCTTTGTGTCTTTAATTGAGTAGAGTCCACCCTCAATCCTGTAGTCACAAAACATGCATTGAATTAGCTTTCAACCCATATAAACCATGCACAATGAGTGATGAATTGGCGTTAGAATATGCACAATTAAGAGCTCAACACACCCCCCAACCAGCATTTTGCTAGTCCCGAGCAAAACATGCGTGAAACTAATCCTATTCTTCAAAAACTCAACTCTCCTTCAGAAACCCTCCTTCTATACATTCCAAGATACATAAGCATAAGATTCAAAAATATTAGGCGACAGAGGTTGAAACCGTAAACCCTCAAAACATAATAAGCATTTATATGAAATTCCCGCTGATTGGTTGATAAATAGAAAGACTTGAACAAATTTCACCTAGTGTGGGTAGTGAAAATTCATTCCACGAGTTTCTAGGATTATCTTCTTCATAGATCAACTAGACTATAGAACTCAAGGTACATAGAGCCACATCAAGCCAATGACAGGAATTTGCCTTACCGTCCTTCCGACGGCTTTCACACTACGTCCCATTTCCGGCTTTGGTTACGGGTAGACCATCCCCCGGTTGGTAGTAGGTAGCCCTAATCGGAATTCTCCACCATTTTTCCACATTCCCAATTTCATCCTTCCTTTTCCTTTTTCTTTTTAAATTAGATAGGATTTTTACAAATCCATATCTTTCATTATTTTCCCATGGACAAGGATGGACAAAGTACCCCGGCCTGATTTCTCAATACCTTAATTCAAAGTCTAGCTAATCCATACATCACATAATCCCTTCAACTCATGAAAATCGTGTAATGTGAACTAGGTGTAAAGATGTTCAGATTTTCTATCCATCACAAAATAGGGGAGTTCACATATAAAAAACATTATGCTGTGAGGAATTCCAGACTTCCAGCCCTATACACTTCATACCTCCTCCTCTTATGCTCATATCAACTCGAATGCCTAGAACCAGTGTTTTCCAAAAGAGTCTCAAATTTTTGAAAAATCGAAAAAATTTCCACATGATTGCTTGAAATGTTGCAAATCGCTGAATTCATCCACGAGATCCTACACCCCCCAACCAAATCTTGCATTGTCCTCAATGTAAAAGATGTGCAATGAGCAAAACATGAGAGCAATTTGAAAATAAAAGGGAGTGAGGAAAGATAGTACCTGAGAGAGTGAAAAGTGAAGATCTTCCTCCTTCTAACAAACCTATGAAAACGAAAACAAAAGCAGCAAAATCCTAATCCTAACTACTCTATACCTCCATCAGACTAGGAGATCAAGCATCCTGATACACAGGATCATTCAGAGGTATGGACATACCTTCTGAAGGGAAGTTCTCAAAGAACGGCTTTAATCGATGCCCATTTGCTTTAAAAATGTTGCCGTTCCTTGGATTTAATAGCTCAACAGTCCCATATGGATAGACAGTTTGCACAACGTAGGGACCGGTCCACCGAGATCTCAATTTTCCCAGAAATAGATGTAAGCGAGAATTATACATGAGGACTTTTTGATTTATCGTGAATGTCTTGCGAAGAATATTCTTATCATGGAATATCTTCGTCTTGTCCTTGTAAATTCTTGCATTCTCATAAGCTTCATTACGGATTTCTGCAAGTTCATTCAATTGAAGTTTGCGTAACGAGCTTGCCTTGTCAGGATTGAAATTTATCTTCTTAATAGCCCAATACGCCTTATGTTCCAACTCCACAGGCAAGTGACAAGCCTTCCCATAGACAAGTCTATAGGGAGACATTCCAATAGGAGTTTTAAAGGCAGTACGGTAAGCCCAAAGCGCATCGGTAAGTCGAAGTGACCAATCCTTGCGATCAGGATGCACCGTTTTCTCTAAAATGTGTTTAATCTCTCTATTGGATATCTCAGCTTGTCCACTAGTTTGTGGGTGATAGGGAGTGCTCACTTTGTGCGTTACGCCATATTTCTTCATTAATGCTTCAAAAGGGCGATTGCAAAAGTGAGACCCTCCATCACTTATGATGACTCGAGGCATTCCAAACCGGGAAAGAATGTTTTCTTTTAAGAATCGAATGACCGTTTTATGGTCATTATTCCGGCAAGGGATGGCCTCGACCCATTTGGAAACATAATCAACGGCAAGCAAGATGTATAAGTTTCCAAAAGAAGATGGGAATGGGCCCATGAAATCGATGCCCCAACAATAAAAAATTTCGATAATTAAGATGGGATTGAGTGGCATCATATTTCTACGGGAGATTCCTCCTAATTTCTGACAAGGTTCGCAAGCTTTGCAAAACTCATGTGTGTCTTTGAACATGGTGGGCCAATAAAACCCACATTGCAGAATTTTCGCTGTGGTCTTTTTAGCCGAAAAATGGCCACCACATGCTTGAGAATGACAGAAGGAGATGATACTTTGTTGCTCATCATTTGGGACACATCTCCTTATGATTTGGTCGGGACAATACTTGAACAAGTATGGGTCGTCCAATAGAAATTTCCGTACCTCTGAGAAGAATCTATCCTTATCATGCTTTTTCCAATATGTAGGAATTGTACCTGTAGCAAGATAATTAGCAATGTCCGCATACCATGGCAATTGGGAAACAGCAAAAAGTTGTTCATCAGGGAACATGTCATTGATTGCAGTCGTTTCAGGGGAATCAGTGAGGACAAGTCGAGAGAGATGGTCAGCTACTACATTCTCTACTCCTTTCTTATCACGTATTTCTAAGTCGAATTCTTGGAGTAGGAGGATCCATCTTAATAACCGTGGTTTAGCATCCTTCTTAGAGAGAAGATACTTAAGCGCGGCATGGTCAGTGAATACAATGATCTTGGATCCAATCAAGTAGGATCTGAACTTCTCCAAGGCAAAAACTACGGCTAAAAGTTCCTTTTCAGTAGTGGTGTAGTTTGCCTGGGCTGAGTTTAAGGTTCTACTTGCATAGTAGATAACACATGGCTTTTTATCTTTTCTTTGGCCTAACACAGCCCCAATAGCATAGTCGCTAGCATCGCACATAATCTCAAAAGGAAGGCTCCAATCAGGTGGTTGCATTATTGGGGCGCATGTCAACATGCCTTTAAGGGTGGTAAAGGCCTTTTGACATTCTTCACTCCACTCAAATGAATTTTCCTTTTGAAGTAGGTTATATAAAGGACGAGAGAGTGAACTGAAATCCTTTATGAACCGTCTATAAAATCCTGCGTGTCCTAAAAAGGACCGTATATCTCGTATGCTTTTGGGTGGTGGAAGGTTAGAGATAAGGTCAATTTTCGCCTTGTCCACCTCAATTCCGTTTTGTGAAACGATGTGACCAAGTACAATTCCCTTTTTAACCATGAAGTGACACTTTTCCCAATTGAGCACAAGGTTCTTCTCTTCACATCTTTTTAGCACAGATTTCAAGTGCTCAAGGCACTCATCAAAGCTACAACCGAATACGGAAAAATCATCCATGAAGACTTCGAGAATTGTCCCCACCATGTCAGAAAAGATGCTCATCATACAACGCTGAAAGGTGGCAGGGGCATTACATAGTCCAAACGGCATCCGTCGATAGGCGAAAGTGCCGAATGGACATGTGAATGTAGTCTTTTCTTGGTCTTCACGGGCAATTTCTATTTGGTTGTACCCTGAATAGCCATCAAGAAAGCAAAAGTGGGAATGACCCGCCAACCGTTCTAAAATCTGATCAACAAACGGTAGGGGGAAGTGATCTTTCCTCGTGACAGTGTTTAGCTTCCTGTAGTCAATGCACATTCTCCAACCGGTAGTGACTCTAGTTGGTACGAGTTCATTATTGGCATTGGTTACAATGGTTATTCCGGATTTCTTAGGCACCACTTGAGTTGGGCTCACCCATTGGCTATCAGATATTGGGTAAATGATACCTACATCCAATAGTTTCACCACTTCGGCCTTAACCACATCCTTCATATTTGGATTTAGTCGTCTTTGTGGTTGCCGGGATGTCTTTGCATTTTCCTCAAGGTGTATGCGGTGAGTGCAAATCAGTGGGTCTATGCCTTTGAGATCCGCAATTGTCCATCCGATGGCACTCTTGTGCTCTAATAGAGTGGCTATTAGCCTACTCTCTTGTTCCTCATCCAAGTGGGAAGAAATCACCACTGGATATGTCTCATCTCGACCTAAATAAACATATTTTAGCTCACTTGGCAATGGTTTTAGGTCGAGTTTTGGTGCCTTAATGTTGGATGGGAGGGCCTTGTTCTCATTTATAGGCAACGGTTCAATTGGGGTCCTCCATTTTTTATTTTCACGCACCATCATCACATCTAGAATAGCATCCATCTCTTGTGTTGTATCATCATTCATATCATGGAGATGGGCCACACATGACTCCAAAGGGTCGGAAAATAGTGACAAGGGGATTATATCTTCCACGAATGATTTGATCATGTTTAATTCGTGGATATCATCATCAACTTCCCGCGGTTGTTTGCATAACTCAAATATGTTAAGCTCAAGGGTCATATTTCCAAAGGACATTTGTACAAGTCCGTTTCTACAATTGATAATGGCGTTTGAGGTAGCTAGAAACGGTCGTCCAAGTATGACGGGAATTTGAGTACCGGTGCCTATCACAGGATGTGTGTCTAAGACAATAAAATCTACTGGGTAGTAGAATTTATCAACTTGGACTAGAACATCCTCTACCATTCCTCTCGGTATCCGGATGGATCTATCAGCAAGTTGGAGTGTGGTTTTGGTGGGTTTCAATTCACCTAACCCAAGTTGTTCATAGACCGAGTATGGAATGAGATTCACACTTGCCCCCAAGTCGAGTAGGGCTTGCTTTATGTTTATGGATTCGCTTCCCCAAGTGTAGGGTTGCGATGTAGTAATAATCTCGGTAAGACCGAGGTCGATCCACAAGGAAGGAAGTAAACAATTCTAACTATCCTAATAACTAGAATCAAAGAGGTTTGTGAAATTGGTTTTGAACATAAAATAGAAAATCTGATAATGGAAAGATAACTAGAGCATCAAGGATCCACTTATAGCTTTCCTTAGATGCATAATTCGCTATGGTTTCTTATTCTCTCAACTAGAATCGACATTCCTGTCTATCTAGTCGGATGATAGAGTTGTTAAACCAAACAGACTGTAATATGTAAGTTCCATGCATCAAATTCACTCAATGTAGGCTGATCTGAGCATGCTCAATTGCATAGGTCATTCCCCTTTTCTATAAGTCCAGTTCACAATCATAACCATCCTCAAGTCCTCTCACAAGACAAGGCTAGATCAGGATTTAAACTGGATTCAATTTAATTCGTGGATATCATCATCAACTTCCCGCGGTTGTTTGCATAACTCAAATATGTTAAGCTCAAGGGTCATATTTCCAAAGGACATTTGTACAAGTCCGTTTCTACAATTGATAATGGCGTTTGAGGTAGCTAGAAACGGTCGTCCAAGTATGACGGGAATTTGAGTACCGGTGCCTATCACAGGATGTGTGTCCAAGACAATAAAATCTACTGGGTAGTAGAATTTATCAACTTGGACTAGAACATCCTCTACCATTCCTCTCGGTATCCGGATGGATCTATCAGCAAGTTGGAGTGTGGTTTTGGTGGGTTTCAATTCACCTAACCCAAGTTGTTTATAGACCGAGTATGGAATGAGATTCACACTTGCCCCCAAGTCGAGTAGGGCTTGCTCTATGTTTATGGATTCGCTTCCCCAAGTGTAGGGTTGCGATGTAGTAATAATCTCGGTAAGACCGAGGTCGATCCACAGGGAAGGAAGTAAACAATTCTAACTATCCTAATAACTAGAATCAAAGAGGTTTGTGAAATTGGTTTTGAACATAAAATAGAAAATCTGATAATGGAAAGATAACTAGAGCATCAAGGATCCACTTATAGCTTTCCTTAGATGCATAATTCGCTATGGTTTCTTATTCTCTCAACTAGAATCGACATTCCTGTCTATCTAGTCGGATGATAGAGTTGTTAAACCAAACAGACTGTAATATGTAAGTTCCATGCATCAAATTCACTCAATGTAGGCTGATCTGAGCATGCTCAATTGCATAGGTCATTCCCCTTTTCTATAAGTCCAGTTCACAATCATAACCATCCTCAAGTCCTCTCACAAGACAAGGCTAGATCAGGATTTAAACTGGATTCAAATTACATGCACAGTCATTATATATTCCAGAAAAACAACAAAAATAGAACTTTGGTAGGAAGTCCCTTCATGAAGAGCTTAGTACTAGAGCGCACTCCGATTCCTCAGATCATACAGGTCTAGACCGTTGCAAACAAATTAAGAGGCTAAGTAATTCATCCAAACATCCGTGAGTCATCATAAGACTAAGAAAAATTACTTAAAAACTTGTATAAACTTCAAACCTTAGTTCATAATCATGAATTCCAAACTAAAAACCAATAAAACGAATTAAACAATCTAAAAAAACTATAAGGTTCACCTCTTAGCTCTAGCTAAGAGATTAGCTAATAAAAAGCATATTAAAAACTAGAACTAGAACTAAGAAAAGAAAGAAAAACTAGCTGGAGGAGGCTAGGAAGCCTCCTATGACTTGAACTCCTTGCTCCCCACGTCCTTGGTTGCCCTGGAATAGAAGAGAGCACCTCCTTTTATAGTGCAGCAATAGTACAGCAACATAACAGAATTTGTTTCGCTTGGTACGGCTTAACCAATGGTCGGATTGCCTTCAAATTTGATTTGTAGCTTCCTTGTAATGTGATCTTCATCATAGATGATTTAGATTTCCAAGATTGTCCTCTGAATGGGCCCACCAATCACATCACCGACCGCCTCTCAAAATCGCGCACTTCGGGTACCTTCAGAACCAGTCATCTTGCTTTCAACGCTCCGGAGTGTACAGAGGTCGGATTGATCTCAAATTTTGAACATGAGTAGAAAACTTCCTCCTCTACATGATAGACGGATTAGATTGTCCAAAACGATCTCAGAATGTGGTCCGAAAATTAGAACAATTAGGGCTTTTATAAACTCTGCGCAGTTGGAGCTTTCTGGATGGTCCATCTTTCTTCAACCGGTACGATCAAACCACACACCCTTTTGATCTGAAACTTTTGTGGTTATTCATATATGGATGTGGTCTAAAAGATGGTCAAAGTAGATTCTTCATATCATCAATGATGGGCCACCTGGACCGGCCCAGAGTGGAACAGCGAAATCTGGAACTTTCTGGACAGTTCGTATTGTTTTGGCCACCACGATCAATCCGTAGCTCCGATCGGTACGAAACCACTTGGGTTAGTTCGGCGTCGAGCTCCTCTTCGACATAGATGTGTTGGATTTCCAAATATCATCAAGATCGGCCTAGAAAACTGGTCCAAAAAACCAGGTGCGGGAATACATTGCTGTTTTAGAAACTGGAATCTGAAACTTGCATGGCCGACCGGTCACGACCGGTCGGACAGGGCTGGCCGACCGGTCACGACCGGTCAGGCCCTCTTTGGCATTACTCCAGAAAGCATGGCCGACCAGTCAAGACCGGTCGGGCTTCCTTGGCCGACCGGTCAAGACCGGTCGGTCTCTGTTTCTTCTTGTTTTCTTCCTTTCTTTCTTCTATTTTCTTCTTTCTTTGCTTCTTTCTTTGCTTCCTTCTTCCTTCAGCCCTCCTTGGGTCTTCATCCAAGGTTCTAAATCAGCTCTTTTGGTCATCAATTGGGCAACGTAACTCTCATTCCTGCAACCACAAAACATGTATTTGATTAGTCTTTAAATTATGAAAACCATGCATAATGAGTGATGAATTGGGGTTAAAATATGCACAATTAATAGCTCAACACACCCCCCAACCAGCATTTTGCTAGTCCCGAGCAAAACATGCGTGAAACAAGTTTCATTCTCCAAATCCAACTCTCCTCTAGAAACTATTCTTCTATACATTCCAAGACACACAAGCATGAAAATCAGAGAAATTAGGTGATAGAAGTTGAAACCTTAAACTCTTAGAACATAATAAGTATTTATATGAAATTCCCACTGATTGATTGATAAATAGAAGAACTTGAACAAATTCACCCTAGTGTGCATAGTGAAAGTTCATCTCATGAGTTTCTGGGCTCATCTTCATCATAGATCAACTAAACTATGGATTTCAAGGTGCACAGAGCAACAACAAGCCTATGACAGGAATTTGTCTTACCGTCCTTCCGACGACTTTCACACTATGTCCCATTTCCGGCTTTGGTTACGGGTAGACCATCCCCCGGTTGGTAGTAGGTAGCCCTAATCGGAATTTTCCACCATTTTTCCATCATTCCCAATTTCATCCTTCCTTTTCCTATTTCTTTTTAAATTAGATAGGATTTTTAGAAATCCATATCTTTCGTTATTTTCCCATGGACAAGGATGGACAAAGTACCCCGGCTTGGTTTCTCAACACCTTAAATCAAAGTATAGTTAATCCACAAATCACATAATCCTTTCAACCCATGAAAATCGTGTAATGTGAACTAGGTGTAAAAGTGTTCAAATTTTCTATCACTCACATAAATAGGGGAATTCACATATAAAACCATTATATTAAAAGAAATTCAAAGCTTGCAACATCACTCACTTCGTATCTCCTCTTCTTATACTCGTATCATCTTGAATGCATAGAAACAACGTTTTCCAAAAGAGTTTTGAATTTTAGAAAAATCAAAAATTTTCTACATAATTGCTCGAAATGTCACAAAAGCTAGTAGATTCATCTAAGGAATCTCACCCCCCAACCAAAATCTTACATTATCCTCAATGTAATAAGATATGCAATATGCATGACATGAGAGCAATGACACAAAACAAAGGAGAGTGAGAACGAGAGTACCTGAGGTAGCAAGTTGATCAATTCTAGCATCTTCCATTGTCTCAATGAGACTTATTCAATCCTAAATGCAGAAAGAAATCCTAACCTACCTACCTACCTTTGATTAGTCTGATCGACTACATGATCAAATTTGAGCAGGATCTTCATGAATTTCAATAGGTTTCTCATGAGGACCATCCAAAGTCCTGCTCGAATGTATACATGTGTGCGTTTCTTCATGAAAGTCCAATCATAGTATGCACCACACGCATGTAAGGAGGAGATAAGAGCAGCAAAAAGATATCTCCTCAAGTTCTGAATTGGGTTGTAATTGATTAAAAACGGGTCCTCCCAATCAGAATTTTCAATGGGTTGAAGAACCCATGATGGTGGAGAGACATTCATTAAGTATTTTTCAGTTTGGATTGTCTCCTCCACAAATTCAGATTTGCATGGTGCTTCCACAAACCATGGTACAGAGTGTAAATCAGTGGAATGGTGTTCTTCAGGCACCGACACCATGTCTAACAAACTATCCAACTCCTTAATCATCTCATCATCCAGATCATAGGGGTGGGTCATGCATTCCTTTAGGAAATCGAGAGAGTCGAATGAAGGGTCCTCGTTCTCCCTAAGTGATTGAGGAAATTCTGTTTCAAGGGTAAGGAATTCCTCCTCTATAGAGGGGAGGTCTTCCAAAGAAAAATTTTCAGATTTAGTGGTAAGCACATCATCTAGCATTGGTTGATCTTTTGAAATTTCAGATTGTACCACCCCATCATCCAAAGAAGCAGAATTTTCAACCCAAGGGAGTTCTTCCACAATAGAATCCGGCATGTGTTGTTGGTGGAAGGACTTAAAAATATCGACTTCGGCCATCTCTCTAGCAAGAATATCTTTCGGTGATTCAAAAACATTCGGCCCTTTGGAAGAACAAATCATGGACTCACAATCATCCTTTAAACCCTCATTGTAGGCAATCAAACTATCACTTTCAGATTTTGTAGATTCCTCGGGTTCGTCAACCGTCCTTGAAATCTCTTCATCATTCAAATCGAAATAGCTAAAAGAGATAGTTGATTTACCATAATCAATGGTAATGGTGGGATCACTGAGATCAATATCCTCTAGAAGTTTAGTCATTAAATCTAGAGAAGGTTGGGTTTGGATAACCTCATCCTCCTCATTGTTGGGGATTGATTCGGTGTTCCCAATGTTGGGTTCAATATTTTGAGATGGCGAGATGTTTTGTATGCATTGCTTAGTTGTTTCCATAAACTCTTGCAGCACATCCTCAAGAGTTGTTTCCATAAACATTCCCCGGCAACGGCGCCAAAAACTTGTTCGCTTCCCCAAGTGTAGGGTTTGTTTAATTTGGTAGTCTCCTATGATGCATGATATGGTTGGACTACCCGGATCTTTATATTTTTGGGGCACCTCTTGTTTGATGATGGCACTCAAATTCTCAGCCAAAAGCACTTTGTTGTGAACGTTATGTTTCCTTTTAATTGTACACAATTCCTTTAAAAATTTGGCATAAGATGGTATTTGTTTTATTGCATCCAACAGCGGAATGTTGATCTTCACCTGCTTGAAAACTTCCAGAATTTCCAGATTTTTATCTAAAGGTTTAGGTGAAATCAACCTTTGTGGAAATGGGGCAACCGGCTTGTATTGTCTTTCCGGTTCTTTCTCTTGTGGAATATTGTTTGGGCTATCATCCTCTTTGGGAGTTTCCGGATCCTTAGGCTTGGGAGCCTTCACCGGATTGGATTTATCAATTTCTTTCCCACTTCTCAAAGTGGTGATAGCTTGGACATGTTCCGTATGGTGGGAGGATGAGCTTGCATCTTGTATCTCATACTGGGTCCTTGGGTTAGGAAGAGTTTGAGCAGGAAGTGTACCCTTCTCTCTATCACTCAGGTGAGCTTCAACTCTAGCCAGAGATGTTTTCAATTCATTAATGGCTTGGTTTGAATTTTGATTGAATTTCAATTGCTCTTGCATGAACCCATCTATTTTTAGAGAATTTGTCTTGTTATACTCATTCTGGACCGATACGAGTGCACCCAACATCTCTTCTAGTGATACTTTTGGAGTGTTGTTTGCATTTGCAGTGGGTCCATTCCTCCAACTGAAGTTGGGATGGTTCTTCCAATTAGGATTATACGTGTTTGAGTTTGGAGCACCATATTGCTGCTGATAACTGTTTATGGCATTTGTTTGTTCTTGTAAGATGCTTTGGACTGCTGAAATTGTGGGACAATCTGGTGTAGCATGTTGATTTCCAGCACAAATTCCACAAACAGTTTCAACCTCAGTGGAGTTGATTGTTTCTCCTTTCCTTAATTCCATGGCTTCGACCTTTCTTGTAAGGCTAGCCAACCGTGCACTTATGCTATCTTCCTCTGATAAGACATACATTCCTCCCTTTTCCTTTTGTTGGCCAATCTTGGAATTTGTTGGTTTAGATGTGTCCCAAGATTGTGCACTTTCAGCCAATTCTTCCAGATAATCCCATGCTTCATCAGCTTCCTTATTCATGAACTCCCCATTACACATCATCTCTATAAATTGGCGCATGGATGGAATCAGTCCTTCATAGAAAAAACTTATAATCCGCCAATTTTCATAGCCATGATGTGGGCATGCGTTTAATAGGTCCTTGAATCTCTCCCAACATTGGGAAAAGGTTTCATCCTCCTTTTGGGCAAAGTTCATGATAAGGCGCTTAAGCATGTTCGTTTTGTGAGTAGGGAAGAGTTTTTTTATAAATTCTCTGTGCATATCATTCCATAACCCAATTGATCTTGGCCTCAATGCATAAAGCCAACCCTTGGCTTTATCCTTAAGAGTGAAAGGGAAGAATTTAAGTCTTACTACATCTTCAGTCACATTTGCAAAGTGCATGGTGGTGATTACCTCATCAAACTCCCTAAGGTGTTGATAGGCACTTTCACTGTCTAAACCATGGAATTTAGGGAGAAGATTGATCACTCCCGGTTTCAAATCCACATTCCCTGCATTTGGTGGAAATACTATGCATGAGGGAGTGCTCGTTCTTGCAGGTTGCAAGAAATCACGTAAAGTCCTAGGTCGGGGAACATTCTCAACCACATTCTCCCCTGTTTCGGTTTGATTTTGAACCGGGTTAGGTTGATTTGTAGCCATACTTTCAGATAAAATTGGAGAATCTAGATGTCTCCTAACACGTGGCTCTCTATCAATGCCTTCTACTATCCCCCCTTCACTTATGAGTCGGTTATTGGAATCCCGAGCCCAATGTGGCATGCAAAATAAAAAATAAGAAACAAAAAGGAAAAAGAATTCTTCCTTCTTTTTCTTTACTCTTCTCTAAGACCGAAGCACAAGGTGTCTTGCAATGGCTAGGCCAGAAACAAAGATAGAGACCTATTTCTCCTGGTCAATAGGGGTTCAGAGAACACCCCACCCACTCTTTGAATCTTTTGAGAAAAGGTGCAGAAAAAGGAGAAAGAGGAGTAGAGATGAGAAAAGAAATCCCTGAGCACAAGGTGATCCAAGACGGCAGAGCCGACCAATAGGAATCCAGGTGGCAAAAAGGCCGACCTTTCAGAGATCCAAAAGGAGTCTCCACCCACTCTACAAGAGATGAATAAAATAAGAATGACTAGGAGAAGGAGAAGAGTAAGGTTTTAGAAGGATAGAACCTGATTCGCACTTGAAATCCTTGAATCTTCTTCAGCTTCCTAGAAATCCTTGAAAAAATCAAATAAACAAACTAAGTTAGTTCTAAAAATCTAAAAGAGTCCTAAATAGATACTAATTTCAGAAATTTGTGAAAACCGTCAAGGTCCCCGGCAACGGCGCCAAAAACTTGTTCGCTTCCCCAAGTGTAGGGTTGCGATGTAGTAATAAACTCGGTAATACCGAGGTCGATCCACAGGGACTTATGTAGGATGTCACAAATTCATCCACAAGTTTCTATTGAAGCTAACAATCAAAGTTTGAATAGAATGTGTGTGATTAACAGTTTAAGCTAAATTGAATGTAAACAATTATAAGAAGGCACTAGGGGTTCGAGGATTCACTTGTAGCAATCCTCGATGTTCAATCCGCTGTGGTTTCCCATTCTCTCAACTAGAATCACCAGTCAGGTCTATCTAGTCGGATAATAGAACTGTTAAACCAGAAGTCTGTAACATGTAAGTTCTGTGCATAAAGTTCACTCAACTCTAGGCTGATCTGAGCATGCTCATTGCATAGGTCATTCACCTTTTCTATAGGTCCAATTCCCAATCATAACCATCCTCAAGTCTTCTCACAAGACAAGGCTAGATCATGATTTGAACTGGATTCAAATTATATACACAGTCCATACATATTCCAGATAATCAACCAAAACTAGAACTTTGGCATGAAGCCCCTTTATGAAGAGCTTGGTACTAGAGCGCACTCCAATTCCTCGGATCATACAGGTCTAGACCGTTGCAAACAAATTAAGAAGATAAGTAATTCATCCAAACATCCATGAGTCATCACAAGACTAAGAGAAATTACTTAAAAACTTGTATAAACTTCAAACCTTAGTTCATAATCATGAATTCCAAACTAAAAACCACTTAACTACGAATTAAAACATCTTGGATACACTACAAGCTTCACCTCTTAGCCCTAGCTAAGAGGTTTAGCTGCTCATGATCCAAGGAAACATGAAACAACTACAAAAAGCATGAAAACAACAAAGCAAACCAAAAGGAGTTGTGAAACTCCAATCTTCACTTCCACAGCCTCCAACCTCGCTTGAGCCCCTCTAGGATGCCCTAGGAACGATTCCTAGGTGTCCTTTTATAGTCTGGAAGCTCCACAACTTCGGAAGAATCGAGAACTTGCGTAACACTTACGCAGCGCAGAGAAAATCGGGATGAAATTAGAAATTTCTAACTCAGTACGCATGGCCGACCGGTCAAGACCGGTCGGCCTCAAGTGACAGCACTCCAGCAGTCTTCATTCCAGCAATGATGTCCGACCGGTCATGACCGGTCGGACGTTTTTCTTCTCATACCAGCAGCCATGGCCGACCGGTCATGACCGGTCGGCCTTAGTTCATTGAAATTCCAGCCTCTCTATCCAGCGATCATGGCCGACCGGTCATGACCGGTCGGCCTTCTGCAATACTAGTCCATTGTTCATAGCTGGCCGGTCAAGACCGGTCTGGCCCTCTTGGCCGACCGGTCATGACCGGTCGGCAGTCTTCATGCATCTACATTCTTCCTTTTCTTTCTTTCCTTGCTTCCTTCTTTCACTTTCTCTCTTCTTTTCTTCTTTGGTCCTCAAGTAATCTCCATTAGAATAGTTCAAAATGATCTCTTTGTGTCTTTAATTGAGTAGAGTCCACCCTCAATCCTGTAGTCACAAAACATGCATTGAATTAGCTTTCAACCCATATAAACCATGCACAATGAGTGATGAATTGGGGTTAGAATATGCACAATTAAGAGCTCAACAACAAGGCTGACCAGAGCGTCCCGTAACTGAACTATTAAATGAATATGTCCAATATCAAAAATAATTTTTTTTATTGCACGTCACAAAGTTCACAAAACTACAATGACTGCTATCATTTTTCAAAGTTAAAATTTATAGAAGGATCAGCAGCAGTAGCATCGACAACAGGGCTAGAGGTAGGAGGCGGTTGAGAGGTTGGCTTGGTAGGTACTTGATAAGTCGGCTTGGGAACATCAGAAATCTGACCTCCGCTGAAAACTTCAAGCTCCCCTTCAGGATTGTCATCAGCGGCTTTGGTCACGGTCGGGGCCAGGTCTTGTTGGACGAACTCCATCTCCACCTCTTTGAATCTAGACAAATCCAAGTCGGGATGAAGCAGCCCAATTACTTTCAACGTTCGACCCCTACCGTTCTAGTAATCCTCGAACCTCTCCATAAAATACTCCTGCGAGGCCTGGAATGCCTTAAGGGCCTGAGCCCGCTCCCCTTGGATACTTGACTTCAGAGCAGTTTTTTTCTGCCCACTCCGCCTCCAAAGCCGAGGCCACCTCGGTGAGCAAGAGCTCAGATGCTGCCTTCTCTTCTTTCCTCTCCACTTTCTCCTTTCTCAAATCTTCCTCTACCGCCGTCACTCGAGACTAGATCTGCAAGAACTCCGTTTCCAACCCCTCGTACCGCGCCTGATAAGTTTGGGTGGATTTTATGGCACCGTTGATGTTGTTCTCCAGTTCCTTGATCCGAGCCTCTCGAACTTCTCTCAGCTTCTCCCTCTCTCACAAACTGACCTTGGTCGCCCCCAACTTTTTCTTAGCCTCCGCCAGTTGAGCAGCATTTTTAACAAGGATCTCTCGGGCCTCGTAAATATCATTTCGGGTCTTCAACGTCGCATCGAGACCCTGCACAATGCTCATCATCCACTGCTCAACAGCGTCCACAAGAGATGATCGGTCAACAAGATCCATGGTACTGGACCCGACCTTCTCAAAAAGATAGGAGCAAATCCGAAATAAATGATCCAGCACTACGTAAGGCTCTGTACTAACAAGGGCAGGAGCGATTACGAGCGGACCCGATCGAGAGGACTCGCCAAGAGCACTTATTTCAGAAATGGAGACGAGGACATCCAGTACGACCACAATAGGGACGACCGAGGGCTGTTTGGCATTAGACGGGATGGGGGGAGGACGGTTCTTCGACACAAGAGGAGGCGAAGATAAAACTTCGGAGGCTTCCACCGTTTGGAGTGTCGGGACAGTTGCAGGTGCGGGCCCGGATTGGGGAGTCACAGCCACGGATGACAGTCATGATTGAGCAATAACAGAAGAAGACTTGCCCCTCTTTCTTTTCCTCTAAGACACCCTTTTCCGACTTAGAAGGGCCTTCACTTGGGAAAGGTCTGTAGGGTCCATCCTTGCATAAAGAGAAGGAAAATAGACAATCAGCAACTTCAAAGGAAATCAGAAACATATCACAACTACAAGCTATAGTCTATGACAATTACTAGGGGGGGGATAAGTCTCGCTCTAAAGAGCTGCAAGGGATGAAGTAAATGTTTTACATCCCGAGCCTTTTTGGACGCTTTCTTCGCTGCAATTATTCTCTCATTAAGGTTGCCCCTCAGATAAGACCTAACCGATCCCGTCCCCATAATGAAGGCCCGAGGGATGTAGAACCCAGGGTCCACTTCCGGACAAATCTAGTTTCCAGATATGAAGAACCACCGATCTCGACGGTCCTTATTGGACGATGGATTTCCGAGAATGAAGTTCTCCCCATGGAGAACTGTCATGTAATACCACCCTGAGGCTTCTCCCCATCTTCTCAAGGAATATAGCCTCTGAAATTCCCCAGGGGTCAGTTCGCCACTCCCCACTTCCCTCCAGAGGACATACGCTCCAAAGACCACATGCGAACCATTCGACATCAACCGGCATGGAACGATGTTGTACTGGTTCAAAATCCTGGCTACATAGGGTAGCAACGACAGATGAAACCCTAAGGGAAATATGAAATCGTAGATAGCTACTTCACCCATCCTGGGGCTGTTTGGGTTGTCTGCTATCTCGTCCGGCCTAGGCAGCCGAAAAACAATATCCCGCGGGACACTGAAATCTCACCAAATGCATTCCAGCTCTGCCATTGTCAGAGTAAAGGGATAGTCTTTAGGGGATCTGTTTGAGAAAGAAGAGGCCTGCCCTTTCCCCTTTCTTCTTCCGAGGCCATTCGAGGAGGAGGATTCGGGAGGATCCTCCTCAATTGGAACAAGAGCAGAACTTGAAGAAGATGACATAGTCAAAGAAAAGACTTACAGATGGAAGAAGGAGCAAGGAAGGAGGAAAAATGTAAGCGGCTATCGATTAAGGTTTTTCTTAAACAAAATATCATAGCGAAAGATAACCATAGTACTGGGGGCAGGTATATATAGGTAATCATCATTATCTTACACGCGTTGCTTCCCCATTCAGTTTCGAAAATCAAAGAGGCACGCCACATTAAATATGGGACACACTTCAGCCACACATCTCCCGGAAATAGCAAATGGCATGTCGCATTAATGATCTGATGCTTCGTATGGAGAGAGAGGTGTACGTTATTTGTCTTTTCTCAACTTTTGTACGGCGAAAACTTTTCGATAAACGCGCCTCGACAATTAAGCATTTATTCAAATATTCGTGGTCGGCTTTCAAAAACATACAACACATTGGTCGAAAATTTGAATATTAGTCGAAGACGGAGAGTATTCAGTCGGGAAAAATTAATACGACCCATCTCATTCGAGTGTTCAAGATTTAGTCATTAGTCGCCCAGACCGAATGATCAAAGTCATCGGTCAGGGATTTATATACTATATTCGGACAAAGCAAGGCAAATGTTTATGGTTAAAAGAAAACATTTCATTTCATATACAGAAATCTATTACTAAGGACCCCCATGGGGCAAGATACATTGAAAGATCCAAAAGGAATAACCATCTTTCGAAGAACTTAAAGATTAACAGAAGACTATCCTGAGACAAAAGAAGAGTAAAAGAGGGAAAAAGAAGCTTGATGCTGCCACCATCGACCTCGTCTCCATCTTCTTGTCCGAGGACTCTTTCAGAGTCTCTTTCCTTCCTGATGATGGAGATATGAAGCGACAAAGGCCCGTTTGATGCAAATAGTTGTAACACCAAAGGCAGATAGCTGCCAAGTGTGGACACCATGTTATAAGGCAACAACTTCCATCATTCGGATATTATTTTCTTCGTGAAGGGCAGATTTCTGCGAAGCATGGAATCCCCAACGTTAATTGAAGGTTTCCACACGAATGGCCACCTTTAATGCTTACTAACCACAGCCGAAGCCTCAATCCAAATACAAATCTTGCTAAGGATCAAGGAATCTCCATTGCTCCAAAGTTTGGGGAAAAACAGGAGTGGGCTGGGAAAAGCCATGGTTATTTCTCACAGAGCCTGAGTCAAGAAAAAAGCCAAGGGTGCCTTTTTTATAAGAGTTTTCATGATTGTTTCAACTTCCAAGGGTGCCACGCGTCGTTGTTTGGTTGATCACCTTGCCTCGTCTTCTAGAAGCAATAAATGCGGGTAGGAAAATTGAAGTTTCGCCATAACTTATCTCGAAGAACGCACTACCACATAACATACCATTGCTTTTTTAAGATAGCCTGAAAATCGAGAATCAGTTCTTTTTTGCCTTCTTGCTCTCAAATCAATTGAAGTTGGACTTGAGAGCAGGGGGGCTGACTGTTATGGGTGAATCTGGGATGATCCCAAAAGTTGCACGACCAAAGCAGCGCACGTGTGTGTATTGACATTCTCTATTTTCAAGCTCAAGTACTAAAGCTTTTAGTTTATTGGGCTCGAGCAGTCGGTATTCACTAGCTTCCGACCGCTCACATTAAGCTTGAGAGATCGTCTTTCTCAAGCTCCCAACCAATTGTCTCATACTCGAACGGTCGGCTCTCTCTTATTTACAACCAATCGATGATGACCGAATGCTCACCATAACATCGCATCTGACCGGGCAGTACTTTTCGAATACTATTCTCCGAACGCTCGAGACTTGATTGACGTGTATCGCAAGTCATGAGATTTACTCCCTAGGATTACCGTGAGAGATATCCGCGCTGCGCAGATATTCTCGCCTATCTCTTTGAAGCAATCACGTATGTAGCCATGATTGTGACTCATTCTACGTAGGATATCAAATCTTGATAGAATCGGAATCCTAGTCAAATACGACAACAATATACATTATAAAAGGCCCTCCGTGCTACGATAAAAGGTACGATATACGAAATACATTCCCCTACTCCGAAATTATTCCTTGACCATCACTAACTTAAGCATCGGAGGGCCATCAGCCGGAAACCCTTGTGGCCATCCTCAACCATCAATCAGATGACAGAGACTCAAGTTGGTCATTGATCAACATCTGGTGACGTGATTTAGCGCCAATAGCCACAGGTGGCTCTTGTTGAGCTCTGAATTGTGCATATTTTAACCCCAATTCATCACACATTATGCATGGTATGCATGTTTAAAAGACTATTCTAATGCATGTTTTGTGATTGTAGGATTGAGAGAGAGACTTCACTAATTCGATGCCTAAAGAGTCACTTTGTACACATTGAAGATCAAAAGATTAAGTGCTAAAAGGTGGAAGAAAGATGCAAGGGAGAAAGAGAAGGAAAGAAGAAATAGTGTAGAAATTGCACTACCGACCGGTTGGCCATGGCCCATGACCGGTCGTCCGACCAGTCAGAAAATCAAATTAAAAGGCCCCTTGCTGCCAACCCTGCTCGACAAAAAACAGATAAAACTGACCGGTCGGCCACCAAAGACGATCGGTCATCCGACCGGTCGTATTTACAAGAGCTGGGGATGGTTTTTACAAAATCTCGCTGGACCAAATTCGAGGGTCGATGACCGGTCGCCGGACCGGTCGGCCAGAGGCCACGACCGGTCACCCGACCGGTCAACTGCGTAAAGAAGCTTGTTCTTCAAGCCCCGAATTTCTCTGCGTAAGTGCGTCATTCCCTACGCAATTCTAGAATCTTCCGCACCATAGAGCATCAAACCTATAAAAGGACACCTAGGGTTCATTCCTAAGGTATCCTAGAAGAGATTAGAGGTTGTGGGAAGTGAAGGAGAGTATCGTGGAGCGTCCGTAACTTTGCCGATTTCAGATTTTTCTAGTTTTTATGCTTTTCTTCAGTTTTTCTTTCAATTCTAGTTGTAGTATGACAATGCTCAACTAGAACCTCTTAGCTAAGGCTAAGAGGTGAAGCTTGTAGCTAAATTTCATTTTAATTCAAATACCTTTACTTAAAGTTTAGATTTTTAATGTTCTAGTTTGAAAAAAGTTGGTATTTTCGGATATTTTATGAGAGTTTATATATTTTGGACATGAATTTCTTGCAATTCTCTGAGATTGCCATATTGGGATTGATTAGATTCAAATTGTAGTAACCCTAGAGCATGTCATAGTCTCTTAGCATAGCTGTTACTTCGAAGGCTATAGTTTGAAGTCTATAAGGTTCATTAGAACTAAAATCTGATTTTCAGATTTGAGTGGGATTGTATGTGATTGAATGCCTTATCTTCCAAGTAGATAAGAGATAGAACTTTGAATCTAGTTGTGTTTTATGCTTGGATGAATGGATTGACATGGGATTGCTACAAGTAGATCCTTAAAGCCTTAGTTTTTTTTCTCATATTCTCAAATTTTCTTTTTAAGTTGCTGTTTTAGAACTAGTTCTCACAATTAATTCCTAAACTATTTTTATTGAAGTTGCTGAAATAAATTAGGATTACTTACCTAATTTCCTGTGGATTGACCTCGGTCTTACCGAGTTATTACTTCATCATAAGCGTTGCACTTGAGGTGAGCGAACAAGTTTTTGGCGCCATTGCCGAGGAATCAATGATGAGCGGTTCTAAATTGTTTTAGTAACTATAAAATTAGAAGTAGTTAGGTTTTACTGCTTTCCTAGGGCTAGTATTTTTATTTTTCGAACTAACAACTTTTTTTTTTGTTTTGCAAGAATTACTTTTAGTTGAAGCTAATCGGGTAACATCTTTCTAACTTAGAATTTTTTTTTTTAGCTTTTTAGTTTTCCAAATTTTAGATTTTTGTTTTAGGACTTTAGTTTTAGTTCAGATTTTTCCTGTGTGGTTTATGTCCCATTGGGAACGTGACGACACAAACTGTCTCCAAACCGAAGGTGGTTTAGTTGGACCACTCTCCGTCTATAGACGAGTTAGGAAATACATAGAACTTTGTGAAAGTTCAGGGAGGATGGATCAAACACCATTAAAGAATACTTCATCTCCTACTCCAACTACAAACGCAAATCAAGAGGGAGTAGGAGAGAATGAGGTGCACAATGTTCCTCCAATGAGAGCCCTACGTGATTACTTACAACTGGCCCATGCTACCACACCATCATGCATGTTTTCCTCAAACAATGTCGGAACAATTGATATTAAGCCGGGAGTAATTCAACTTCTACATAAGTTTCATGGGCTAGATTCTGAAAGCCCATATTTACACTTAAAAGAATTTGACGAGCTAGTAGCTACGTTGCAATATAATAATGTGACAGAGGATGTAGTGAAATTAAAGTTATTGTCCTTCTCTTTTAAGGAAAGAGCCAAAACATGGCTCTACTCTCTAAGACCAAGGTCGATTGGGCATGGACTGAGATGACCCGGGAGTTTTTAAAAAAATTCTTCCCAGCTCATAAAACCAATACCCTTCAATGAGCTATAAGGAATTTTTCTGTCAAAGAGAGTGAAACTTTCTTTCAAAGTTGGGAGAGATACAAGAACCTCTTACTTGCTTATCCACATCACGACTACGAGATATGGCAAATCATAAGCTTCTTCTATGAAGGTTTGAACTCGAATATGCGCCAATTCGTAGGGATGATGTGTAACGATGAGTTCATGAGCAAAGATCCCGAGGATGCATGGAGTTATCAAGATATGTTGGCCGAGAATGCCCAATCTTGGGATACCTCGGACAAGTCTAGTAACCTCAAGCCTCTTCAACAAAAGGAGAGAGGAGGGATCTACATCCTTAAAGAGGAAGATGATGTTAATGCAAAAATAGCTAGCCTCACAAGGAAGATAGAGGTCATGGAACTTAGCAAGAGTGGAGTTTCAAAGCCCACTTAAGCTATTGACAACGCATACTGAATTTGTGTTGCTAATGTGCACTTTATGCAAGATTGTCCTACAATTTCTGTGTTTCAAGAGGTGTTACAAGAGCAAGCAAATGCCGCATATGGGTATCAACGGCCTTTCAATGGACCGGTAGGAAACACGTACAAATCTACTTGGAAGAATCATCCAAATTTTAGTTGGAGGAATGGTCCTACGGCAAATCCTACCAACTCTCAAGGAGGGCCACCCATGCAAAACATGGCCCCACCTCAATTTTCGATGGAGGACACCTTAAAGGCGTTTATGCAAGGGAAAATGAAAATTAATCAAACAAATCAA
Organism: Liriodendron chinense; assembly: GCA_003013855.2. NCBI lineage: Eukaryota > Viridiplantae > Streptophyta > Magnoliopsida > Magnoliales > Magnoliaceae > Liriodendron > Liriodendron chinense. Next base: position 2,983,407 of record ML058512.1, on the reverse strand, counting down.
CACATGTTCCAAGAGCTAAAGGTGTTGGTTGATGAGATTAAGGGACGCTTGAATGCTAGGGAAGGGACCTTTCCGGCCTAACCTCAGCCCAATCCTAAACAAGCACATGAATTGAGCACCCGTAATCTCCCCAACCAACATGTGGAGCAAGAAAAATCCATTACCACTCTTAGAAGTGGTAAGCAAATTGATAAATCTATCCCGGTGAAGGCCGACAAGCCTAATGATCCGATAATTTTTTAGAATGAGGATGGATCTAACTTAGCCCCACAAGAGACGGAACGCGTTTACAAGCCCGTAGCACCATTCCCTTCAAGATTGGTTGCTCCAAAACCTCTCCCAAACTCTCATGACATTCTAGAGGTTTTCAAATAAGTCAAGATAAACATCCCTTTACTTGATGCCATTAAACAAATTTCCTCCTATGCCTAGTTTATAAAGGACCTATGCACAACTAAACGTAAATACAATGTGCAACAGAATGCCTTTTTGAATGAGCAAGTGACTGTCATTCTCACCCTAAACACCCCCCTAAAATACAAGGATCCCAGTAGTCCCACAATTTCATGTATCATTGGTGACTATCGGATTGAGCGTGCATTGCTAGACTTGGGGGCAAGCGTAAACTTGATCCTATACTTTGTATATGAGCAATTGGGTCTTGGTGAATTAAAACCCACCAAAACCATATTGTAACTTGTTGATAGATCCATCCGTGTACCGAGAGGGATGGTTGAGGATGTATTGGTCCAAGTCGACAATTTCTACTACTCGGTGGATTTTATCGTCTTAGACACGCAACCGGTTATGGATACTAGCACTCAAATACTGGTGATATTAGGTCGTCCATTCTTGGCCACATCAAACGCAATTATGAATTGCCGGAATGGGGTGATGAAATTATCTTTTGGGAACATGACATTAGAGGTAAACGTGTTCCATATGTGCAAAAAGTAAAGGAATGAGGATGATGAGGAGCTCTTCAAGGTAAACATGCTTGAATTATTTGAAAAAGATGAGCTCCTCTAACTTGAACCAGTAGAAAATTTGGACACATGCTTGGCACATTTTGAAAATTCCAAAGATTCCATTTTGTGTGATATTGTGCAAGCATTGAATAGTGAGAAACTGGTAGTTGATACTAGCTGGTGGAGGCCTCATTTTGAAAAATTGTCACAAACCACATCAAAGCCTCTTCCATCTAATATCAAACCGCTGAAGCTTGACCTTAAACCTTTGCCATTCGAGCTGAAATATGTATATTTGGGTTGAAAGGAAACATTCCCTGTTGTCATAGCCTCTCACATAGGAAAAGACCAAGAGCTCAAGCTAATTGAGCTACTTAAAGAACATAGGGGAGCTATAGGATGAACAATAGCAGACCTCAAGGGGATAGACTCTTCGGTATGTACTCACCGTATACACCTTGAAGCAAATGCAAAAACGATTAGATAACCTCAAAGGAGGTTAAATCCAAACATAATGGAGGTTGTCAAAGGCGAGGTGTTAAAGTTACTAGATGTGGGTATCATCTATCCCATCTCAGATAGCCAATGGGTGAGTCTTACCCAAGTTGTCCCTAAGAAGTCTGGTATTACCATTGTAGAGAACGCCAACAACGAGCTTATACCGACTAGAGTGACCACCAGTTGGCGTATGTGCACAGACTATCGGAAGCTAAACATGGTCACTAAGAAGGACCACTTCCCTCTCCCATTCATGGATCAAATTTTGGAGAGGTTAGCGGGTCACTCCTATTATTGCTTCCTTGATGGCTATTCCGGCTACAACCAAATTGAGATAGCCCCGGAAGACTAAGAGAAGACTACCTTTTCATGCCCATTTAGTACCTTCACATATCGAAGGATGCCATTTGGACTATTTAATGCACCTGCCACATTCCAACTATGCATGTTGAGTATTTTTTTTGACATAGTGTGTGAGTTTCTTGAGGTCTTCATGGATGATTTTTCTGTTTTTTGTTGTACTTTTGATGAGTGCCTCAATCACTTGAAATCGGTCTTGACAAGGTGTGAAGAAAAGAACCTTGTTTTAAATTGGGAGAAGTGCCATTTTATGGTACAAAGAGGAATAGTCCTTGGACACATCTCCAATGGAATAGAGGTAGACCGGACAAAAATTGACGTTATTGCTAACCTACAACCACCCAAAAGCATACGCGAGCTGGCTTTTGTAGAGGGTTTATAAAGGATTTCAGTCATATCTCTAGGCCTTTTTGTAACCTTCTCCAAAAGGAAAACCAATTCGAGTGGAATGCCGAATGTTAATTAGCTTTTTCAAAGCTAAAAGACATGTTGGCAACCGGACCTATCATGCAACCACCAGATTGGTCTGTTCCTTTTGAGTTGTTGTGTGATGCGAGCGATTATGCTATTGGGGTGGTGCTAGGCCAAAAGAGGGATAAGAAGCCCCATGTTATCTACTATGCGAGTAGGACCCTGAATCTCGCCCAAGTCAATTACTCGACTACGGAGAAGGAGCTCCTAGCCGTCATTTTTTCCTTGGATAAATTTAGGCCTTACTTAATAGGATCTAAGGTCATTATTTTTATGGACCATGCGGTAATAAAACATCTTCTTTCTAAGAAGTATGCTAAGCCCTGTTTGCTAAGATGGATCACACTCCTTCAAGAATTCAACTAAGAAATTAAAGATAAGAAGGGAGTAGAGAATGTGGTGGCGGATCATCTATCCGCTTAGTTTTACCTGATTCCATTGACGAGTCATCCATTGAGGACTCATTCCTTGATGAGTAACTTTTTGTTGCTATGCATCCACCATGGTACGCTAACATAGCAAACTATCTTTCCACAGGTGCGATGTCGACTCATTGGACTGTGCAAGATAAAAAGAAATTTTTAAGGGAAGTGCATAGGTTTTTCTAAGATGAACCATTAGTTTTCAAATATTGCCCAGATCAAATAATTAGGAGATGTGTCCCTGACGATGAACAAAATTTTGTCATCTCCTTTTGTCATAGTGAAGCATGTGGGGGTCATTTTTTAGCCAAGAAAACCACTGTAAAAATTCTACAATGTGGTTTTGATTGGCCTACCTTGTTTAAAGACACCCACGAGTTTTGTAAAGCATGTGAGCGTTGTCAAAAGTTAGGAGGATTGTCCCGACGGAATATGATGCCTCTCAACCCAATTTAACATCTCGAAGTCTTCGATTGTTGGGGCATCGATTTCATGGGACCATTCTCCTCATCTTTTGGACATGTCTACATATTGATTGCCGTAGACTATGTGTCCAAGTGGATAGAGGCTATTCCATGTAGAACTAATGATTATCGTATGGTTCTAAAGTTCCCTAAAGAAAACATACTTTCTAGATTTGGAACGCCTTGAGCCATCATAAGTGATGGTGGTTCTCACTTTTGCAATAGGCCCTTCGAAGCTTTAATGAAGAAATATGGCATTAGACATAAAGTAAGTACCCCATACCACCCACAGACAAGTGGGCAAACTGAAATTTCCAATCAGAAAATTAAACGAATTCTAGAAAGGATGGTGAGACCGGATCACAAAGATTGGTCGCTTAGATTAGTCGATGCTCTTTGGGCTCACTGCACCTCTTATAAGACCCCCATTGGAATGTCTCCCTATAGACTTGTCTATGGGAAAGCTTGTCACTTGCATGTGGAACTTGAACACAAAGCATATTGGAAAATTTGGGTATTGAACTTCGACATTAACAAGGCTAGCTCGCTTTGCAAATTCCAATTGAACGAGCTTGACGAGATCCAGAATGATGCTTATGAGAATAAGAGGATTTACAAGAGTAGTATGAAGGCCTTCCATGACAAACACATCTTCAGGAAAACTTTCCATGAAGGCCAGAAAGTGCTCTTGTACAATTCTTGACTTTATCTTTTTCAAAAAAATTGAGATCTCGATGAACTGGCCCATATATTGTTAAAAAAGTTTTTCCTCATGGGGCCGTCGAGATAGAGAATGTGGTGAATGGTAACTGTTTTAAAGTGAATGGACAACGCCTTAAACCATTTGTCGAAAAATTTGACTCAGAGGATATGTCCTTACCTCTGAGAGATCCTGTATATCTGGATGATTGATCTCCTAGTCTGATGGAGGTATAGAGTAGGATTAGGTTTAGTTTGTTTCCTGTTTTAGGTTTATTTCTTTAATAGATTTAGTTGTCGGAGTGGTAGACTTCCATGATCGAATCTATCAGGTAATCTCGTTCTCACTCTCTTTTATTTTACCATTATTCTCATGTTATTGCTCATTACATATCTTTTACATTGAGGACAATGCAAGATTTGGTTGGGGGGTGAGAGTCCTAGATGAATCTAGTGTTTGTAACATCTCGAGCAATGTTTGTAAAGAATTTCAAAATTTCTGAAAATTCAAAACTCTTTTGGAAAACTTTGTTTTTATGCACTTGGGATGTCATAAGTATGAAAGGATGAGAGACGAGTTTGTATGATTTTGAGACCTTTAAATTAGCTTGAATATGATATTTTTCTATATGAATTCCCCTATTTATATGATTGATAGAAAGATTGAACACTTTTGCACCTAAAACACGTTACACGATCTCATGGTTTGAAGGGGTTATGTAGATTTATAGATGAGTTAGACTTAGATTTGAGGTGTTAAGGAGTCAAGCCGGGGAACTTTGTTCATCCTTGTTCATGTGGAAATAAGAGAAAAGAACGAAAGATATGGATTTCTAAAAATCCTATATAATATTTAAAGAATATTATGGTTATTTATTGAATATTTGTTGATAAATTTCGAAAAGGGCTACCTATTACCAACTAGGGGATGGTCTAACCCCTGGTTGGACCATTGAAGGAACGGTATTGTGCATATTCTAACCCCAATTCATCACATATTATGTATGGTTTGCATGTTTAAAAGACTATTCTAATGCATGTTTTGTGATTGTAGGATTGAGAGAGAGACTTCACTAATTCGATGCCTAAAGAGTCACTTTGTACACATTGAAGATCAGAAGATTAAGTATCAAAATGTGGAAGAAAGATGCAAGGGAGAAAGAGAAGGAAAGAAGAAATATTGCAGAAATTGCGCTACTAACCGGTCGTCCGACCGGTCGGCCATGGCCCATGATCCGTCGTCCGACCAGTCAGAAAATCAAATTAGAAGGCCCCTTGCTGCCAACCCTACTAGACCAAAAACAGATAAAACCGACAAGTCGTCTGACCGGTCATATTTACAAGAGTTGGGAATGGTTTTTACAAAACCTCGCTAGACCAAATTCGAGGGTCGACGACCGGTCGCCTGACTGGTCGGCCAGAGGCCACGACCGATCGCCCGACTGGTCGACTGTGTAAAGAAGCTTGTTCTTCAAGCCCCGAATTTCTCTGCACAAGTGCATAATTCCTTACGAAATTCTAGAATCTTCCGCACCATAGAGCATCAAGCCTGTAAAAGGAAACCTATGGTTCGTTCCTAAGGTATCCTAGAAGAGATTGGGGGTTGTGGGAAATGAAGGAGAGCATCGTGGAGCATCCGCAACTCCGCCGACTTTGGATTTTTCTAGTTTTTATGCTTTTCTTTAATTTTTCTTTCAATTCTAGTTGTAGTATGACAATGCTCGGCTAGAGCTTCTTAGCTAAGGCTAAGATGTAAATCTTGTAGTTAAATTTCATGTTTAATTTGTTTTAATTTAAATCCTTTTACTTAAAATTTGAATTTTTAATGTTCTAGTTTAAATAAAGTTGGTATTTTCGGATGTTTTATGAGAATTTATGTACTTCGGACATGAATTTCTTGCAATTATCTGAGATTGCCATATTGAGATTGATTAGATTCAAATTGTAGTAACCTTAGAGCATGTCATAGTCTCTTGGCATGGCTGTTACTTCGAAGGCTACAAGTTCGAAGTCTATAAGCTTCATTAGAACTAGAATCTGATTTCCAGATTTGAGTGGTATTGTATGTGATTGAATGCCTTATCTTCTAATTAGATAAGAGATAGAACTTTGAATCTAGTTGTGTTTTATGCTTGGATGAATGGATTGACATGTGATTACTACAAGTGGATTCTTAAAGCCTTAGTTTTCTTTCTTATATTCTCAGTATTTCGTTTCTAGTTGCTGTTTTAATACTAGTTCTCACAATTGAATTCCTAAACTATTTTTATTAAAGTTGCTGAAATAAATTAGCATTGTTTACCTAATTCCCTATGGATTGACCTCGGTCTTATCGAGTTATTACGACATTGCAAGCCTTGCACTTGAGGCGAGTGAATAGCTCTCCTTATTGTGCTTATTCTGTTCTACCAATTGGACAATGTCTAGGAATCAGTGTTCCAGCATGATTCAGAAAAGGAGTGCCTTTCAGGATCTGTTTTGGGGGGATAAGGGGTTCAGAAGCCAAGTTGATTGAGATAGCTTATGCTTTCGAACAGGCAACCAAGATCAGGAAGCCGCCTCCACTCAGCTTTTCAAGTTCCTGAGTAACCCATTTCACGACCACACTAAAAACAAGAAATAGTTCTTTATTGTAAAGTTGATCTGCATGCCATTCAAGACTTTGAACCTCGAGAATGTATTCCAACAGCAAACATTGGTGACAGAATTTCCATAGACTTCTTGAATCCGCATTTGGACTAAATATTTGAATATCGATAATCAGGATTTTGTGCGACCCATACCCTCCATGGAAGGATTACCTTGATTTCACCGGAGTTTCCTAGAAAACGGCATGCTACTTTTGTGGTGGTTTGATTTGTAATCCTTCCCTCTCGTAAAGACTCATCAAGTCAATATGACTCACAGTGACTTTGTCCAAGACAGTCATATGTGTTTGTGTGGGCGTGTGTGACTTTGCTGCTTTGTTTCCTATTTTTAGTACTTGTAAATGTAATTATTTTACATACTATTTTGCTAATCCTAAAAGGTCAATTTGTATTTATCGAGTCTTCGAGTCCAGAGTCAACCCAAGCTGAATGAACATCGAGTCAAGTTTATGGGTTTTTAAACTATGCTACCATGATTTGTTTGGCATGTAGGTTCTGCATGTGTGCAGTGGTACCAAACAGAAATTGGAATGTAAATGAAGGCTGTGACTAACCTATTTTAGGTGATTTAAGTCAGAGATTCGGGGTAAAATTCATGACAAATGATAAATTACAGTGGAAGCATCAAGCATGCACAATAACTATGTAACTTGGCGTGTTGTTGTAGGGAAGCATCACTGTGATGGCCAAAGTTTTAGCCAGTGCGACTACAATGATGCTGCAGTAGGGGCACGAATTTGCAGAACACAGGATTGAGGAGGCAATAACACCGTAGTATGTGCCTGCTCGATATGAACCACTTAGGATCCTATGAAGTTGATTGGGAGAGGCTTTAGAGAATCTTAGCCATGGTGTGACTTTGATGAAGTTTTCATCCCTCGGAGATGGGAGTCATCTAGATGATGCCATTGACAAAGCTCAAGGTTGGCTCATTTTGAACCGAGTCACTCATGAACTCATTGATGACAGATACTTGAGTTTGAGTCATTTAGACTCATCAAGTTGCGCCAAGTTCAACTTGGTGCGACTCGGTGTGAATCGGATCGAGTCACTGGTCAAATGATTGCCTTTTTAATAATAATTAAAAAAAAAATCCCAGTGAGATATGAAGCTCAGACGTGTGACCTGGCAGCAATGCATGTCTCATTAACAAGTCGCCATATGCTGCTTCTTCTTCTTCTTCCCCCCCCCCCCCCCCCCTTCCCCCCCCTTTTTTTTTTTTAAAAACAAAGTGAAGCCATTTGGACTGAAGTTAAGCCGTTAAGTTACTTTTGGCTCTTAAGTTCGTTTGGTAAGTATAATTGAAAAGTAACTTATCTCTTAAAAATTACTTATCTTAATAAGTAATTTTTTTTAGCTTTTTGACTTTTGACTTTTCTAATTATCTCTGCTTTTACTCCTTTTTTTTTATTTTTTTATTTTGCTTTTTGGTTTTTTGTTTTTTGGTTGGTACACACACTGTTACTGACCCCCCAATTTGGCCTTCTACTTAGCTCTCTCAGGTCACGCTACATATCAAAGTTCTCTCTCATGGTTCACTCAATTACTGCTCTCTCATACCGTCCATATCAAAGGAGGCCCCACATGATGGACTGTACCATCAAAGATGGGGCTCACACAGTGGATGGCCCACATCAAAGATTGGGCCCTATATTAATTGGTGCAAGATCCAATCCACCAATCAGGTTAATCTGATCTTCTACATCTTTCCCAAAAATGGTTCTAGTCCACTCACCATGTGGACCGACTATTGGAAACAAGTGAATGGTTAGAAAACTTCAGCCAAGTCTTCCAGAGCCGTACATTTGTTTTGCAGACTGTGGCCCACCTGACCAGTGGATCAACCTGATTCTTGTGCCAGGGCATCCATATAGTGGTCCCGTTCTGATGGATGGAATGTATCTCGGACTAATCATGTTATGCTAGCACATGCATGGCATGTACATGAGCTTCATTACACGCACGTGGGATTAGAAAAGCTCATTCTGTTAGGAAAACCGCCTCAACTTATAGCTTTTTCTTTTTCACGTCAATATGTTGCTTATTACATGTAGATTTGAAATTTTCTTTTGAAAGGTTACTTATCAATGTGTTATTACCAAACATACTTATTTACTTATTGGTTGATAAGTATGTTGTTTGCCAAACATACTTATCTGCTTAATAAGTAAAAACTAAGAAAAGTAACTTATCTGATAAGTAACTTATCTTAAGTAACTTACGAACTTAAGACATAAGTTACTTTTGGCACTTAAGTTGGTTTGGTTAGTATAATTGAAAAGTAACTTATCTCTTAAAAATTACTTATCTTAATAAGTAATTTTTTTTAGCTTTTTGACTTTTGACTTTTCTACTTTATCTCTCTCATGTCACGTAGCTCACGCTTTTGCTACCCCCGCCCTTTTTGTTTTGTTTTTTTTTTTTTGAGTTAGTACACACCCACACTGTTAGTCACCCTCCAATGTTAATTAACCACCCTCCAATTTGGCTTTTCTACATCTCTCTCAAGTCATGCTACATATCAAAGTTCTCTCTCATGGTTCACTCAATTACTGCTCTCTCATACCATCCATATCAAAGGAGGCCCCACATGATGGACTGTCCCATCAAAGATGGGGCTCACAGAGTGGACGGCCCACATCAAAGATGGGCCCTACATTAATTGGTGCAAGATCCAATCCACCAATTAGGTTGATCTGATCTTCTACATCTTTCCCAAAAATGGTTCTAGTCCACTCACCATGTGGACCGACTATTGGAAACAAGTGAATGGGTTAGAAAACTTCACCCAAGTCTTCCAGAGCCATACATTTGTTTTGCAGACTGTGGCCCACCTGACCAGTGGATCAACCTGATTCTTGTGCCAGGGCATCCATATAGTGGTCCCATTCTGATGGATGGAATGTATCTCAGACACGATATATAGTGGTCCCATTCTGATGGATGGAATGTATCTTAGACCAATCGTGCTATGCTAGCACATGAATGGCATGTACATGAGCTTTATTGCACACACGTGGGATTAGAAAAGCTCATTCTGTTAGGAAAACTACCTCAACGCTTAGCTTTTTCTTTTCATGTCAATATGTTGCTTATTATATGTAGATTTGAAAATTTCTTTCGAAAGGTTACTTATTAATATGTTATTACTAAACATACTTATTTACTTATTGGTTGATAAGTATGTTGTTTGCCAAACATACGTATCTACTTAATAAGTAAAAACCAAGATAAGTAACTTATAATCCAAACGGGCCCATAATATTCTAAATCCTTATGGTTAACCTAAACTCTTCTTATTTTTTTTGGTTAGTCATGCAACTTACCCACACGATTAGTCACACAATGCACCCACCCACCAATGAGGTTAGTGTGTCTCCTTAGCATCTCGAACCTGAGACCTGCTGCTGTTGAAACGCCTAGGCGTCTTCTCAATTTAATTATCAAATATCAAACTGGGTTGAGTTGAGTCTTCAGGTAAACTAACCCATGGATTTTTAAACTATGGTTGCACATGGATTCACTGCATAGGATTTGTAAACATCATGGGTGTCCATGGTCGACTCAGAGTAGATTTGCAAGGATGGACACTGGCAGTGTCCTGGTGAAATCAAGAGCATCTGTGGTGTTCTGGTTCAGACCCAAAACCTGGCATGAATCCCAGAAAACATTCTAATGACTCTTCTGAGGGGTGATGCTTGCTCCCTAAGAGCGAGGACTAGAGCTGGACACGAATTGAGTTTGATTGTTCGGATTGACTCGGATCGACTTGGTAAAACTCTATTCGAACAAAAAGTCTTCTTGTTCGAACTTTGTTCGAACACACAAGGTCTATTCGAAAAAAAATTCGAGTCGTTTTCAATCACAGCCCTGTTCGACTCGACTTGAATATTGACCAACTCGACTCATTCGTTCAACTTAGTTATATATATATATATATATATATATATATATATATATATATATATATATATATATATATATATATATATATAGAGAGAGAGAGAGAGAGAGAGAGAGAGAGAGAGAGAGAGAAGGTTGGATGACAAATAAACATGACCGTGGGTCCTAGGAAGGTTTCAATGGTGGACATCATTCTCCTCATTGTTTCTTGTGGTGTGGTCCACTTGAACTTTGTGTCGGCCTCATTTTTTGTTTTATGCCTCAAAATGAGTTGTACAAATAGATGAACGAAGTGGATAAAACAAATACATTATGGTGTGACCCACGGAGCTTTAACACCAGCTTATTGGCTGGTGTTTGTGTTTGCTCCCCAAGTGTAGGGTTGCGATGTAGTAACAAATTTGAAAAGACCGAGTATCGTCCCACAGAGATTTATATGTAGATATTCTCAAAATTTTATCTAAAACAACCTATTGTTGAAATCATATTAAGAACTAAATCTGGAATTGAGTGAATCGGAATTAAACAATGAATATAAGAAGTAATAATCAATCTAAAAGGCACAAGAGTGCCAAGGATCCACTTTTGACTGTTTTCAATGCATCAACACAACTAGGTCTCTCATAACTCAATCGGAATCGAATTTCCATCTCTATCCGATTGGAATATGGAGCGGTTCAATCAACACTTATCTAAAACAATTGCTTGTTCATTGATTCGATTCCCATAACAATGCTCAGGCCTTGGGCATACTCAATTGTATAGGCCAAGCCTCTTTTTAATCTAATTGAGATTCACAACCATACCTTTCATAAAATCCTGTCTGTCACGCCCCAAATTCGGTTTTCGACGTCCATTCGCTGTAACCCGAATTCAGAGGTGGCAGCCTCCGTAGTACCCCGATCTCGGATCCTAACCCTACACGTCAGGTTCCGATCCTGGGATACCACAAGGAGGATTTTAGGGTCTGAAATTTTTTTTTTTTTTTAAACATGAGCATCACAATATGAGTACCATCAAAGACAAACACAATAATTCCACTAAATCATTTCGTTTATATACAGTACTGGAAAGGTAAATATACAATGCATAAATATAAAAACTGTGCACACTTCGGCACCTCCTGCTACTGCACTACAAACTCCAACTCAACGTTGCTGATATACTCTGGTAGAACCTGCAGCGTAACAAACGCGCATAAGCTTCGAACGAAGCTTCGTGAGTGCGTGTGTGCGTGCACAATGCGTATGACAAGCATGATAAATATCAGAGTAAGCAGTAAAGCATGATGAGAACTTTAAACCAAGACTTCGCCCAATTAGGCTACACGATCATGTGATATGAATAACTAGCCCACCACGGCTATGCAAGCATGCAATACAGATAACTAGCCTACCATGGCTATGCAAGCATGCAATACAGGTAACCAGCCTACCAAGGCTATATACTCATACTGTGCAATGGCCTACAGGGCCTAATGTCACGTACAATGATCCAATGCATGTATGCAAATCACCACCTCTCAGTACAGTGGTCCAGATACGAACAGTCATAACGCAGTCACGTAAGCAATGCAGGACTCGGAACTGGTAGCTCGCCCAGTGTGGTAGCTCGCCCAGGCTTACAGCCTCGCCCACGTCACACCCGCCCACATCAGGTCCGTCCCACACCATACAGAACATCAGTCACATCACTGATACCAATACCATCTCTGAAACGGAACATCACCGGGGTCTCACAGACCTCACTACTCACCAGTAGAATGCCAAAGCCTATCTGGTGCAATAGCGGACCTACTCACAGCTGGTCAAACTCAACCCCCTTTGCCAACACTCTTCCGGCAGGTTAGGTCAGACCTCCTTCCAAACTGACCACGTGCAGTGGATAACACCGCCGTTTGGTATTCGGCATACTGGTGTATGATTAAACCACCCGGTCCTTGAATGGAGCACCCACCTTGGTACCAACGGGATCAGGGACTTTCACCCAGGGACATCTTTGGCATCCAGTTTAAAGATCACATATTTCCGGTGTTCTTGCAAACCACGATGGAGCTGTGGTTGCAACGTAGTAACCATGCTATATGCGGCACAAGCAGACGGTGCGAAATGCAACCATGCATACAAACGTGGGACGACATGCCCGTGCAAGTCTCCAAAGAGCACCATAAAACTATAAGGTCCCAAACACAATGTCACCGTCAGCTGGTAATGAATTGCACGACAATCACGACCGATATGGCCGATTGATACAAGACAATCAGATGAGCCAAGCATTCATGATGCATGAGTCAAGTATACAGTATGAGTGCCAACAAGTAGCCCATCTACCACGATGGCAATAAATCAATCTAGTCCAACCTATTTGAGATATGATTAAGATGAGGGGACACATATGAATGATCGAGTCATAGTGCGGGATGTCGCTAGCCAGGGAATCTCGCACCAAGGGCTACAAGGTATGCTAAGCTATTCCTACCATACAGTGTAAGTCAGGATGATAGATTCCTGTCCTCGAATAGTCCCATACCTATTGGAGAGGTTTGCGTTAGAGAGCACGTGAATTACATTTGCGCGACTACATCTCGGATGCTTTATGAATGCGTTTATGCCCTAGTGGTCCCCAACTAACAATGGTGATTCGGGATGCATACTCATTACGCATGCATGGTGGTCGTCGAAGCATATAGTATAAAGATCACATATGAGTATTCCAAATAACACTACGTGTGGCAACAGACATACTAAAAATAGCATAAAAGATAATTCACTTATAATACAAGCAACATAAAGAGATAAGACTCTAAATGGATGGTATACAACAACACAGACGTTCCAACAACTGAACGGTGTGGATTAACCTTCAATATTCAGATAACCCAAATGGAAAGGAAATGATTGAACACACTACCGACACATCAAAGGTAGAACATACTTGAGCGGCAAGAGTGGAATACTCAAAATCATGCCGAGACCCATAATCCTGTAGTACAGTAGAGATGAACACAATAATGGTCCGTAAAAGGAATGTCATAGAAGGGGTTGCAAGATAGACATGCCATGACAGAGGATTTATAAATGGTAGGGTAATCTGCGATAGATGGTCCATACAATGAGGTCCAAAAAGGGACAACAGGTCTAACCTCATACTACAAGATAGGCTCCATATAATGGACGGCCTAGATGACATACGAACGTCGAGGATGAGCCCCACACTCGCCCTATAGGTAAACGGACGGTGTGGATGAGATATACACAATATAGTAGTCTTTAATAGTTGGGTACAAGGGTAGAAGGGGTGAGTCATATGAGTATACAAGCTGAGTTACCAAGATCAATCAACATGCTGGGTCAACAAGGTGAGTCAACAAGGCGGGTCAACAAGGCGGGTCAACATGGTGAGTTAACAAGGTGAATTGACAAGACGGTTCCACAGGGTGAGTTTAAGAAGGTAGCCCTGTGACTTGGATCGAGCAAACTCTAAGGATGACCTTTCAATAAGGATTTACACAACTAATCATCAAGGTGGGTCCACGGGATGGACAACGCGGTCATTCGAACACGCACACTAAGGTGGTCCCAAGGGCCATCCTGTACATAACATGCTAGGGTTCATTCAATTGGATGGTTTGGATTAAGCACAAAATTAAGGCGGTCCTTATGGATGGCCGACATACATATCGCACCATGGAGGCCAATAGCTGACGTGGATAGAACACATGCATAACAAGGTGGACCCGGGGTTGGGTGTAACCGCACGAAGGAGTGGGGAAGCCACATACATCAATGAGCCCCAACAGTTTGGGATCAACCCGATATTTGTGCTTTCCCCACGAATCAAGTGAGATGGCAAACAAACACCATGGTGGGGCCCGCACACCACACATGTGGAACCCCACCCATGGCTGGGTGACTTATGAACAAGGAGAATGGCAAATAAATATAATAAATGGGTCCTGTAAAGTCTCCAATGGTAGGCATTCAATCTCCCTTATTTTCTACGTGTGGCCCACCTAAAACTGGGCCCACACCCCTGCCAAGAAGAACGACACGATATACTCAACATTCATCAAGGTGGGACCCAAAGTTGGGCCCCATCACCTTTGGTTAGATGGAAAAATAAACATTACAATGGCCCCAAGGAAGGTTTCAAAGGTGGGCATCAATGGCTACAGTTTCCTACAATGTGGTCCACCTGAGATTGGGATTTACCTCACTATGAGGGCCCCCGGCCCTAAAATAATATGAAAAAGCAGATGGGCGGCATACATAAAACAGATACATCGTGGTGGGACCCATAGAGCATAGCACCCAAATGGGCCCCAAGCATTTTGAATCAAACTAACATTTTTGTTTCCCCCTTCACCCATATCCATGTGATCTTATGAACAGGTTAAATGACAAATAAAACATCACTGTAGAGCCTGGGAAGGTTTCAACGGTGGAGATCATAATTCCCACTGTTCCCATGGCATGGTCCACTTGACATTTGGCTATGCTTCAAATTTTGGCTCAGCCACTAAAATGAGCTGGAAAAACATATGGACAGAATAGATAAAGCAAATACATTCTAGGTGGGTCTCACGAGTGTGCCACTGGCTTGGCAGACCCCATATTTATTTAGTTATTTATTCATTATGTGCATATATATATTTATATATTTTATTTCTACCAAGTGGGGCCCACAGAAGCTTGGATCAAGCTGATATTGCTGCTTTACCTTCTTCACACGCATGTGTGAACTTATGAACAGGTTGGATCTCAATTAAACATCATGGTGGGCATTGGAAGGTTTCAATGGTAGGGTCATTGTCCCTGCTGTTTCCTGTGGTGGGGTCCACTGGAGATTTGGATCTGTCTCATTCTTGGAGTCAAGCCCTAAAATAGTCTCCCCAAACGGATGAACGGTGTGGATTACAGCACATGCATCATGGTGGGACCCACAACTGGGCCACCAGCTGGGACGAGCCAGCGTCCAAGGACGCTGGTACGCCCAGCGCGTCAGAGTCTCTTATCTTTTTCTTTTTCTCTTTTTTTTTTGTTTTTGTTTTTGTGAGGTTTTGATCGAGTGGGGCCCACATAAGAGTGATCTACTCCGTTCATCAGCTGGGCCATCTCATGGTGGGTCCAATGAGTCCAATATTGAGTATGTTACGGGGTCTATAAACACCAGTGTGGGCCGAGGCAGTCTCGACAGTGGACATCATATTCTCCACTGTTTCATACGGTGCGGTCCACTTAAGAATGCAATCTGCTTCATATTTGGGCCTTAGCCCTAAACTGATATGGGAAAGCAGATAGACGGTGTGGATGGAACACAAACATCAAGGTGGGTCCCACGAGTGGGGACCCATTCAACCTTCCAGGAGACGCTGGACTGTTCCAGCGTTCTGACGCTGTGAACGTCCAGCGTCCCAACCCCTTTTTTTTTTGTTTTTCTTTTTGTTTTTTTTTTTTTGTTTATTTCCGGTGGGGCCCACTTAGGGAAGATCCAATCCGTCTATCAGGTTTCCCAGCTCGCTGGGGACCTAATAAGCCCAATATTGGGCAGGTAATTCCTTCTACAAACATCACGGTGGGCCAAAGAGGTTTCGACAGTAGGCATCCTTGCCTTTACTGTTTTCTATGGTGTGGTCCACCTGAGATCTGGATTTACTTCATTTTTGGTGTCCAGCCCTAAAATGGGCTGGAGAAACAAATGGACGGCGTGGATCTAATACATACATCAAGGTGGGTCCCACGAGTGGGGACCCACGGTCAACTCCCAAAGGGCTTTCAGCCCGGGCGCTGCTGGGCAGCAGCGTCCTCTGGACGCTGACTGTCCAGTAGCCTTCTCCTTCATCCTTTTCTTCTTCTTTTTTTTTTCTTTTTTTTTTTTATAAATTCAAGTGGGGCCACATGTGCAAGATCCACTCCATCCATCAGCTGGGCCATCACATGGTGGGCCCACATGGTGGACAGCGGGGATGAACTACATACATCATGGTGGCTGATGGCCACACTAAATATGCCACAAAATGGGTCCCAAAGTGGGATCCACACCATCAAAGGGTGGGACCCATTCATGGACGATCCAGCCCATCCATCTCATTGCCCATCACAAGGTGGGACCAAGGAAAGAAAACGAAAGGTAAACGAGAAAAAAAGGGGGAAAGGGGTGCACTCACAATGATGGTTGGACGGTTGGATTGCCGATCGGACGGTCCGGATGATGATCGGGGTCCTCCAAGCTTGATCTTCACCTTCAATCTCTCTCTCTCTCTCTTGATCTCCCTCTAAATCTCTCTCTAACTCACTCAATCTCTCAAATCTCTCTACTTCTCTCTCTTCTTTCTCTTCTCTCTCTCTTCTCTCTCTCTCTCTCTCTCTCTCTCTAATCTTGGGTTTGAAAATGGACGAGTGGTGCTTGGAAAATGGGGGGGGTTTCTTAGAAATGGCTAGCATGGGAGGTATGGGTTGTGATGATGGCTAGATAATGATGATGATGATGGGAGAGGGCATGGGAGGTGTTGACTTTGGTGAGAGAGGTATGGGTTGGAGTTGGTGTGTGTAGGCTAGGGTAATGATGGGGGTATAGGTAAGGGTGATGTGATAGATTTGACATGTTGTTGGAAATTGTGCAAGTGGGGCCCACGCCACACGCGCGTTGCGTGGCCCACCTCGAATTGCACGAACGTATGCATCTTACACACCGGGTATCGCAATGGGGCGTGCCGCGCGGCGTTGGAATCGTGGCGCCCGCGCGGTCGCAAGGGTACAAGTCTTGGGTCGTTGCGGTACTAAATCAGGGTCGCGATCAAGGCTCTCTAATCTGGTCCGTCCGGGACGTACCGGTACCGGAAACTAAACGTACGGAGGGCAATTCAGGGTACGGGTCTTACACTGTCACTATCTTGACTACGACCAATGATTAAAACTTTAATTAAATCAAAATCAACTAACAAACATCTATCTCAAATTATCATAAAAGATTAGAACTTTAGTTTGAATGAGTTTCCATATGAAGATCGTTCCATTGTACATAAGGCAATCAAAGAGTCTATCATGCCTAGAGTCGATGATAAATCAATGAACTACACAAGCATAAATAATGCAAAAAATGTAAGCTACTAGGTTTAGATTCACTAAGAAGCACATGAGCTCAGAGTCATCAAGAGATCAAAGCAAAAACTGAACTAGTACTTTATTCAAACTCTTAATAAACCAAATTCTTCAATCAAAGCATAAAAAGGAAACCTAGGTTACATGAATCCATAAAAAACGAATCAAAAGCTTCACCTCTTAACCCTAGCTAACAGATTTTAGTTCATCTCTAACATCCTTGAACTAGAAGCCTCAAAAACATAAAAATAACTAAGAACTAGAAGAAAAGTAGGAAGAAATCCTCTTCCAAAGCTTCCTTGATCTTTCCCATGTCCTAACATACCCTGAGGATGAAGAGGAGGAGTCTTTTTATAGCACAAACCACCTATCGATGAAGAATCTTCTAGACTTGCGCAATAAAAATCGAATTTAGAAGTCTCTTAGTGCAGTCGGGACGCTGGCCGGCCGGTCGGAGCTTATACTACAACTTACATAATTCTCTAGAGGTCTTTGTGCATGGACTGACCTGCCAACCGGTCGGCTGGACCACAGGTCGGCCTTCATTAAAACAACACAGCGAAAATGCTGTTTCTAGAGAGTTTGGCCGACCGGCCGGTTAGGCTATAAAACATGATTTTTCACTCTTCTCTTTCTCCATCTCCATTGCATCTTTCTTCCACCTTTTGTCCTTTTTCCATTAATCTTCAAGGCATGTAAATTGTGTCTTTTATTATCATATGATTGAAATCTCTCTCGTATTCCTACAAACACATAACCATGTATTATATTCACTACAAGAAAGTGGGTTTTTACCGACGAAACTTTTTTGGTCGGAAAAAACCATTTTCCTCGATGAAATACCCAAGTCGTCGGTAAAAGTTCCCGCAACCAACAGAATGGCTGTCGCTAAACACTTTTACCGACGAAATGATGATTTCGTCGGTAAAAATAGGTATTACCGACGAAATACTTCGTCGCTAAAAGACCATTGAAAAAAAATGCCTATTATCGACGAACATTTTCGTCGGTAAAAGTCATGGAGTATTACCGACGAAAATGTTCGTCGATAATAGGCATTTTGAAAATTTTTCCGACGATTCTTGTTCGTCGGTAATGCTGAGCCAAATTCCCGCCTTTTACATAAAATTACGTCACCGACGAATATTTTCATCGGTAATACTTTTACCGACGAAATGTTTCGCTAGTAAAAAGTTTTGAAATGACTATTACCGACGAAAAATTTCGACTGTAATAACCTTATGTTTTAAGTCACTCGACTCCCCCCATTGCCCTCATTTCTCTCTCTCTTTCTCTCTCTCTCTCTCTCTCTCTCTCTCTCCCTCGCGCGTACGGCCTAACCAACGTCCGTCGTCCGTCGTCCATCACCGGCGCGGCCCACCCACCTCAGCCAACCACCCCATCCATCACCGGCGCGGCCCACCCGCCTCTGCTTCACTCCGTCCGTCACCGGCGCGGCCCACCCACCTCAACCTTTCTCTCTCGCCTCCGACGTCCGTCGTCCATCACCGGCGCGGCCCACCCACCTCAGCCAACCACCCCATCCATCACCGGCGCGGCCCACCCGCCTCTGCTTCACTTTCGTCCGTCACCGGCGCGGCCCACCCACCTCAGCCGACCACCCTCATCACCGTCCTCCGTACGCCGCAGCCGCCAATCCTCCGGTAACCCTCTCTCCCTTCCTTCTGATGCCGAATCCTCTCACTCTCTCTATCCTCATTGTTGATTGTGGGGCCCACTGTCAAAATCCAATGCATGTGGGTCCCATCATCGCTGTCCATTGCATGTGGGTCCCACCATCGCTGTCCATTGCATGTGGGGTCCGCCCTAGCTGTCCACGATTTGGTGGGGCCCACTGATTTAGTAAATCCCTAATTAGGGATTTCGAAATTAAGATCCCCTAATTCCTTCCTTAATTAGGGATTTTAAAATTTAAATTCCAAATTTGTGATTTACAAATTAATAAAAATCATGATATACAATAAATGTGGGGCCCACCGTCGCTGTCCACTGCTCGTGGGGCCCACCCTCACTGTCCACTGTTTTGGATCAAGCATATATTTGTGTGGAGTAAACTCTGTGGGGCCCACAGTGATTTACGTATTTTATCCACTCCGTCCATCCATCTTAGCAGGAAATTTTCGGTATGGTGCCCAAAAATGAAGCATATCAAAATCTAAAGTGGACCACACCACAAGTGTGAACTGAATGTGTATCATTGAAAAATTCTTGGAGGACACAGAAGTTTTGGATGAAGCTGATATTTGTGTTTTCCCTCATCCATATCCATGTGATCTTATGAACAGGTTGGATGACAAATAAAGATCACTGTAGGGCCTGGGAATGGTGGAAATCATTATTCCCACTGTTTCCCATGGCATGGTCCACTTGAGAGTTGGATATGCTTAAATTTTGGGCTCAACCACTAAAATGAGGTGGAAAAACATAAGGATGGAATAGATAAATCACATACATTCTAGGTGGGCCCAACTGAGTTTACTCTACACTCCGCACGCAATCCGATTCCCATGGTGGGCCGCCCATACTTATTTGTTCACAAAATAGTCATTAGGTATTTGATTAAACTTGATTCATGGTGTTGATGATTCTGCAATTTTCATATGCTTGTGTATCTAGAATTGATGGAGCAAACCCGGATGTGCGTCGGAGCTATCCGTGGTTGATTTATGTGGATATGTATGTTGTGGATGTATTTGGCTTATTATTAATAATTATTTTTTGTCCACAAATGGTAGTATAATAGAATCAGTTAGCCCATTTGGAGATTTCTATATTGCCGAGCATAGATAAAGTGTGTTTTAGAGGTATAGAAATCTGCCAAATTGTCCTGTTGGATAGTCCAAGGTTGGATAGATTGGAATGTTATCGTTGTTTGTCATTTACATGCGTAGGGTCATTAGTTTCGTGCAGTAACTCTCCTATTCTCTCTGGATATGTTTCTTATGTTTAATTCCATTGTCAATTTAATCCACACAATGTGTGGATAGTTGACGTGGAAATGAAATGTAAGATAAATATATCTAGAGAGATAGGGGGAGATGCTGTCGAAATTTAGGCTTGGGCATGTAAATGGAAATAATGATAGCATTTCAATCTATCCATCCTTGGATGGGTGACTGATTTTATTATATTATCATTTAGTGGCAAATTAGATGACGAACATGATACTTGTGATTAAGAGTAGTTGATTGATGTTGATGTTGAGCGGGGGTCCCTGGAAGGTGGGAACCGCTGTTGTAACCATGCTGAAGCTGTCCTGTTCCTATGGACAACAATATGGGTGGCCTAGCCATTTGGACAGGCCCGTGTTTATGTATTAGCTCAAAATTAATGGAGCAGACCCGGATGTGTGTCGGAGCTATCCGGGTGTTGAGCGGGGGTCTCTGGAAGGTGGGAACCGCTGTTGTGACCATGATGAAGCTGTCCATTTCCTATGGACAGCAATATGGGTGGCCTGGCCATTTGGACAGGCCCGTGTTTATGTATTACCCCGAAATTGATGGAGCAGACACGGATGTGCGTCGGAGCTATCCGGGTGTTGAGCGGGGGTCCCTGGAAGGTGGGAACCGCTGTTATGACCATGATGAAGCTGTTCATTTCCTATGGACAGCAATATGGGTGGCCTGGCCATTTGGACAGGCCCGTGTTTATGTATTAGCTCGAAATTAATGGAGCAGACCCGGATGTGCGTTGGAGCTATCCGGGTGTTGAGCGGGGGTCCCTGGAAGGTGGGAACCGCTGTTGTGACCATGATGAAGCTGTCCATTTCCTATGGACAGCAATATGGGTGGCCTGGCCATTTGGACAGGCCCGTATTTATGTATTAGCTCGAAATTAATGGAGCAGACCCGGATGTGCGTCGGAGCTATCCGGGTGTTGAGCGGGGGTCCCTGGAAGGTGGGAACCGCTGTTATGACTATGAGGAAGCTGTCCATTTCCTATGGACAACAATATGGGTGGCCTGGCCATTTGGACAGGCCCGCTTTGTGTGGAGCAGACCCGGATGTGCGTCGGAGCTATCCTTGAGTTGCTTGAGTCTCCAAGACCTACACCCTAAACCCGAAACCATAAACCTAAAACTAAAACCTATAAGCTACGGCTAAACCGAAACCTAAACTCAATTCATCTAATGGCCCGTTTGGCACCATGGATTTGAGGAGAAGTGGATTCCATGATATGAATTCTCATCAATTCCAGTTCTTACCAATTCCAGATTTTCTGTTTGGCAGTCAAGATTTGGAGAGAAATCAAACATGAAGGAATGGACGGTGTAAATTTTAATCCTCTCAAATCCACTTCTCATCAAATCCATGGTGCCAAACAGAATAAAGCAACCAGTTTCTCCTCCTTTCTCCTCCTTTCTCCTAGAATCCATGGTGCCAAACGGGCCATAACTCTAAACCTAGACCCAAACTCGAAAACCTAACCATAAACCCGATCCCGAACCCGAAACTATAAACCAATGCGTAAACCTAATCCTAATCTCAAATCACCTAACCTAAACCTACACCAATTCCTAACCTAAACCTTGGTTTGCACACGAGAACCTTTTCCTAAACCCGATCCCTAAACTCATGTCACCTAAACATGAGTACCAAACCCGAAACCCGATCCCGAACCCGAAAATCTAAACCTATCCCCGAAACCTAATCCTAAACTCATGTCACCTAAACTAAACCTACACCTATTCCTAAATCCATTCACCTAGCCTAAACCTAGACCAAACACGAAAACCAAACCCGAAACCCGATCCCGAACCCGAAAATCTAAACCTATCCCCGAAACCTAATCCTAAACTCATGTCACCTAAACTAAACCTACACCTATTCCTAAATCCATTCACCTAGCCTAAACCTAGACCCAAACACGAAAACCAAACCCGAAACCCGATCCCGAACCCAAAAATCTAAACCTATCCCCGAAACCTAATCCTAAACTCATGTCACCTAAACTAAACCTACACCTATTCCTAAATCCATTCACCTAGCCTAAACCTAGACCCAAACACGAAAACCAAACCCGAAACCCGATCCCGAACCCAAAAATCTAAACCTATCCCCGAAACCTAATCCTAAACTCATGTCACCTAAACTAAACCTACACCTATTCCTAAATCCATTCACCTAGCCTAAACCTAGACCCAAACACGAAAACCAAACCCGAAACCCGATCCCGAACCCAAAATTCTCAACTTATGCCCTAAACCTAATCCTAAACTCATGTCACCTAAACTAAACCTGGCTCTAATATTTGCATTGTAGATATGGATAAGAGTTGGATGCAAGCTAAGAATCGGTTTGGCCCAGAGTATAAAGAAGGTGTTAAGGAGTTCATGGAATTTGCGAGAGATCGGGCAGATTCAGGTAATAGAATTAGGTGTCCATGCCGAAAATGCAAGAACATGATTCACAAGACATTGGACAAAGTGGAAGATGATTTGTTCATAGTTGGGATTGACCAGGGTTATACTTGGTGGATTCATCATGGTGAAGACTTCCACCAAAGAGTTGAGGCCACTGAAGTCCTTGCTGACCCAATTGTGCGTAATGACGAGGATGAAGATGTTGACGATATGCAAGATATCATTGGGGATATGTTAAGGGGAACCATTGCGGATACTGATTTTGCAGCGACAAGTACTAGCCAGGATATTCCTCCTATGGGTGATGCCGAATCAGAAAAGTTTAGTAGGTTGTTGAGAGATGCGCAACGTCCACTCTATCCGGGGTGTCGGAACTTCTCCAAGTTGAATTTCCTTACAAGGTTACTTCATTTAAAGACAATAAATCGTTGGAGTAACAAATCGTTCCACATGTTACTTGGCTTGTTGAAAGAAGTATTACCTGAAGGTGAGACATTGCCTAAGTCTCATTACGAGGCAAAATCCTTAATGCGAGACTTGGGCCTTGGTTACATCCTCATACATGCATGTATAAATGATTGTGTATTGTATTGGAAAGAACATGAAAATGTTGAGGAGAGTCTAGGTGGAAATATGACGAAGCTAAGCGTAAGAAAATTCCACAAAAGGTGTTAAGGTACTTTCCATTGAAACCCAGATTACAAAGATTGTTTACGTCGAGCAAGACGGCTGAAGATATGAGGTGGCATATGGAGAAACGCCTTCATGATGATAATACATTGAGGCATCCCGCTGACTCTGAAGCCTGGCAACATTTTGATAAGCAATATGACTGGTTTGCAGAGGATTCTCGCAATGTTCGGCTAGGTCTTGCAAGTGATGGTTTTAATCCATTTGGTAATATGAGTAGCTCGTACAGTATGTGGCCAGTGATACTTATGCCCTACAATTTACCTCCTTGGTTGTGTATGAAGGAATCATTTTTTATGATGTCGTTGCTTATTCCTGGACCCAAGTCACCGGGGAATGACATTGATGTGTATCTCCGACCGTTAGTAGATGAGTTAAACGAGTTGTGGAGTCAAGGTGTCCAGACGTATGACACTTTTGCAGAACAGACGTTTCGATTGCATGCAGCGGTCTTGTGGACAATAAATGACTTCCCTGCATATGGAAATTTGTCTGGGTGGAGCACGAAGGGAAAGTTGGCTTGTCCTACATGTAGTACTAAGACTTGTTCATTGTCATTGAAGCATGGTAAGAAAACGTGTTATATGGGCCATCGTCGCTTCCTTCCGAGGGATCATAGTTGGCACAGGAAGACGGTAATCTTTGATGGCAAACAAGATCATAGGCCACCACCGAAAGAACTATCTGCAGAAGATGTGTTACAACAGCTAAGAAACATTGAAGAAGTTAGATTTGGTAAGACACCGCACTTGAAGAAGAGAAAACGTACAGTATTGGAGTACAACTGGAGGAAGAAGAGCATTTTTTTTTAGTTGCCTTATTGGAGTCAGCTGAAATTACGACACAACTTGGATGTCATGCATATTGAGAAGAATATATGTGACAATGTCTTTGGAACATTGATGAACATAGAGAAGAAAACAAAAGACAGTTTTAAGGCTCGATTGGATCTACAAGCAATGAGTTTAAGGAAAGAGTTGCACTTGCAACCACATGGAAATTCATATACTATACCAGCAGCCTGCTACACATGGACAAAACTAGAGAAAAAACGTGTATGTGAATGGTTGAACAAGGTGAAATTTCCCGACGGGTATGCATCGAATATCTCTCGGCGCGTCAACATTACGGACTGTAAGGTAACAGGAATGAAAAGTCATGACTGTCACGTCCTTCTGCAACGCCTACTACCGGTTGTGATTCGTGGATTCCTTAACAAGGATGTCAGTGCTACGCTGATTGAGTTGGGGATATTCTTTAAGGATTTGTGTTCGAAATCTTTGAATGTAGAGGTTATTAAACGACTGGAGAAGGATATTGTCGTAATCCTTTGCAAACTTGAAAGAATTTTTCCACCTGCATTTTTCGATATCATGGTACACCTAGCGATTCACTTACCGCATTAAGCGAAGCTTGCAGGCCCAGTACAATATCGTTGGATGTATCCGATCGAAAGGTGATAGAACAATGATCATAAATTTTTTTTCATTCCATAAACTACGTATATCCATGTTTTCATGTCCTAAACATATTGATTTTGTGTACAGATACCTTCACACATTAAAACAGTATGTGAGGAATAAGGCACGTCCAGAGGGATCCATTGCTGAGGCGTACATTGATAATGAGTGCCTGACATTTTGCTCCATGTATCTTCGTGGCATAGAGACTAGATTCAACCGAGAAGATCGTAATGCCGATGCAGGGCAGGAGCATGAACAAGGACTCATATCTGTATTCGCACATAACGTCCGTCCTTTAGGATCGCCGACGTTTCAGGATATGGACCCTCGGGATCTTGCGAAGGCGCGGTGTTATGTGTTGCATAACTGTGAAGAAATAGAGTCGTACTTGGAGTAAGTCTTCGCACATAATTATTGTATATCTACAGACAGTTTTAATCCCAAAATTTCTTGCTTACAACGTACCAATTGTGTATAGCGAACACATCGAGGAGATGAAGTCCCAATACCCTACAAATTATGATCGAATGCATCAGGATTTGTTTCTAGAATGGTTTGCAAAACGTGTAAGCTTAATCTACCTTCTATCTCACCACACTTACAATATTGTTGTATTGCACAATATTTACACGTAATTTTAAATGCCTAAACGTACATTTATATTCTGTACGTGATGATAGATGAAGATGTTGCGCGCTAGCAACTCTGCGGATGCATCTGATGCGCTCTACTACTGGCGTGTGGCCCTGATAGACGTGTATCTAGATATACAGGTTGTATTGTAAACGGGATTCGGTTCCACACTGAGGAGCGTGAGAAATATAGGACAACACAAAATAGTGGTGTGGTTGTGAAGGGAACACATGAGGAGGTCGAAATTGATTTTTATGGCGTTTTGACGGATATTATTGAGCTGAGTTATTGTATGAGAAAGCGGGTATACTTATTTAAATGCGATTGGTGGGACATTGGAAATAAAAAGTTGGGAATACAGACTGATAATTACTTCACGAGCGTAAATTTATCTCGGAAGTGGTTTAAAGATGACCCATTTATCATAGCCGGCCAAGCCGAACAGGTATTCTACCTCGCTGACACCAAGTTAGGCGGCTCTTGGCACGTGGTACAGAAAATAAAGCCCAGGAACATATTTGACGTTCCCGAAGTAGACGTTGAAGATAACGATGAAGGGAGTAATAGAACGTCGTCAGTTGAACAAGCATACCAAGAAGACATGCCATCTTGGGATAGAGGGAATGATCCAAATGTTGATATTGATGTGGTGCAATTGAATAGAGATGATGTGCCACCTGATCATGTTGATGCCTCAATCATAAATGACATTGTTAGATATGATAGCGCTTTCATCGATGACAACGTTGCAGACGATGAAGAGGAAATTCTGATCAGCGATAGTGATGGTGAAGAAGAAAGAGCCCTAAGCGATAATGATTCAGACGACGATTATTAAATGTATACAAGATTTACATGTAATTTTTCAATTCGATTAATTTGATTATTACATGTATATATGTTTTACAAGTCATGATTTTTTTCCTGAATTGACTTGTTGATAATCTACATTTACAGTTAAGTCACTTTCTGATCATGTCCTCCACAAACTGGAGCGTAGCGGAAGCACGCAGCATACTTCATCAGCTGTTGCGGATGGACTTTCCGGCCCTATATTCTTCTGGTAGGGCCAGAGAGATACCCGGTCTGGTTGAGAAATGTAGGGAGGAAGACGATGACTCAGATGAAAGATTATACAATCTCAAAGAAATTCCGGACCTGATTGAGGAATATAATCGCGGAAAATTTCGTATGGAAGATGCGACATTATCACTTGCACATCTGAATGGAGTCCCGAGAGATCAGATTTCTCCTATTGTGACTGGCATGTTAGCTGTAACAATGTCGAGTGCTTCATACAGCATCGAATATACATCTGCAGCGTATGATAACTTACGCAGGGAGTATTTCGGATAGTTGATCCGAAGTTGATTTGTATTACAATGAGATATATGTATTTAATATAGAATGACAATGTGTAATGGATTTTTCAACTTTTATATTCTGTTTACGGTTTTATTATATTCTGTTTACGGTTTTATTATATTCTGCTTGCATTATAGTGTAATGGTCTAATCATATTTTTATCATTTCTCTAAGCATAAGCACAAATTCACTCTGCAATGATGTTCATAAACTTGCATTGACATTGTTTAAATTTATAAGTTTGTATTTCAGATATATTCAGTCATGGCACCAGGTGGGAGATCAGGTCGTTCGCGCACTGGATCTACCCCTTCCACCCGTGATGCGACGCAGACAGCATCGACGTCGCACGATGCATCACAGTCATCTGATCCTTCGGTTCAGCATACACCGGGCACTGCATGTAAGTCTAGACATTTATTTAGTGATTTCTGTTTATATTGTTACTTACATATATCTTTTCGCAGCAGCATCTTCTACCAGCCGACGAGGACGTGGACCCACGCGTGGGTTAGTTTTAGAGCGACTTACGCGTGAGGGTAGGGTGGCAGTAGAGTTCCCACAGGACTGCCTTAGACCTGTTGGGGACAGTGCCAGATTGTTTACGTCTGAGGTTGGTGTCCTATGCCGATCTCTGATCCCCGCCACCACCCCCTCGTTGGACTGACGTGACAGATGATGTGCGACAGCTCATCCGTCAGCGCCTTCAGGTAAAGTTTAGTAAATTGAAATTTTCTTTTGTGAAAGTTCATTTACGGTTAAGTCCTATTGTTAATAAGTTTATTCCCATAATTTATTATTTACGAAACTGCAGGATAAATTTGAATTCGATTTGAATGTTCCCTACATTTCTCATGCCGTCGACGACATGATTAGGGAGTGGTTCAAGGAGTACCGCGGAGAGTTGCACCAGCGGTACAAGCGGTGCAGGACACACGATGAGGCCGTACTGTCCGCATCGCCACACATTAGTACAGACGACTGGCGGATACTCTGCGAGAGATTTTCGTCGGAGGCTTTTCAGGTAATATTTACATGTATGAAATCTTACGGTAACAATTAAATTCGCAATTAATTTCGCAATTAATAGAAATGTATTTTGTATAATGTGTTCAGAAGAGGAGCAGAATAAATTCTGCGAACAGGGAAAAGTTACAAGTGAACCACGTAGCTGGTTCAAAGTCATTTGTACGACATCGTTACGACATGGTAAGAAATTATTGATGATTATTAAGTTAATATATTATTTTGATTGGCATTTATTATAAGTCTTTTTTCCTTTCGATTGCGCAGCGGGATTCCATCACCGGCCAGGAGCCTGGACCAGTAGACCTCTACAGAGGGACTCACTGTCGGCAGGCGACGGGATCTTGGGTTCATCCTAGAGCCAGTGAGCATTGGGTAAAAATCTTTACTTTGTTAAATTTAATTGCGCATTGATTGATAATAATGTCATTCATGTCATTTTTATGAAATTTCATATCTTTTCATTACAGGCGGCGATGGACACCATACGTAGTCAGCCCACTCACGATGGTAGTCAGCGGAGTGAGCCAGAAATCCTGAGCGAGGTGCTTGGCACCCGTTCTGGATATGTGCGTGGGCTTGGCCATGGTGCTAAGCTCATGGCACAAACTAGAGCTGGCTCCAGCCGATCCGTAGCTGGTGAGAGCGCTCAACGCCGAGCTGACATCGCAGAGAGAGAGGTTCAGCAGCTACGGGTCGTCGTCGATGGGATTCGGGAGCAGCTGAAGAGGCAGAGGGAGGAGGAGGAGAGGCGACGGGAGGAGCAGGAGAGGAGGATGGAGGAGTTGCGGCAGGAGCATGAGCGACGGATGCAGGAGATGTTTCAGGCTCTCGCTGCACGCCTTGGCGCCGATGCCCCGCCACCTCCGCCACCTCCGCCTTCATCTTCCTGATTATTTTTTTTAATATACGACTTTTAACTTGTATGTATTTGTGTGTGGATGAATATTGTTTGTTTGTGCATGTGGAATGGATTATTTGTGTATGGATGATGTAGTTTTTGTTTGTTTGTATGTTTGTGGATGTGAGTAGGATTCAAAATGTATAGGTTTTTTTACAGGTGTATATCAGGAATTTTCCTGAATTTTGAAAACAAATGGAACCGAGACAGGAAAAACTTTTACCGACGAAATATTTCGTCGGTAAAAGCAAGATAAAACTTTTACCGACGAAATATTTCGTCGGTAAAAAGTTCTTGTATGCTTTTACCGACGAATTATTCCGTCGGTAAAAGTTTTATCATGTTTTTACCTACGCATTATTTCGTAGGTAAAAAGTTTTTCCTTGCTTTTACCGACGAAATATTTCGTCGGTAAAAGTTTTAACATGTTTTTACCTACGCATTATTTCGTCGGTAAAAGTTTTTTCACCGACGTATCATTTTCAATCCCGAAAAAATTCATATGTTTGGCCGACGAATAATTTCGTCGGTAATGGTGCAATTATTACCTACGAAAAATTATTTCGTCGGTAAAAACCTTTACCGACGGCCTTTCTGCGACGATATTAGCCGCGAAAAATTTCGTCGGGAAAAACAATTCCCGACGAAATTTTACTGATTACCGACTGAAATCATTCGTCGGTAAAAATGGAATTTTTTGTAGTATCCCCACTTAAATGACAACCTAGACTGTTTTTCATACATGCAATTCCACATATACTAAGTCTATAGATTTAAAAGAGGGAACCGAAGATCATTTAGAGAGTACCTTCATGCCTCGCTCACTCATGTGGCCCAAACGAGCATACCATATACATGCAAACAGAATCTGCTATAATCACTGCAGCTCCACCTACTAAAGTGCTCTCAATGAGTTTGTAAATGTTTTTGTGCCTCTATCCCTTCATAATTACAAGTGCCCCCTTTGAAAGTTTACAAAACTAGTAAAACCAGTGAACTTGCACCCATTGCCTCGAGTGTACCAAGAGAGATAAGACTCTTCCTCAACTTGGGAACATGCCTCAGTTCTGTCAAGTCTGTTCGATCCCATCGAACATCTTGATGCATACAGTACCAATCCCTACAACTTTGTAGGCATAGTCATCGCTTAGAAATACCGAGCCACCTTCATACTCCCTATAGGAAGTAAAGACGCTCCTATCCGGCACATGTGATACGAAGCCCTGAAGTTCATGATCCACTCCTCATTGAGGGATCCCGTCTTTGACGCTGTCAAGACCTCACACCACATTACTACTGCCTTCTTAGATTCAATGGTATTAGCCCCATAGAGGAATCTATTGTCTTCTCTTTCTTGTTCTTAGGACTATTGCGGTCCTTCTTCATGTGCCCTAACTGACCGCATCCCAAATACTTCAATTTTCCTTTGCCCCTGCCCTTGGACTTGGATGGAGAATGCGACGATCCTTCACCCCGCCTTGAATTTCTTCCTCATAACCAGTGCATCGAGGAAGAACGAGCGTCACCACTCTTTTGTCTCATCACTTTCGATTGGAGGGCTGAGACTACGGTCTCAACGTTGATTGCATCCCTACCCGCGCATAACGAGTCTTTGAGCGACTCATATGAACTAAGAAGCGAATTCAAAATATCAAAGTTTGATACTCGTCCTTCATCCGTTCACCAATGTCCAACAACTTGCAAATCAGTTTATTGAAAGTGTTGATATGGTCATCCACATCGTCCCCTCCTCCATCTTCAAAGTGAAGAGTTGTATCATTAGATACATCCCGGTTCTCTAGAGATTTCTTCACTTATACGTTCTCTAAAGCTATTCCATGTATCTACAACGGTCTTCTCTCTCATGACGGTATAGAGGACTCATCTATCAAGTACATTTGTATTAAGGTCATAGCTTTCTCGTCCATTTGGGTCCACTCATCATCATCCATGCCTTCTGGTCACTTTCCAAGGGCGTTCACGACCCCTTGCTAAGTTAGAATGACATGCATCTTCACCTTCCATAACTCAAAGTTGTTTTTGCAGAAAAACTTCTCCACGTCAAACTTCATACTCAATGCCATGAGATCGTCTCAATATTCTCTACTTCATGAATCTCCCAACAATATCTTTGATACCACTTGTTAGGAAACCGGTCAGCGGAAGCACGAGAAGAATCAAACGATCACCACATGACACACATGCAATCAACACAAAGACAATCAAATTTTCGTGGAAAACTCTTACAGGCAAAAACCACGGCACATAAAGACAACTTCACTATGAATAAGATGATTACATAGATAATCTACCCACAAGCAAAACCCAAAAGATGAACAAAACACTCTCTTACCTCACAATCCTCTCTCCAAACCCTAATTTTGAATTAGGACATCCTGATAGTCTTAAGAATTTGTCTAAACATGATTAGGAAGTGTCTATATAGACTTCCAACCAAAAATAGAAAAACATTACGCAAAACCGCGTAACCATAAAATTCACTGCCAATACGGCCGATCGGTCGGAGCCCATCGCCGACCGATCGAAGATAGATTACTCGAAATTCGACCCATTCTACCACAATATTCGACTGATCGGCCGACCGGTCGGAGAACCCACTAGACCGGTCGGCGACCAGTCTGGACCTGTCCGAAGACTTCACAGCTTGCTTAGAAAAAAATTAGATCGGTCGGCTAGTTTAGCCGACCGATCATAACACCCTCTTTAAGCAAGTTTGAAGACTCCACCAACAAGTAATTTGATAGGTAAGCCCCCAGGATTTTGTGAGGGGTCTTTCTCATTTGTTTGTTTTTAATGGATATTGGTTTTTTTTTTTTTTTTTTTTTTTTTTTTTTTTTTTTTTTTTTATTAATGGCAATTTCGTCTCTAAAATTTTCAAAAATTGATCAGAGGGCCAAGGAAAGAATATATTTAAAATGTTGGCTTTTGATGCATTTAACAAAACCATGAGGCCATTTTTGTCAAAATATTTATTTTACCAAGAAGTTTTCCGTGTTCTAAGTTCCAACACATAGTCTAACCCTTAAAAAAAAAAAAAAAAAAAGAAGAGAGAGAGAGAGAGAGAGAGAGAGAGAGAGGGGTCTAATTAATCCAACTAGTTGGAGCATAATTTATGGCACACCTAACAAATAAGTTCCAGCTAACATCTCCATGGTTTTCCCCGTTACAAGAATTACATTGTGCAAATACAATCCCAATCCACTCATAAAGTGGAATACACCGTGGAAAACAATCTCTGGACATTAATAAACATCGAAATACAGGTGTAGTCTACTGAAGAGTTGAAAATGGCTGATTTTCAAAGAAATTATCCTCATGAAGCATTAAAAACCTATTAACGGGCCGTTAGATGCTGCACTCACATGAAATGTTGAAGTTATCTTCTGGGTGGATGACAGTTTATGTCCAATCGGTTTGACTTGAGACTTTCTCATAAAAAAAATATATATATATATAAGAGAACAATAATAATTGACCTTTTAGTAAGGTATTCTAGTACTGTAGAAACGTGACTCATGAGATTCCATTTGGATGCTGCTTTACAATCCGTTTTGGAGAAATCATTCCATAAAATAGCCCTTTAAAGACAGAAGATTTCCTATGTTGCTGTCATATATGTTTTGATTTGTGCTGTTAGAAATCATTCCATAAAATAGCCCTTTAAAGACAGACGATTTCCTATGTTGCTGTCATATATGTTTTGCTTTGTGCTGTTTTTTGTTGGCTGTACTAAGCCTTAAGAAGCTAGATCGAAGCTAGATCAATTGGCTTTTCAAAGCCTCAAGACAACTAGGAAAGATGATTTTCAAAAAAAGGAAGAGAGGGAGATCAAAATAGACTTTTATTAACTATTTTGAACAACTACTGTTGCTGTGTAGTTCTTGCATCAGCCGGATACACAAGCACTCTTTATATAGGCATTTTGTTATAATGTGAAATGACCAACTTACCCATACATCTATACACTACAAGGGCTGCAATATAACTGCTGAAGCAAAAACCAACATAAAATATTTAATGACTATTCTTTCCAATGCATCTGGAAATGAGCAGTCACATGGAGAAGATAAACCAGCAATAACTTCTTCTTGAGAAACCAATGGTCTGACCCAAATGGATGGACCAGATTGGTTTGCAACTTCCAACACTCCCTTCAAACCAAAACTGGCTTCATTCCAAGCATCGATCTTAGTTGTCTAAATGCATTTGTCGATAGTGCCTTAGTGAATATATCCGCTACCTGTTCAATAGTGTGACAATACTCTAGTTTCACCACTTTCTGCTTCACTTGATCTCTTAGAAAACGGTATCGGGTATCGATGTGCTTGCTCCTTCCATGCTGCATCGGATTTTTGGCAAGCTCGATTGCCGACTTGTTATCCACATATATGACTGTGGATTCTTCTTGCGGATGTCTCAGCTCGTTTAGTAGGTTTATTAACCAAATTGCCTCACAAACAGTGGATGATGCTGCCACGTACTCTGCTTCACATATGGACAGGGTGACCACACTCTGCTTCTTTGAATTCCATGTGAAAGCAGTCGACCCGAGATAAAATACATAGCCAATGGTGCTCTTTCTTTCATCTTGGTCACCTCCCCAATCACTGTCTGAGTATCCATACAGCATTGCTTCATCATCGTATGGATAGAAAAGACCGAATTCCACTGTTCCTTTAACATACCTGAGGATTCTTTTTGCGGCTAGCTAGTGTGATTCTTTTGGTGCTTCCATGTACCTGCTTAGAAGCCCAACACTATAGACGATATCCAGCCTTGTGATTGTGAGGTACATTAGGCTTCCAATTAGACTCTTGAACAGAGTCGAGTCCACACTTTTTCCTTCTCCATCCTTTGTCAGTTTTAAGCCCGTTGCTATAGGTGTGTTTACGACGTTGCAATCGGCCATCTTGAACTTTTTAAGTAATTCCTTGGCATACTTTTTCTGAGATATATAAATGCCACCATGTTGTTGCTTCACTTCGATGCCCAGAAAGAAGGGCATCAGACCTCCGTCGGTCATTTCGAACTCCTTAAACATGGCCTTCTTAAATTCATCAAACATCAGATGGCTGTTCCCTGTAAAGAGAAAATCATCAACATACAGGCATGCTATGAGCATATCGCTATGAGCATTCTTCTTGATGTAGACTGCATGCTCATATGGACATTGGACGAAGCCGTTCGCTTGAATATAGTTGTCGATGCGTGTATTCCAAGCACGTGGAGCTTGCTTCAACCCATAGAGGGCTTTCTTCAGCCGATACACCTTGTGTTTCTCCCCTTGCATAACAAAGCCTTCAGGCTGGTCAACATAGACCTCTTCTTCCAGAATTCTATTCAAGAATGCAGATTTCACATCTAGTTGGTAGATCATCCAACTGTGATGGGCAGCAAGCGAGATAATCATCCTCACAGTGTCAAGGCGAGCAACAGGAGCGAAGACTTCTTCATAGTCCACCTTGTACTTCTGTTTGTAGCCCTTTGCTACGAGCCTTGCCTTGTAGCAATTGATCTCACCATCAGCATTTCGCTTGATCTTGTACACCCATTTGACACCAATTGTTTTCTGGCCATTAGGAAGCGTAGTCAGCTTCCATGTGTCATTCTTCTCAATGGCAAGGATTTCTTCTTTCATAGCGATTCTCCAACATTCTTCTTTTATGGCCTCCTGAAACATCAGAGGCTCCTGATCTGCATACATGGCAGAAAAGATTGACCTCTTCAGTTTGCTCATAGATGTCGCTTAAGCTTCTCATTTTGATAGGTGCCATGGGTGAGGATGAGCCGGTCGAATTTTGACTTGATGGAGTACTTCTAGGAGAGATGGAATATACTTCTGGACTTCTTTGTACTGATGATGCGGCCGAAGAAGGTGTTGCGGGCATTTGCTCTCAATGGTCATGTCTTTCTTCATGTTCTTCTGTTTCGACTTGAATATCTTTGGTTGATTCTTCATTGTTCCATTTCCAAGCTTCTTCCTCACTAAAGACCACATTTCTACTCACCACTACTTTATTGGTTAGTAGTTTGTAGAGCTTGTAGGCTTTAGATTCTTCACTATAGCCGATGAAGATGCATTTCTCGCCACGATCATCAAGTTTCCTTCTTCTTGCTTCTGGAACTTGAGCGTAAGCGACACACCCAAAGATCCTTAGGTGCGCCATGCTCGGTTTGTAGCCACTCCATGCCTCCTGTGGTGTCATGTTTCTGACGCTCTTGGTTGGACACCGATTGAGCAAGTAGGCAGTACATGCCTCTGCCCAGAAGCTCTTTGGTAGGCCTTTCTCTTTGAGCATGGTTCTTGTCATGTTGAGGATGGTACGGTTCTTTCGTTCCGCAATGCCATTTTGTTGTGGCGTGTAGGCTACTAGTGTGCTGCTGCTTGATGCCTTGTTCCCTGCAATAATCTCGAAATGCATTTGAGGTGTACTCTCCACCTCTATTAGATCTGAGTACTTTAATTTTGTAATCACTTTCAACTTCAACACGAACTTTGAAAAATTTAAAGATAGCGAAAGCAAAAAAAATTTCTTTAATGCAATGCACCCAAAGTCTTCTGCTAAAATCATTAATGAAGGTAATAAAATATTTATTACCTCCAAGAGAGGGTATTTCAAGTGGTCCGCAAATATCAGTGTGAACCAACTGCAATGGTTCCTTTGCTCTTCTGGACACTCCACTTGGGAAGGAGTTCCTTTGTTGCTTGCCAAGTGTGCACGCCTCACACACATGTTCTGGACCTTCAATAGTCGGCAAGCCATGCACCATGCTTGATGAAGATAAGAGTTTAAGGCCGTTAAAATGAAAATGCCCAAAGCGAAGATGCCATCTCCATGAATCATTCTTCTTGAGTCCATAGAGGCACTTATCAGCCTTTGTGTTAATATGAAGCGGAAACATGCGATTCTTCGCCATTTGGACTTGAGCCACAAGTCTCATGTGAGCATCTCTTATAGAGAGAGAATAGTTCTCCATGTGTATGACATACCCCTTCTCAAGGAGTTGGTTGATACTGAGGATGTTATTTTTCATGTTTGGTACATAATACACATTGGAGATGTAATTTGGCTCACCATTCTTCTGATAGATTTTAACTTTTTCTTTACCAATCACTAGTACCTTTGATGAGTCGCCAAAACTCACGTTGCCATGAACTCCTTCTGTGAGTTCCACGAACAATTCTTTTTTACCACTCATGTGGTTGCTCGCACCAGTGTCGAGATACTACACATCCGGCCGTTCACATGCCTTTTCTTGTGCAAGGAGGAGTGTGGAGTCTTCTTGTTCATGGTGTGATGCTTCAGCATAGTTGGATCGTTCATCTTGATCCACTTTGCTCCAACACTCAGAGGCATAGTGACCGAATTTCTTACAATTATGGCATTGAACGTTCTTTTTGTTTCCACGACCACGCATGAACCGGCCTCTACCATTTCTTCTTCCACGGAAACTGGTAAAATTTTGTTGATATTGTTGATGGCTTGGATGATATCCACGCCCTCTACCTCTTGCACGATTGCTGGTGCCACGGCCCCCTCTTTGCGTATGGCCATTCTTTTGTTCATTTAGAGTCAACTTAGACTCCAAGGCATGTTCAAGCATTGAATCGGCATTATTTTACATTCGTTGCTCATGCACTTGCAACGATCCCATTAGTTCTTTAATGAACAATTTTTTCCAAGTCCTTTCATTCTTCTATGGCCACAATCACATGCTCAAATTTGGTTATGAGGGACCGAAGCACTTTTTCAATCACACGTATATCTTCGATCTTTTCACTATTTCTTTTCAAGTTGTTAACAATAACAAGTAACCTTGAAAAATAATCAGAAATGGTCTCACCTTCCTTCATGTGTGCGGTCTCGAACTCAGCCCTAAGGGTTTGGAGACGAACCCTCTTTACACGATCAACTCCCTTGAAAATGGTGCTAAGAGTCTTCCATGCTTGCTTGCTTGACGTCGCTTCGGCGATCCTTTCAAAAGTGGATTCGTCCAACCCTTGATAGACAAGAAACATGGCCTTCTTGTCCTTCTTTCTTTGTTCTTTGAGGTCAGTCCTTTGCTCAGCAGTGTAGGCGGCTTCTTGCTCCGTAGTGGGCTCTTCGTACCCATCAGTGACGATCTCCCATAGGTCTTGTGACCCGAACAACGCCTTCATTTGGATACACCAATTTTCATAGTTGTCTTTTGACAACTTAGGAATCTGCTGCTGGATCGCAGAGGCCATTTAACCAAGGGCTCTGATACCAATTTGTTGGCTGTACTAAGCCTTAAGAAGCTGGATCAATTGGCTTTTCAAAGCCTCAAGACAACTAGGAAAGATGATTTTCAAAAAAAGGAAGAGAGGGAGATTAAAATAGACTTTTATTAACTTCTTTGAACAACTACTATTGCTGTG
This sequence comes from Liriodendron chinense, assembly GCA_003013855.2. NCBI lineage: Eukaryota > Viridiplantae > Streptophyta > Magnoliopsida > Magnoliales > Magnoliaceae > Liriodendron > Liriodendron chinense. Next base: position 2,945,991 of record ML058512.1, on the reverse strand, counting down.
TAGTTCTTGCATCAGCCGGATACACAAGCACTCTTTGTATAGGCATTTTGTTATAATGTGAAATGACCAACTTACCCATACATCTATACACTACAAGGGCAGCAATATAACTGCTGAAGCAAAAACGAACATAAAATATTTAATGACTATTCTTTCCAATGCATCTGAAACGAACAATTACATGGAGAAGATAAACCAGCAATAACTTCTTGTTGAGAAACCAATGGTCTGACCCAAATGGATGGACCAGATTGGTTTGCAACTTCCAACATTTTTTGCATGGAGGCCGGTGTTGGTTGTAGGCCAGCCCGCCTGATTCTTCAGTTTTGCGGCAAGCTAGGCTGCCTGAAAAATTATCCATATGCTCATCTTTTGGCTTTCAAAGCAATTGGCGGTAGCAGGTTCTGATTTTGAAGTATTAATCCTTTTCGTTGGCTGTTGTGTGTTGGGTGGATTTGTTTGTCGAGTGGTTCGTTGTTGGCTAGCTGAAATTTTGTGATGCACTGCTGAGCTTCTTCCAACTATCTTGAGCCATGGCAAACCTACCGGGCTGCTTGATTTTTTCCTTTGCTGATTTGTGAAGGATGGGTGTATATCTTTCAGTTGAGGCATGGCTGATTTGTGGTGGATTGTATTCTGGGATGTTGGCTAGATTGTGTTGTGGCCTTTATTTCTTGTCAGGGGTGCTGGACGCTGCCTGGTGGGTGCTATCATCAGAGTGGTGGATGCCGTGATGCTTCCCTGCTTCCCTCCAACGTTTGGTGTTGCTTGCTTCTGGGTGGTGCTAGTTGGGGGGCCGTGTGCTGGGTGTTGTTTTGCTTGGTGGGCTATGGATCTTGGGATGCTTGCTTATGGCTACTTGGTGATGGTATCTCCAGTCTGGATTGCTGATGAAGTTGGGCTGCTGTAGGAGTTTGTTTTTGAATGTTGTTTGTATAGTCTTCTTTGGTGGGTATGGCTGCCAGGTTTTTTGCTTCCAGTTGTCGTTATGCTGCTCTGCCCATTGTAGGGAGGTTTTTTTTTTTCACATGCTCAGCCATGCCTAGCGGTTTTGACTATCTGTGCGGGGGAATTTCTTGAGCTGCTACTGATCTTCTTTTATTGTTTACTCATGGGGGCCATCTGATGTGTATCTCGTAGGCTTGGTCTTTTGGGTGTATTTGATAGGCAAGGCACGCCTTTTTGTTCCCTCCAGAATTATATATATGATCAACAAAGTCAGGGGAGGTGTGCTCCCACATTTCTGTTGAGTGTGGAGACTACACGGGGCATGTGGAGATTACTCACAGTTGAGCATGGTCGGGCGCTCAGACGGTCTGTGGACCGGGCGCCCGATATTCATGCTATTTTGAACATTAGCCTTTGGACCATTTTGTGAATGGTCAGGCACCCGACGGTCAAAGTGACTGGGCGCCTGAAATTAGTCTGTTTCATGTTGTTTCACGCTGGACATATTTTGTAATGGCCGGGCGCCCAACTGGCCGCGGACTCAAAGTGTGGGTTTCCTATTCTATTTCTAATTAATTGCGGCGTTTACTATATAAAGGGTTGTAAACCGGGATCAGATGAGGGGATTAGGTTTTCTATATGTCCAAGGTGAGGAAAAAGCGAGAGGATTAGCAAAAGGGCCATCTCTGTGTATGGGAGTATAAGAGAAGGTAAGTGTATTGCTTGTAACTTTGTTCTTCTTCATAGTGAAGTTTGCACTCGTGGTTTTTTTATCCTTGTTGGAGTTTTTCCAAGTAAATTATGTCCTGTGGATTGTTGGTTTGTGTGATTCTACTTCTAGTTATTATTTTCTTTCTGTTTATTGTTTGTGGGTGAGACCGGAGATTAGATCTCGGTTCACCAGCGTTGTTGGCGTGTTGCGCAACAATTTCTCCTAAAATCAAAAAAGAAAAGAAAAAAGGAAAAAAAGGAGGAACTTGACTGAAAGATGCTCAAGATTGCTTCTGCATTTTTTAAACCATCAAGTAGCGTTTCAGCGTCAGTATCGGACGATGGAATTGCAATTGCAGGACCCACCTGAAGTATGGTTCAGATCGCACTGGCATATGTCAAGTTGCACACGTGTAGCCCGGTGAAAACAAGTATGGCAACCGAGTCATCTTCTTCCCTGAAAAAATTGGAATTTAAGCAGGGGAAGTGATGATGACCTATCACAATTGCAGTACTTTGCCATCTTTCCCTGACAATATGCCACCTTGAAAATGGTAGGTCTTACCATGATCACCTGACAAAAAAATCAGGCCTGTCCGCTCGTCAGGTGAAACTCATGACCCACCTAGTAATTGGACCGACCTGATTTTTGAGAAGGCTGATCATCATGCAATGTCAGGGCCTATCACTTTCATGGTATTGATTTACTACATAAGTAGCCTGTTGATTTACTACATGAGCAAGAAAATCTTTCTCCAATTTTCTGAGCTACCTCAATGATGTAGAACGGGTCGCTGATTATTTCATGGCCCAGATGGAGCAAAAGAAGACTGGACAGGGTCGAAAGTGATTCGGACCATCAGGACTGTAAATCGGTCGTATCTCACAATCCGAAATGAGTTACGGGACGTATAATATATCAATTTGGGGTAGCTTGAGCTACTTTAGCCAACCAACCCCGCTACGCCGGGTTGCCCAAGCCGGAATCGCGAACGGTCATTAGGCTAGTTTATTTTCAGTTTTATTATTTATAGTAAGTTTTACTTCGATCATAACTTTGCATCTGTAGGGTTTTAGAGTTAGTGCCCAACATGAAAAGGGCTTAGAATATTTCATAGAACAACATGGTTGAGGCCGTTTGATAACTTTCTATTTTTGGCCGAAAACCAAGAGTTCTAGTAGAATTGAATGACTTCTATAAATAGTAAGTTTACTATTTATAGTAAGTTACGTTTTCTAAGAGTTTAAGTTGGAGTTGGAGTCTGATACTTTGCATAGGGTTTAGTTTCCTATTTATATGCATTGTAATTTCAGTTTTGATTCATTCAATCTTCAATAAACAATTATTTGGAATTAAATTTTTTTTTTTTATCTTTTCTTTCTTCTCGTGGATTCGAGAAACTATCGGTTAGGGAGACGGTGATCGACCTACCATGTCCTCCCTGCGTCAACTGATTATTTCATGGCCCAGATGGAGCAAAAGAAGACCGGACGGGGTCGAAAGTGATCCGGACCATCAGGACTGTAAATCGATCGTATCTCACAATCTGGAATGAGTTACGAGACGTATAATATATCAATTTGGGGTAGCTCGAGCTACTTTAGCCAACCAACCCATCTACGCCGGGTTGCCCAATCCGGAATCGCGAGAATCGACCGTATTGACGGTCATTAGGCTAGTTTATTTTCAGTTTTACTATTTATAGTAAGTTTTAATTCGATCATAACTTTGCATCTGTAGGGTTTTAAGTTAGTGCCCAACATGAAAAGGGCTTAGAATATTTCATAGAACAACGTGGTTGAGGTCGTTTGATAACTTTCTATTTTTGGCCGAAAACCAAGAGTTCTAGTAGGATTGAACGACTTCTATAAATAGTAAGTTTACTATTTATAGTAAGTTATGTTTTCTAAGAGTTTAAGTTGGAGTTGGAGTCTGATACTTTGCATAGGGTTTAGTTTCCTATTTATATGCATTGTAATTTCATTTTGATTCATTCAATCTTCAATAAACAATTATTTGGAATTAAATTTCTTTTTTTTAATCTTTTCTTTCTTCTCGTGGATTCGAGAAACTATCGGTTAGGGAGACGGTGATCGACCCACCATGTCCTCCCTGCGTCAACTGATTATTTCATGGCCCAGATGGAGCAAAAGAAGACCGGACGGGGTCGAAAGTGATCCGGACCATCAGGACCGTAAATCGATCGTATCTCACAATCCGGAATGAGTTACGGGACGTATAATATATCAATTTGGGGTAGCTCGAGCTACTTTAGCCAACCAACCCATCTACACCGGGTTGCCCAATTCGTAATTGCGAGAATCGACCGTATTGACGGTTATTAGGCTAGTTTATTTTCAGTTTTACTATTTATAGTAAGTTTTAATTCGATCATAACTTTGCATCTGTAGGGTTTTAGAGTTAGTGCCCAACATGAAAAGGGCTTAGAATATTTGTAGAACAACGTGGTCGAGGCCGTTTGATAACTTTCTATTTTTGGCCGAAAACCAAGAGTTCTAGTAGGATTGAACGACTTCTATAAATAGTAAGTTTACTATTTATAGTAAGTTACGTTTTCTAGGAGTTTAAGTTGGAGTTGGAGTCTGATACTTTGCATAGGGTTTAGTTTCCTATTTATATGCATTATAATTTCATTTTGATTCATTCAATCTTCAATAAACAATTATTTGGAATTAAATTTCTTTTTTTTTTATCTTTTCTTTCTTCTCGTGGATTCGAGAAACTATCGGTTAGGGAGACGGTGATTGACCTGCCACGTCCTCCCTGCGTCATTGGTATCAGAGAGAGGTTTCTTTCCTCTGGACGATGACCTCTAATGAAGGGTTGGATCCTCATCCTAAGGACGATGCTCCAAGGGACTATCTAACGGCGACAGCTTTCGAAGCAGCGCAACGGGAGAACCGGTTGATCCTGCAAGGTATACAGGCGACCGTCGACCAGATTGCAGCATCGCTAGCTCTGCTTCGAGCCCAAGGCGATCAACAACGACCAACCGTTGCTATATGGGACAATCATGTTGTCCGTAGAGCACCCCAGGTGGATAATCGTAGGGCTACACCAGACGAATCAGAACCAAGTGATGACGAGGTCGAAGACATTTTGGTATGACGACCTGCGCTAGGGAATGAGCGTGTGGAATGAGCAGAACGAGACTATCGGGGCAAAGCTGATCTTCCCAGCTTTAATGGCCTACTTCGAATAGAGGAGTTCCTTGACTAGCTGGCAGAGGTCGAGCGATACTTCGACTATATGGAAGTGCCGGACGACAAGAAGGTAAAACTAATTGCTTATAAATTTAAATCCGGTGCTTCAGCATGGTAGATAAACCTATAGGTTTTCTGCACCCTTCAGAATAAGACACCCATCCGAACATGGCCTAGGATGAGACAACTTCTTAGAGCTCGATTCCTCCCTAGCGACTGAAGAAATTTTGTTTCAACAATACCAAAATTGTCGTAAGGGAAATCGAACCATAGCCGAATATCTTGAAGAATTCCAACGATTGGCTACACGGAATAATTTATCGGAATCAAAGGCACAACAAGTATCACGATTCATTGGTGGGTTGCGATTTGCAATCCAGGATCGAGTCCAGATGCTTCCAATCTGGACGTTGAGTGAGGCCAGCCAATTGGCCACTCGAGCAGAAATACAGTTGTCACGACCCCCTGCTCGACCCTATCCGGCAACAAGGAATCCCATCATCGAACCCACTCAAGATACCACGTTGGCCAAAGGCAAGGAACCTATGGGAGGGCGTCCTCAACCTCCGACGGTCACGAATTGGGACTGGGGAAGCGGTCCCTCAAGACCTCAACGTGTAGCTCCCGCAACAACGGGTCCCAGCAGGATCCCCAACCCATATGGTCGGCCAAGGCCAGACCATTATCTCCGTTGTGGCCAACCAGGTCACTGGTCGAACGCTTGCCCTCAACGCCTCGCAGCACACTTAACTACGAATGAAAGTGGCGCGGAAGGTGAATTAACGGAAGACAACCCTGAATTGGAACAGGCCGAAGAGGGGGACACAGAAGATGTCGATTGGCTGAGTGAAGATCATGGAGAATTACTAGTAGTAAAACGACTACTTACGCTCCAGGAAGGAAGTGCACCCACAACGACATAATATTTTTCGCACAAAGTGCACCGTGCAGGGCAAAATCTGTGACGTGATCATAGACAGTGGGAGTAACAAAAATATTGTCTCGAGAATTATGGTGGATAAGTTACATCTGCCTATGACGAAGCACCCTACCCCTTACTCTATCGGTTGGATAAAAAAGGTGAACGAAACAAAGGTAACTCATCAATGCATTATCTCGTTTTCCATTGGTAAAAGCTACAAGGACGAGGTCCTCTATGATGTGGTTGACATGGAAGCCTGCCACATGTTACTTGGGCGGCCATGGCAATCGGATCAAGATGTGACCCACGGTGGATGGGAAAATATATACATGTTCACCAAGGATGGTCGGAAAATTGTTTTGGCCCCTATGACACCAGATAAACACCCTGAAGCTTCTAAAGTGGAGGGGAACTCTCTCCTTACCATTCGCGAGTTTGTTAAGGAATCAAAGGAAACAGGCGAAATTTATGCCGTTATGGTAAAAGGCGAGGAGCCAGGATCCTCTAATATTCCTCAACGCCTTAAACCGCTGCTAGAAGAATTTCTAAGTACTTGGCCTGGAGAGTTACCTGATGAGTTGCCTCCCATGCGAGACATACAACATCACATCGACCTTATCCCAGGGTCCAGTCTACTCAACCGACCTCACTATCGGATGAGTCCGAAAGAGTGTGAAATTCTACAGGGACAGGTGGAGGAACTGATCCGTAAGGGTCTTATTAAAGAGAGCATGAGCCCGTGTGCAGTTCCGGCACTCCTTACCCCAAAGAAGGACGGAACATGGCGCATGTGCATCGATAGCCGCGCGATCAATAAAATAACAGTTAAATATCGATTTTCAATACCGTGGTTGGATGACATGCTGGACATGCTCGAGGGCTCCAAGGTGTTCTCGAAACTGGACTTACGGAGTGGATACCATCAAATCCGTATTAGGCCAGGTGACGAGTAGAAAACGGCCTTCAAGACCAAGGAAGGGTTATATGAGTGGCTGGTTATGCCCTTCGATCTGACCAACACACCAAGCACCTTCATGCGTTTAATGAACCAAGTGTTGAAGCCGTTCATTGGCCGTTTTGTTGTCTTTTACTTTGACGACATCCTAATATACAGTCAGAATGAAACGGAGCACATGACCCACATCAGAAGAGTGCTACAAGTGTTGGCCGACAACAAGCTATACTTAAATCTGAAAAAGTGTAGCTTCTTAACTGATCGCTTATTGTTTTCTGGGGTTCATTGTGACCGTCCACGGGTATCCGAGTGGATGAAGAGAAAGTTCGGCTATTCAGGATTAGCCGACTCCGACGAACTTCATGAGGTACGAAGTTTCATGGGTTAGCAACCTTCTATCATCGGTTTGTGGGAATTCAGCATTATCATCGCGCCGATTACCGATTGTATGAAGAAGGGTACGTTTCAATGGACCGAAGGGGCTGAGAGAGTTTTACAGAAATTACTAACAATCGTTTGTCCACTACTCCTAACCCCCGGCCCTGGTACCTTCCTAATTTGATAAGTTATTTGAGGTAGAATGTGACGCATCTATTGTCGACATTGGGGGGAGTCATTTCTCAGGAGTGGCAGGCTAGTTGCCTTTTACATGGAGAAACTCAGCGCGACGCACGACAGAAGTGGTCAACCTATGAACTTGAATTATATGCAGTGGTTTCAAGGCACTGTGCTATTGGCACCATTATCTCTATTCAAAGAGAATTTATATTGTACACTGATCATCAGGCCTTAAAATTTATCAATACTCAGACTAATGTAGAATCGTATGCATGCTAGATGGATTTCGTTTTACAGGAATTCACGTCGTTCTGAAACACCAAATCAGGGTAGCAGAACAAGGTGGCAGATGCACTAAGCCGACGTGCATCCTTCTTATTACAGTGAGTAGTGAAGTGATCGGATTTGACTGTCTCAAGGACTTTATGCCGAGGACGAGGATTTTGCAGATGCATGGAAAAAGTGCCAAAAGGGTCACCCGAGTGACCTTCTAATTCAAGATGGTTTCCTCTTCAAAGGAAATCGACTTTGCATTCCGCAGAGTTCGTTACGGGACAAAATTATTATCGAGCTGCATGGCGGTGCCTCGGCGGTCATCTAGGACGAGATAAGACTCGAGCGATGGTGGAAGAGCGATATTACTGGCCGCAACTTGCTCGTGATGTTGGCAGGGTGGTACAACGATGTCATATTTGTCAAAACCGCTAAGGGACAACTCAAAATACAGGTCTTTACACGCCATTACCCGTGTCAAAATGCCCCTTGGGAGGATTTATCTATGGATTTTATATTAGGGCTCCCACGAACACAACGCGGCATGGACTCAGTGTTCATGGTGGTAGACCAATTCTCCAAGATGGCACACTTCATTCCGTGCAAGAAGACCTTTGATGCGATACACGTTGCGAACCTTTTCTTCAGAGAGGTTGTGCGACTACATGGGATTCCTAAGACAATCACTTCAGACCGGGACACAAAGTTCGTTAGCCACTTTTGGCGAGCCTGTGGAATCGGTTCAGTACACGACTTCACTTCAGCAGTGCTTATCATCCACAAACAGATGGGCAGACTGAGGTCGTCAACCGTACATTGGGAAATCTCATCCGTTGCCTTTCAGGTGACAAACCGAAGCAGTGGGACATGGCCCTGGCTTATAGCAGAGTTTGCGTTCAACAACATGGTAAACTGATCGACAGGAAAGTCTCCGTTCTAGATTGTTTATGGGTGCGTGCCTCGTCACACAACTCGATTTGGTCCCTTGCCCAAGCTTCCGGGCATGAGCGTTACAGCTGAACATATGGCAGACCGAATCATGGACATACATGCAGGACGTGCGCAACAAATTCAGGCTTCTAACGAGAAGTACAAAGAAGCGGCCGACAAGCATCGAGCGCCAAATTGTTTCGAAATAGGTGATCAGGTGATGGTCCACCCTACGTAAAGAGCGATTTCCTACCAGGACCTATAACAAGTTGAAACACAAGAAGATTGGGCCCGGGTACCGATCATTCGCAAGATCAATGACAATACCTACGTTGTAGATCTTCCGGATGACATGGAGATTTCAAGGACTTTCAACGTGGCAGATCTGTACGAATATCATAAACCAAAGCAGGATGAGAACTCGGGGTCGAGTTCTTTCGAAGTGGAGGAGACTGATGTAGAACGGGTCGCTGATTATTTCATAGCCCAGATGGAGAAAAAGAAGACCAGACGGGGGTCAAAAGTGATCGGACCGTCAGGATCATAAATCGGTCGTATCTCACCATCCGGAATGAGTTACGAGACGTATAATATATTAATTTGGGGTAGCTCGAGCTACTTTAGCCAACCAACCCCGCTACGCCGAGTTGCCCAATCCGGAATTGCGAGAATCGACCGTATTGACGGTCATTAGGCTAGTTTATTTTCAGTTTTACTATTTATAGTAAGTTTTAATTCAATCATAACTTTGCATCTGTAGGGTTTTAGAGTTAGTGCCGAACATGAAAAGGGCTTAGAATATTTCGTAAAACAACGTGGTTGAGGCCGTTTGAGAACTTTTTATTTTGGCCGAAAACCAAGAGTTCTAGTAGGATTGAACGACTTCTATAAATAGTAAGTTTACTAGTTATAGTAAGTTACGTTTTCTAGGAGTTTAAGTTGGAGTTGGAGTCTGATACTTTGCATAGGGTTTAGTTTCCTATTTATATGCATTATAATTTCATTTTGATTCATTCAATCTTCAATAAACAATTATTTGGAATTAAATTTCTTTTTTTTTATCTTTTCTTTCTTCTCGTGGATTCGAGAAACTATCGGTTAGGGAGACGGTGATCGACCTACCACGTCCTCCCTGCGTCACTCAAGATATGGGGTCTCATCTTTCTTGATAAGGTGGGCCTTGGCAATATTTCCATCTCAGCTTATGGTTTAAGTGGCTCTTAAAGGTGGGCCTATGCGTGTTTTGAGGCCTTTGGAAGCCCGAATGTCTATCCCTCCAGCTTCTTGTGAATAAATTTTTCTCATGTTGGTTAGGAAGAAGATACATAATGGGCCCATTGCCCATAGGCGACCAGTTCTCTTTTGGCATCTCTCAGGCATTTTCAGGGAAAGGATGGACGCAATGGGTCAGGTAGCTGGAAGGGTACTCATGCCTGGCTGACTGCAGACTGGGTATGTGCGTCGCTCCATGGGTGTGGATTCGGGTTTGGGTTTGAGTTTGGGTTTGGGTCTGGGTATTAATTTGAGCTAGACTGGTACTTGGACTGGGTGTGGTTTTCCCCTATAAAGGGTGGTACCCAGATTGAATCTTAGATAGTGATTGAACCGTTCATGTTCTCATTAATGCCTCAAAGAGCCGTGACCTATAATCAAGCTTCATTGGTGGTCCTAACCTTTTTTTTTTTTTTTTTGAAAGATAGTTCTAACCTTTGACACTTGATTGATTATGAGCGATTCAAACTTTACTTCCCCATGTTTCAAATTTATCTTCATACACAATCATCCTTTCAACAAATATTTAGGATGCCCCTATGGCATACGAATAGTTCATGTCATCTAACATGCAATGCGGGGTGAAAACCCATTTTCTTGAAGAGACAGGAGAGGGAATTTTCAAATTTGATGGTTGAAATGACAATTTCAAATAGAATAAAGGGCAAAACTCAGGCTATTCCCTTATCTTTATTTTATTTTAGATTTTTTTCCTGCAATTCAATTACAATATTTGCATAACAAGAACACTCACTCGTAAACAAACATAAAAAAGATCATTTTTCTGTTTGTTGGGGCTGTCTCATCCATTGTCCACTTGCATGGATGGGTGGAAATCTGGCTCGTTCAAATCATGGCCCCATTGTGGATGGAGAATAGCTTAAAAGCCCTCGGAATCAAATAGTCTCAACCATCTGGTTAAGTTTGTTGAATTTGGACGATTGATCATGTTATTCATTACCCTATTTGACATCTACCAAATTAGTCATGATTATGATTCTCAAATTAGTGTCACATACACATTGGACAACCCGGATTAAAACACACATGCGCCATTGAACATTGGAAGGTCACAACAATAAGAAATCGATGTAGATTTCCTTACTCCCAATCAATCAAATCCCAAAGATTGTCAAGATTGTCGATCATCTTCCAGTCGTCATTGAAGGAATCTTCAGTTGGAATGTGAGAAGCATGGTTGCTCGATGACGAACCATCAGCTCTCTCCACCTTCGAAGGATTTTGATGAGAAATTACATCTAGATTGCTAGTACTAGCACCCTCTCTAATGCATAAATCAATATTGGATGCTGCCCCTCT